>OZ024741.1:128882757-128892757 GCA_964016885.1 Eledone cirrhosa
TTATATTTCCGTCACTAATCTCTTTTTCTCCTTTTTCGTTTTAACATATATTTATTTCAAAGATTTCACCGTATAGATAACATATATATTTATACATGCATAAAAGACACACCGAGAGGCGGTGAACATGTGGTGCCGAAAACTGTTCTCATCCAAATCTCAACAATATCAGTATATACACTAGATTTGCTAGCAGAAAACCGCCCACCGGGTGGTTTTCTGCTAGTCTACTTATATATATAACCAGCAATTTCTCTGTCTGTCTGTCCGACAGTGGACACGCGTGCGTAGAGAGATAGTGAGAGTGAAAGAAAGAGACAGACTACGAGAGGGGGATAGCGGGAGGGAGAGAGAGAGTGAATAGACGCTAAAACACGTGCTACAGAAATATTACCTTCCCCTTCCTTTATAGAAACATTACCTTCCCCTCTCCACTGACTTTGGTCACTGAGGCCGAGGGAATCGCTGGTTGCTATAGAGACACCTTGCACAAGCCAGAAGTAACCAGTTCGTGGCGGTTCTGACTTGACAACATGCGAAGAAGGTTTGAAGAAGGTCGCCATTGAATTTGTGGTTGTTGCTGCTGATAATAAGGACCATTTGAAGAAGGTTGCTGCTGATGAGGTAATTTATTAATCAGATTGCGCAGTTCCATAATCTACGTTTGATTTGTTCAATTTTTTTCTTCAATATTTTTTGTTGTTTTTTTTAATTTCTTATTGAAAAAATCTAAATAATAAAATAAGGCTAGAAATTTAAATACAATTAAATACGATTTAATTTCCATTTCCAGCAGCCAATGTCCAGTGTTCAATTTCATGAAAAAATTGGAAATAATTCAAAAAATTGAAGTTTAACTTTTGAACATTTGTTTTGACAATAAAAAAATATTTCCTTATTCACACCTAATGGTATGATTAAAATTTCATAGGAATATTTTTTTCTAACCGCCAGTTATTTAAATATTATTAAAAATAAATTTTTTTTTAAAAGAATGGAAGATTTTGTGGATTTTTTTTACCACCTTCCAAAACTTAAACACTAATTCTCGCGAATTTGTGTTTTGTAATGACCCACAGGACGCTGCTATTGTTGATTCCAATAGTGCCTGGTATTCGAATATGTTAGTATACAATTTTTTGAATAAAATTAAGGTGCAATTAGAGCTGCCAAACAAAATTTGTTTCGGCTTCGGCCCATATTATATATATATATATAATGGGGATGATGATGATGATATACATAGTTACATATGTATATGTAATCTCCTTATAATATATAACCAGCAATTTCTCTGTCTGTCCGACAGTGGAAACACGTGCGCGCGTTCGAATGTTTTTTGCGCACGCGTAGAGAGAGAGTGAGAGTGAAAGAAAGAGACAGACTACGAGAGGGGGATAGCGGGAGGGAGAGAGGGAGAGAGAGAGAGTGAATAGACGCTAAAACACGTGCGCGCGTGCGAATGTTTTTTGCCCACGCGTAGATAGAGAGTGAGAGTGAAAGAAAGAGACAGACTACAAGAAGGGGATAGCGGGAGGGGGAGAGAGGGGGGAATTGAGGAGTGCTACAGAAACATATATACATTTCTGTGTGTGTGTAATATATATATATATACACACACAGAAATATATATATATACACACAGAAATATATATACATTTCTGTGTGTGTAATATATATATATATACACACAGAAATATATATACATTTCTGTGTGTGTAATATATATATATACTAGCAGAAAACCACCCACCGGGTGGTTTTCTGCTAGTCTACTTATATATATAACCAGCAATTTCTCTGTCTGTCTGTCCGACAGTGGAAACACGTGCGTAGAGAGAGTGAGAGTGAAAGAAAAAGACAGACTATGAGAGGGGGGTAGCGGGAGGGAGAGAGGGAGAGAGAGAGAGTGAATAGACGCTAAAACACGTGCTACAGAAATATTACCTTCCCCTCTCCACTGACTTTGGTCACTGAGGCCGAGGGAATCGCTGGTTACTATAGAGACACCTTGCACAAGTCAGAAGTAACCATTTCGAGGCGGTTCTGACTTGACACCATGCGAAGAAGGTTTCCATTGAATTTGTGGTTTGAAGAAGGTTGCCATTGAATTTGAGGTTGTTGCTGCTGATAATAAGGACCATTTGAAGAAGGTTGCTGCTGATGAGGTAATTTATTAATCAGATTGCGCAGTTCCATAACCTACGTTTGATTTGTTCAATTTTTTTCTTCAATTTTTTTTTTTTTTTTTTTTTATTTCTTATTGAAAAAATCTAAATAATAAAATAAGGTTAGAAATTTAAATACAATTAAATACGATTTAATTTCCATTTCCAGCAGCCAATGTCCAGTGTTCAATTTCATGAAAAAATTGGAAATAATTCAAAAAATTGAAGTTTAACTTTTGAACATTTGTTTTGACAATAAAAAATATTTCCTTATTCACACCTAATGGTATGATTAAAATTTCATAGGAATATTTTTTTATAACCGCCAGTTATTTATTTTCTCCTTTTTCGTTTTAACATATATTTATTTCAAAGATTTCACCGTATAGATAACATATATATTTATACATGCATAAAAGACACACCGAGAGACGGTGAACATGTGGTGCCGAAAACATTTCTCATCCAAATCTCAACAATATCAGTATATACACTAGATTTGCTAGCAGAAAATCGCCCATCGGGTGGTTTTCTGCTAGTCTCCTTATAATATATAACCAGCAATTTCTCTGTCTGTCTGTCCGACAGTGGAAACACGTGCGCGCGTGGTTGCTATCTCTCTCTCTCTCCAGCTATCCCTCTCTTTTAGTCTGTCTGTTTCTCTCACTCTCACTCTTTCTCTTTGTAACACACTAACATTCCTCCCCTCTATCGCTGTGACGAATGGGGAGATAGAGGAGGAGGAGGAGGAGGAGGAGGAGGAGGAGGAGGAGAGGGTCACTTCGTCACTTCACCTCTGCCTTTCTTTCTCTCCCCTCTCACTCCCTCATTACGTACAGACTTTAGGGCGGTGGGTTGGCAGAATCTGTAGAGAGTCGGACACCATGCTTCATAGCATGGAGTTACGTCCCTTTACGGTCTGAGTTCAAATACCGCCGAGGTTAACTTTGCCTTTCATCCTCACGGGGTCGATAAAATATAGTACCAGTAATGTACTGGGTAATTGCTGGCCTTGTGCCAAAAGTAGAAACAATTATTAGAAACATTGCTTCATTTTTACATATCTAAGCATTAGTAAAATAACTAATAATTTCAAAAGTAATTTTTCAATTCCAATTGTTATGAACAGCAAAACATTAATAATAATTTTGTTCTAAGAAATATATATACATTTCTGTGTGTGTAATATATATATATATATACACACACAGAAATATATATACATTTCTGTGTGTGTAATATATATATATTACACACACAGAAATATATATACATTTCTGTGTGTGTAATATATATATATATACACACAGAAATATATATACATTTCTGTGTGTGTAATATATATATATATATATACACACACAGAAATATATATACATTTCTGTGTGTGTAATATATATATATATATATATATATATATATATATATATATATACACACACACAGAAATATATGGGCATTTCTCTGTTTGTCTGTCTGTCTGTCTGTATGTCTGTCTGTCTGTCTGTCCTTCCCTAAAACTCAAATGTAGGTGCTACAGAAATATTACCTTCCCCTTCCTTTCTCCACTTTGGTACTACCAAGAGAAACACTGTCGCTATAGAAACATTACCTTCCCCTCTCCACTGACTTTGGTCATTGAGGCCGAGGGAATCGCTGGTTGCTATAGAGACACCTTGCACAAGCCAGAAGTAACCAGTTCGAGGCGGTTCTGACTTGACACCATGCCAAGGACCATTTGAAGATATATTTCCATCGTTATATCATAACGTTTATGTATCATAACGTTTATATTTCCGTCACTAATCTCTTTTTCTCCTTTTTCGTTTTAACATATATTTATTTCAAAGATTTCACTGTATAGATAACATATATATTTATACATGCATAAAAGACACACCGAGAGACGGTGAACATGTGGTGCCAAAAACATTTCTCATCCAAATCTCAACAATATCAGTATATACACTAGATTTGCGAGCAGAAAACCGCCCACCGGGTGGTTTTCTGCTAGTCTATATATCTAAAACAGAGAATGTCTGTCTGTCTGTCTGTCCGATCACTAAAACTCGAGAACCACCCAACTGATTGTTTTCAAACTTTACACATGTAATACTTATGGTCCTGTGAGTGTTTTGAGCAAATAATATTTCAAATTTTCAATGCCCCAGGGACCGCATTAGGCGATTTAGCGATCTCTCTCTATAATTCTTAGTCTTTCTCATTTTAGATAGATACAGAGATATAACGTTGCATCCTTATAATATCTGTCTGTATGTCTAGTTGTCTGCATTACGACATTATGACGTAGCTGTGTGTGTATATATGTATATATAGTGTGTGTATATATATATAATTATATATTCGTGTACAGATATTTTTGCATACACAATAACAAAATATAAACAAACGTATTTATTTCACGAGGCTCGATAAGGATAAATATATATCAAATATATAAGAACCCTAGAGCAAATCCCGAGCAACGCCGGGCCATTCTGCTAGTATGTACCTAAATTAGAAATGGCGATTAAAAGTAGTGCTGCAACTGACGTGTTAGCTGTGAGGGTGGCACTAGACCAATTCTTTAATGCGAAACACGACAGTTGCATTATCAGAGCTAAGGCACGTACTCCGAAACATGAAGGAACTAAAGCTGTTCAATTGTCCCAAATGGTAGAGGGACAGCGTGGCAACAAAACAACAATACGGTCTTTGACGGACCGAAATGGATGCGTGCTGCTGCTCGATTCCAAGCAGATGTGTGCGACTTTTCAGCGGCACTGTGCAAAACTATTCGAGGCGAGCGGGGTTTCGTAGACGGTTCCTACTCAATGACAGTTGCGACCCTCAGCAGCTGATGCGAAGTGTTACGAAAAGCCGATAACAGCAGCCAAAATGCGGGAAACCCTATGTGCCAGTACGGGGCATAAATCGCTCGGTTTGGTTGCTCTTCCTTATGAGTTTTACATAGACATTCAAGACTTGTTTTCCGATTACTTCTAAGGTATCTACTACAACTGGGAGCAAAAATAAACAACAGTCCATGCAGCAAACTACCAGAGGTTGGGTTACCAGTTGATGGGCAACCAGAAACAAATCAAATTCCAAGTGTTTACCAATGTGTCCGCACACGAAGAGCCGAACTCCCACTGTCATTGCCCATCTCTCTCGCCCTCCCCATCTCTCTGTATGGTGAGAAAATGGGGTCCCGCGTGCTGGCCGCCCCACAGATCCGGCAGACAGAATGGAGAAAGCGTTTCCCCGGAGGATGGTAAGGGAGATGCGTTGGAAGAGCCATTCCATTTCGCGAGGCTCACACCTGCGGCTGGCCAGCTCAGCGCCTATGGTGGTATGTAGGAAGGTAGCCCTAGGGCCAAGGACACCAGAAGTCTCCACTGCCAAGAGCACGACCGCAAACCTGGTAGCAGAACAGAGAATTCCCAGCTTTGTATGTCGGGGTGTAGTATGGCTGATGAGTAAAGACGAGAACGGGCCTTATTTTCTTACATTATGACTGCATCACATTAAATCTTAACATCCTGTACCACATGAAACCACATTAGCAAGGAATTTTTGAAAAGTATAAGCAACACTGCGAAACACTATCAACTTAAAGGCGGACGTTATCGATAATTTCCGACCCATAACTCTCCTAATCACAGAGTTTAAGATTTTGGCGAAGATGCTAGCAACGAAGTTGGCGCTTGTCGTCTAAACTATTGCAAGGGAAGCGTAAACGTGCACAATCCTGACCAGGTCTATACACAACCTCCATCACATGCGAGACATCATAGAGAGGGTAGGGATTAAACCTGGCTTCGGTGGGGCTCTGATAAATTTAAATCAATCGACAACTTTTGATAGGGTTGACCATCGATACCTCGAGACTGTCCTCAAAGCAGCCACCTTCTGTCCCACCTTCGGTCACGCCTCCAGAGGCTGGATCCCTGCAATGCACTGCGGTATCGGTCCGGTGGTCTAAGCCATCGGAACCGTTCCAGATCATTTGCTCAAACCGGCAAAGATGTTCTCTCTCTTCCCTTCTGCACGTAGACTCACGAACCACTACTGCGGAAACTGGAGCTGTTGCAGGGAATCTCAATCGAACCAGGACTTGGAAGGACGTCATATGTCAATGACGTCACCGTGATGGTGTCAAAACCTAGGAAATCGAGGTGGTCCGCAACTTCTTAGAGGAATATGAAAAGTTATGAAAACAAAGACCAGCCTGGAAAAGTCGTTGGGTTTGCAGCTCGGCACTTGGAGAGGCAAATCCATGGCGTTCAACAGCGCCGTCGGTTAAGATAGGGTAGGAGTGGCGAATGCGCGTGTACATCGCATCCTTCATCTACTACCGCCTGGCCATCTTGCCTTGCCACCGTCCGCGCCTCACCAAAATGGAGCACCTGCTGCTTAACTTCTTTTGGAAGGGACAAGTTCCACAGGGGAGGCGGGCCATCTTCTACCAACACCTTCTACGCGTAGGGCTGGACAAGCAGTGTTTGATGCTACGATATCTTCAGATATTTCTAAACGATGAACAGGTATGGTCGCCGTTTGTGAGACAGGTCTTTCCTCAGCTTGTCTCCTTGACTGAGCTGCAGCCGTGGGAAATATCAGGCAGAGGTGGTGAACGCGTACATCAGGTTCGTCATCTACTATCGCCTGACCTTCATGCCATACCCCGGTCCACGTCTGGTTGCACTGGCACACCTACTCTTATGCGTTTTGTAGGAACGACGTCTTCCAGTAGTTAGACTGACCATCCGCTGTGTGGCGAGTTGGCATGCCGTGGCTGATGATATACAAACAAGCGCTGAAACTACGACATCTCCAGCATTTCCTTGACAGTGAACAGGTGAGGTCGCTTTTCACCAGACACGTGTTTCCTCAGCCAGTTGGGAATTGTGATCGGTGGAAACTCCACCTTGGAGTTTTATATAGGATTAGAGGTGAGGAAAAGCGATGAGGTTCTTTGGGAGACCCGGGTATGCGAAGACTAGCACTGGGACACTCTTTTCCGGAGAACTTTTGGTGTAGGGTTAATGGATAACTTCGAGAAATCCCTGGCCTGACCTGGCAGTGCTACCGGGGAATTTGCCAGTTCGAAATAAACTCTGCAGACACGAAATCGTCCTACAGGCATTGGTTCAGTGCCCGAGCAATGCTGACCTGGAGGTTTATGTCGGACATCTACTGTCACATGTTTGACTGATCCGGCTATCAACTGAATCCATCGATTTATCATGATCAATCAACATTCTGAAACGATCGTAAAACAAGTTAAAAGATTAGGCACTAAATTTCGCCTTTTGTTTTCATTGGTCAACACGCGCGTGTGTGCGTGCGCGCGCGTGTGTATGGAGATGGACAGGTCAGGTCCGATGTATATATAGCATCAGACGACCACATCTGATCCTCTACAGTCAACTTATCACAGACAAAAGATCATGCAGCTACATCATGCAATGCTGCAAAGAACAATTGAAATAGCTGATGAAGAACACCAACATCGACCTCAAGTCCTGGGAATAACGCGCAGACGATAGACCACCAAAACGTCATCTTATTAAGATCAGTGCAGAACACTTTGAGGAAATTGGAGGATAAAAAAGCTGCGACGAAATATTTCCCAACTCCAGCCAAGGCCTCCATTGACCATCAGCTGTGATCTGTGTGGACAAATTTTCTTTGCAAAAATCCAAAAATCGATCTTGCTAGCCACCAGAGTCACAGCCATGGATTAGAAAATTAATATTAGTTTCTGATTTTAGGAACAAGGCTTAAACATTTTTAGGGGAAGGAAAAGTCAATTAAATCTGGTGCATAAAAAGTTCGAAAGGCCACTTTGCCAGTCCAGGTAAAATAGATAAACATGCTTTTTAAGCTTATTTTACCGGTCTTAGTACGCGAACACACATACACATAACACATAAGCGCACTCATACACGTTGGCATATATACATATATATACATGTTTACAAGTAGCACACGCTGTTCCTTCTAAACAACCAAATGGCTCTTTCATTCATTTATATTACTTTCACTTTGTCGACATAAAAGAACTTCGTAAGTAACACACACACACACACACACACACATATCAATACACATCTACGTAAGATACTATCTCGCTATCACCCTTTCCATATGTATATCAACACAGACGATCAGTCACTCATAACATAACATATTTGTCGTCGGTCAAAGGTAAGGCCTGTTTACTCCTAAACTACTGTCAAAATATATCTCTGTCATTAATTTAATGATTGAAAGACATTAGACTGCTTTTTTTACTTGTTTTATAAATTTACCTCAGATAATATTAATTTTCTGCAAAAGAAATGGAAAATAACTGTTTCTACTTTAGGCACAAGGCCAGCAATTACCCAGTACATTACTGGTACTTTATTTTATCGACCCCGTAAGGATGAAAGGCAAAGTTAACCAAAGAAATGGAAAATAACGCTCTGTGTTTATATCTGTTAGAGACATACACGTTAAATCACGTGTGTACACACACATACTTACACACATATATATGTACATACATACACACACAAATATATACATACATACATACAGACATATATACATACATACATACACACATATATATACATACATACACACATATGGTGATGGCTGCCCCCTCGTTATCGACTATGGCCATTGCACGAGGAGAACAAAAAAAATTAATAAATAAATAAATAAAAAAATAAAAAAAAATATATATATATATACATACACATACACACATATATACACACACACATACATTAATAACAATAATAATAATAATAATAACAACAATAATAATATACATATACATATATATATACACATACACGCACACACATAAACATATCTATACACACACACACACACACACACACGATAGCAACTAACAGCGCTGCGATCGAATGTGGCTTTTTAGCCCAGCCAATGATCTAAAATGTCTTGCACAGAGTCGGCAACCAAAACATTCACAGGGAATAGTCGGCTGTGGTTGGAGTTTGTGTACTTTTGCATGTCGCTTGAGCCCTCCTGCTGATTTACATTCTCTACCACATGTTTGGCAAGCATGATGAGTAGCATCTCCAACAGCAGCCTGGTAGTCAACCACTGGTCTTACTTTATGACTGCGAAGATGACTTTCGAGTCCAGCTTTGCTTAGGCAGAGTCTCGCACATACGCTGCATGTCAGCACCATAGGAGGACCCTCGCCGTCTGGAAGTGCAACAGCAATGCCCTTCCTCACATCCCTCTTTACTTTCTCGTATGCGATTCGAGATGCCTCAAAGGCAACTTTTCCCTCATATACAGTCTTTCTCCATTTATTACGATCAGCAGCAATATTTTCCCATGTATCAGCAGAGATGTTAGCGTCTTTCAAAGAGGCTTTCAAGGAATCCTTATACCTCTTTTTTGGTTTATGTGGCGGTCGTTTTCCTTTAACCAACTCTCCATAAAAGAGTTGTTTTGGTATTCTAGAATCCTTCATCCTGGCAAGGTGACCACTCCAACGGAGTCGTTGCTTAAGCACAAGATCTTCTATACTGTCACACATAGAGCTTTCCAAAATCTCGACATCACTGATGTGGTCCCTCCAGTGAACGCCATGGATCCGTCTGAGACACATTTGATGGAAACGCTCCAATTGCTTAAGGTGGTGTCGATATGTGACCTAGGTCTCGCAGGCATAAAGAAGACAAGAGAGCACACATGCCCTGTACACCTTTACCTTTCTTTATCCTCCTGCATATGTCTCGCCGACCCCAGAGTCGCCTTTCTAGCTTTCCGAAAACATCACTTGCTTTCCTAATCCT
>OZ024741.1:128897757-128977757 GCA_964016885.1 Eledone cirrhosa
TTCAGATCGAAAGATGGCAAGCAATTACTGCGCGACCCAAAAGACACTTGACAGATAGAGAGATCACTTTGATGAGCTCTTAAACCAGCCATCCCAGGTTGATGATGATTTCATTTCTTCCATTCCTATTGAACCAGTGAAGCATATGAGATGGCTAATGTATCTTCTCTTGCAGAGGGGACTTCTGTTGTGCATAAGCTGAACTGTGGTACGTCTCCTGGTATGGATGGTCTGAGTGGAGCGATTTTGAAGTGTGATGGTGAAAACTTTATGCAGCGCCTGACTGACCTCATGAAAATGGTGTGGGAAGATGAGAATGTCCCACAAGAAGGATGCGCTCATGGTGATTCTCCATAAAGGAAAGGACGGCAAGGACAAATGTGGCAATTATCATGTCATATCCCTTCTTTCAGTAGTTGGTAAAGTCGTGTCGAATATTGATGGATAGATTGATCCCAAGAGTTGCTCTGAATGTGTTGCCTGAGTCGCAGTGTGGGTTCAGAAACGAAAGAGGAACAGTGGATATGATCGTTTCTGCTTGGCAGCTGCAAGAAAAGTGTATCGAACAATGTATGGACCTTTATCAGGTCTTTGTTGACTTGACAAAGGCCTTTGACACTGTCAATCGAACTGCGTTGTGGGAAAAAATTCAAGGTAGGGTAGAAGATTCTGCATCTTTTCCATGATGACATGAAGGCTTTGGTCAGTATTGGTGGTAGCATCTCTGAACCAATATCAGTTGAAAATGGAGTGAAACAGGGGGACATTCCGGCTCCAACTCTGTTTTCCTTATATTTTACGATAGTGTTTCTCATGGCATTCAAATATTGTTCTCATGGGGTTTACATCAGGTATCGCACTTCAGGAAGGTTGTTCAACACCAGGCGCTTTGGTACAAGCACAAAGGTATTAACATCTATAATCCGAGAGTTTTTATATGCATACGACTGCGATCTTTTTGCACACTCACAAAGTGACATGCAGCATATTATGAACTCTTTTTCTGCAGCTTGCAGCACTTTGGGCGTCACAATAAGCTTGGAAAAGACTGTTGTGATGTATCAGCCAGTACCTGGAAACGAGTACACTGCACCAAGTGTGTACGTGTACGGAAAGAGGCTAAAAGTTGCTGACAAGTTTGTTTACCTTGGTAGTACGTTGAACACTTCATGCAAACATGATAATGAAATATCCTTAAGAATCAAGAAAGCCAGTGATGCTTTTGGACGGCTGCATCAACGTTTATGGTCCAGACGAGGTATCACTATCGAAACCCAGGTGAAAGTGTATCTGACTTGTGTCGTCTCCTCTTTACTTTATGTTTGTGAAACGTGGGGTCACATACAGAAAGCACCTCAAGGATCTGGAGAGATTTCACCAACAATCTCTTCATAAGTTACTTGGGGTGTGGTGGAAAATGTTCGCCAGTGATTTGGAAGTTCTAGAACGGAGCAGGTGCGTGACTATAGAGAGCATAATCTTTCGGTATCGGTTGAGGTGGTGCAGTCACGTGGTCCGGATGTCTGATGATCGTATTCCAAAGCAACTTCTCTATGGAGAACTGTGTGAAGGAAGGCGACCACCACATAAACCAAAAAGGCGGTACCGGGACTGTATATCAGGGGCACCTTGGCTTGTGCTGGAATTTCATCTGACGAATGGGAGAAAATGGCTGACGAGCGTGTGAAGTGGAGACGTTTGATCAAGTCAGGTGGTGAACACTTTGAAACTCGTCGGAGAGGACACCTAACACTGAAAAGGAAGGTGAGGATTGAGACTGTTCTGAACTGCCTGTTGTTGAACATCATCTGGTTTGTCAGCACTGTGGTCGAGTCAGCCTGAGCAAAGCTGGTTTGATTAGACATGAACAAAGTCATATCAGTAGACCTCATGTAGATTATGATCTGAAAAGGTGTAAGAAATGTACAAGCATGGGAGGTCTTAAAAGATACATGTGAACATACAGCCAGAACAAAGCAATGGAAGGTTTTGGGGGAGCCTAAAGTTGCCATGTGTGTGCCAGAGGGTGCAAGTATTTGGCTGGTTTAAAGAGTCACATTTGTGCTTCACATTTGTGCTTCACATTTTTGAACATTTTATCGGGCGATGGCAATACTTGAACATGAGTTTGCAGCCATCATGTATGTATGCATGTATGTATGTATGTCGGGTCACTCTTGAGTGCTACTGGTAACATGTAACCCAGTACAACCTGTCGCATGGTTGGGTCGTCGGTAACTAAACCGGCAACCCCACCAAGTTTACTTGGTGAGGAGGGTGATTTTGGACACCCTGCAGGACAAAAAACAAAAACTGACAAAGGGCGGAAGATCTCATAAGAGTCAACGGCCATCCAAAAGTGTGTAAATATGTATATACACATGTACATATGTATGTATATGTGTATATAAATGGGTGCATGTGTATGTACATGCGCGGGGACATAGAAATAATCGGGCTGGACACCCGATCGCGCAGTTAAACCACTGGGAGTGAAGGACCCCTAGCCTTTGTCAGGGCATTCTTCTCGGAGAAGGCAACTCAGGAAACTGGGATAACTCCGATATAAAACCTGTGGCTCAGTAGTTACCGATGATGTTGATATTTTCTTCTTTCCGGGTTATCGCTACTGTCGCTCAGAGAGTGGGATTGGCTCAGTGCACAGTCTTTCCTCATTTAAAAAAATATCTTCATGCACAGGCATTGCACAATAGAATTAATAAATAATTATTAATAATGGTATATCGTGCAATGGCCATACTCGATAACGAGGGGGCAGCCATCATGTATGCATGCATGCTTGTATGTATATGTGTGTGTGTGTATATATATGTGGGTGTGTATATATATATCTCCATATACATATTTATTCAGCTGATATAGGCTGGATTGGTTGGAATATCCTGACGCGAATTCTTTCTGTTCTGTTAAATCGAAACAAATCTTGACTTTTTATTTGAGGGTTTCTATATAAGAGACCGGGAGACCATGTTGATACTATGAAGGCCATTTGTCCTAAGCCGCCTGGACTATTGCTCCCAGCTGTGGTCACCCCATAGTATCAAACTAACCACGGAACTTGAGACAATCCAACAAAGCTACACCAAGAGCATTGCACGATGAAGGAGATGAGCTACTGGGAGAGGCTAAAAGAACTGAAACTCTACTCCTTGGAACAAAGACGGGAGAGATACGCAGGGATATACATATGGAAAATCCTGGAGGGACTAGTGCCAAACTTTGGTATTGAGAGCAGGACCAACCCCCGAACAGGACGTCACTGTGTGGTGACAAAGGTCCCGTCTTCCACATCTAGAACAAGAAGCAGATATTGCAATAGACTGGGGTTCAAAGGCCCTCAACTCTTCAACAAACTGCCGAGGGATTTGAGAGATCTACATGGTGTGGCCGTGGATATTTTCAAGAAACTTCTCGACACCCTGTTATCCAGGATCCCGGATGAGCCCACATCACGGTACGAAGATAACCCAAGAGCAGCAGCAACGAACTCCCTCTTACATCAATGGCCAGCCAACACAGGCTGGAGATAGAATGTGTAGCAACAAGGGCAGTGCCCAATCATGGTCTCAGCCGGATGGCTAGAACAGCTACAAGAGTATATATATATATATTTAATATAGAAATAGCTTCAACAGGACTAGAACTGTTTCATTTGGAGGAAATCATCAGAAAAGCCAACTGTCAATGTAATATGGTGGTATTTATACATTTTCTGGTGGTAGGGGAGGGTAGTAAATTGATGCTAAGTAGACAAACACACACACTGACAGGCACTCCTAATTTTCAAGATTCATTTATTCCAAACAAAGGGTTTTCATTGAGTGGCAATATTAAAATGCTCTGCTAAAAGACATAAATATGTGTGTGTGTTTGTGTATGTGTGTGTATATATATATGTGTGTGTGTGTGTTTGTGTATATATATATATATATATATATATATATATATGTGTGTGTGTGTGATGTGTGTGTGTGCAAATTTCAATAATATTAAGACACGCTAATCTGGGTTAAACGCCCTATAGTGAAAAGTTTGGCCAATAAATGGAACAAGATTTTACAAACTCCTCCTATGGTTTTGGAGATAGACCCCCATAACCATATATATTCTGAAACTACATTGCCCAGGGTACTTGTATAAGTATATTTCATTTTAATCAAAGGGTTCATCGGGGGCACAAAACTGCCGCTGAAACTTTACCTTCGATTTATATGAAATTTAAACCATAGGTAAATGACAAGATATGATGCCTATTCACAAAATTTCAGCAAATTTCAATAAAATTAAAATACCCTAATGGGGGTTAAACCCCCTATTAGGGTTCACCGGTGGCACAAACCCCTGCTGAAAATGTTTTCCCTTCGATTTATATGCAATTTAAACCATAGGTAAACGACAAGATATGATGCCTAATCACATCATTTCAGCAAATTTCAATAAAATTACAATACCCTAATGGGGGTTAAACCCCCTATTAGGGTTCACCAGGGGGCACAAAATCCCTGCTGAAAATTTTTTCGGTTCGATTTATATGCAATTTAAACCATAGATAAATGAAGAGATATGATGCCTATTCACAAAATTTCAATACTATAAGACATCTTAATGGTGGTTAAATCCCCTATTAGGGTTCCCCGGGGGTACAAACCCCCGCTGAAAACTTTTCCCTTTCGATTTATATGAAACTTAAACCATAGGTAAATGACAAGATATGATGCCTATTCACAAAAGTTTTCAATTGATATTTTGAAAAAAATTATTTACAAGAAACAAAATAAGAATAAGATTTAATAATGCAATTTTGATTTGATATATTACAAAAAATGATGTTTTCCAATTTTTCATGCATTATATTTTACATTGAGTAATATTGAGTTTTTCTCCATAAATTACATCACTGATTTAAAATCAATCATCATTTTCTTACAAAAAAAATGTGTGAAACGCAGCAAGGCGCTGGTAATTCGGCTAGTATATATATATATATGTGATTGTGTGTATATATATGTGTGTGTGTGTGTGTGCTCATTATGTAGGAGAGGTGTAGGTAGAAACTCCATCCTCTGCCCCATATGCAAACTATGGGTACACAAGAGATGTAGTGGGATCTCAGGAAGTTTAGTTAAGAATGTAGGTTTTACATGTAGCAGTTGCACCAGGACAGTAAGCAGCAAACAATCACTGAAAACAAGTGACATCAAAGTCTGGGAGGACTTGGTAAAAACAATACCGAATTAGCAGCGGAGGGGGGTGTTCTGAAAGAACAGGATGGAAGAAGTTGAGGGAGCTACTGCCACAGCTGAATACAAAAGGCTTTTCCCTCAGAATAAAAGGTAGACTGTATGATGTGTGCATATGAATGGCAATGTTGCATGGTAGTGAGAGCTGGGCGCTGTGTGTAGAAGACATGCGTAGATTAGAAAGGAATGAAGCTTGTATGCTCCGATGGATGTGTAATAGTAATATACGCGAACAGCAAAGCATAAACAAACTGAAAGAGAAACTAGGCATAAGAGGAATCAAATGTGTGCAGGAGAGGAGATTATGTTGGTATGGACATGTGATTCGTATGAAGGATGACAGCTACATAAAGTCCCAGAAAGACTTGAGATGAAGTGATAAAAGCCGACCTTGCCCAATTGCACCTCTGAAAGGCAATGACACAGGACCAAGATCTCTGGCGTTATCAGGTAATACAAAAACCCCAACTTCCCACGGGACCAGGCCAAGGCTGAAACATACATACAGTATGCACCACTCCATCCCACCCGCCAATATATCTTTCATGAGAAGAGGCCGAAACACTGTAGTGGTCGTGATGGTGACACGGTAAAAAACACCCAGTCCACACTGTAAAGTAGTTGTGGAAGAATCACAACAAAAAACACCCAGTACTCATTGTAAATGAGCTTGGCATTAGGAAAGGCATCCAGCTGTAGAAACCAAGCCAAAATCAGTTCTTTATGAGCAAGACATGGTCACCTGACCTAACATTGCCAACAATAGAAGACACATGGCTCAGTGGTTAGAGCATTGGGCTTGCAATTGAAAGGTTGTGAGTTTAATTCTCGGACCGGGTGATGTGTTGTTTCCTTGAGCAAGACACTTTATTTCACATTGCTCCAGTTTACTCAGCTGTAGAAATGAGATGAGAGGACTGGGGTCCCTATCATTCCACTGCAAAGTGGTCGTGGAGGTGCCACGGCAAAAAAAAAAAAAAAAAAAAAAAAAAAACACCGACCACTTACTGTAAATGAGGTTGGTGTTAGGAAGGGTATCCAGCTGTAGAAATCAAGACAGAATCAGTTCCCGTATGAGCAAGACAAGCTCAGCCAACCGGACACTGCCCACAATAGGACAACCCATGCTAGCATAGAAGAACTGACATAAAATGATGATGATGAAATATAACAGAGTGTTATAGCTTGCTTGAAGCATTGATGAATAGGAAACACAAATTTAAATTTTGAAAACCAAGTTGAGGGCCTTTAAACCCCAGGCTATTGCAATAGCTGCTCCTGATTCTAGATGTGGAAGACGGGACCTTTGATACCATACAGTGACGTCCTGTTCGAGAATTGGTCCAGCTCTCAATGCGAAAGTTTAGTCTTAGTCCCCCAGGATTTTCCATATGTATATCATTGCATATCTCTCCCGTCTTCATTCCGAGGAGTAGAGTTTCAGTTCTTTTAGACTCTCCCAGTAGTTTATCTCCTTCATCGTGGCAACCTTCTTGGTGTAGCTTCATTGGATTGCTTCAAGCTCCATGGTTAGTTTGATACTATGGGGTGACCACAGCTGGGAGCATTCATCATTTCATTTTACGTCCACATTTTCCCTGCTTGCAAGGGTGGGATGGGAACTGATTCTGGCTTTATTTCTACAGCTGGATTCCCTTCCTAACACCAACCTCATTTACAGTGAGTGCTGGGTGCTTTTTTCAGGTGGCACCTCCACATCCACTTTACAGTGTGGGCTGGGTGCTTTTTTGCCGTGGCACCTCCACAACCACTTTGCAGTGGAATGATAGGGACCCCAGTCCTATCATCTCATTTCTACAGCTGAGTAAACTGGAGCAATGTGAAATAGTGTCTTGCTCAAGGAAACAACACATCACCCGGTGTGAGAAATGAACTCACATCCTTTCGATTGTAAGGCCAATGCTCTCAATATGTATGTGTATATATATATACACACACATATATATATATATAAACTTATATACACAGAGAGAGAGAGAGAGAGAGATATAGTAATAATAATACATATGAAGACTAAAATCCAAAGAGGGCTCGATAGGGATAAATATATATCAATTATATAAGAACCGTAGAGCAAATATTTATTAAAATAACAGATTAAAGTTTAAGCAAAGAATCGGCTGCTTTCACCCTTAATCGGATCTTCTGAAACTAAAAAAAAATCAATCTGTGAACGCAGAAGTAAATATTTCGAAAAACGTTGCAACCGAAGGAAGACGATACTTTGGTTCGTGGAGACGTAGTTTTAGGTATTTCTTCCTGCTTGGTACGAGTATGTTCTTTTTAGAAATATTCAGATGTTTCTGCATGATGAATATAAGTCAATAGAGTACTCAGTCAAGGAAGCCAAATAGTAATAAAAATATATTTGAAGACTAACATCCAAAGAGGGCTCGATAAGGATAAATATATATCAAATATATAAGAACCGTAGAGCAAATATTTATTAAAATAACAGATTAAAGTTTAAGCAAAGAATCAGCTGCTTTCACCCTTAATGGGATCTTCTGAAACTAAAAAAAATCAATCTGTGAATGCAGAAGTAAATATTTCTAAGCCGACCTTTCCCAATTGCACCTCTCAAGGGCAATGACACACGACTATGACCTCTGGCATCACACAGTAATACAGAAGACCCGACTTTCCACAGGAACATATAAACAATATTTGTTTTCCTTTGTTTTTTATGTCCTATCAACTAATCCGACCTCCATAATGCTTGCAATTGACTATTTTTTTAGCATATTAACAACAAATATGATTTCCACTGCAATTAAAAATGACTAGCTTTGTGAATGGTTTTTCCACCCACTTTCTACCTTCATTTTTCTACAAAGCTAATCATTGACGATAGGTTTCAAAGTTATATTCATTCATAATATGTGAAAAAAATAGTCAACTGCGAGCATTGGTGTGATGTAAATGGTAGGAGTAGGTGTTCTGTAATAAATTTACCATATGGTGAAGTATATGGTGTGGATTGGGGTAGATTAATGTGCTGTGGTGTGCTTTGTTATAAGTGAGGATTTAAATTACCACTTTGATTTATGTTATAAAAAAAATTTTTCCTTCATTTTTGCATATGCTGTCAACTTCCAAGAAGCTCACAGTGGACTATGCTTTTAGCATATTAACAAAAAATATGACTTCTGCTGCAATAAAAAGTGACTAGCTTTGTAAATGGTATTTCCACGCACATCCTCCCTCTTTTTTCTACAAAGCTAGTCATTTTCATCAGGTTTCCATGTCATAACCATTGATAATATGTGCATAAAATAGTAATTTGCGAGCACCTTTTATGTCAAATTGTGTGGTAAGAGCACAAAAAAAAAAAATGCCAGTTGAAAATTTGTCACACCAAAATCAATATCTTGGTGTGATGTAGTATGGTGTGGTTTGGTGAAGTTTCTACAAAGATAGTCATTTTCGACAGGATTCCATGTCATAATTATTGATATGTGAAAAAAAAAGTAAATTGGGAGCACCTTTAATGTCAGATTGGGTGGTAAGCACACAGAAAAAAAAAAAGGAAACGGGAAAAAAAATGTTCACACCAAGATCAATAGCTTGGTGAGATGTAGTATGATGTAACTTGGTATGGTGTGGTTTGGTTTGGTGAAGTTATGAAATTGAAACCAATTGTAAACGATAGATTCCCATGTCATATTCATTGATAATGTGTGGGAAAATAGTCATTTGCAAGCACCTTTGATGTTAGTTTGAGGTGGAACCACAAAAAAAAAAAAAAGCAGGTGGAAAATTTGTCACATTGATCTCCATACCATGGTGTGATGAGGTGTTCTGTAATAAATTTACCATATAGGGAAGTATGGTTATGGTGAAGTATATGGTGTGGATTGGGGTAGATTAATGTGCTGTGGTGTGCTTTGTTATAAGTGAGGATTTAAATTTCCACTTTCATTTATGTTAGAAAAAAATTTTTCCTTCATTTTTGCATGTGCTATCAACTTCCAAGATGCTCGCAGTGGGCTATGCTTTTAGCATATTAACAAAAAATATGACTTCCGCTGCAATAAAAAATGACTAGCTTTGTAAATGGCATTTCCACCCACATCCTCCCTCTTTTTTCTACAAAGCTAGTCATTTTCATCAGGTTTCCAGGTCATAACTATTGATAATATGTGCATAAAATAGTAATTTGCGAGCACCTTTTATATCAAATTGTGTGGTAAGCAAGAAAAAAAAAAAAAAAAAAAAAAAATGCCAAATGAAAATTTGTCACACCAAAATAAATAGCTTGGTGTGGGGAAGTTTCTACAAAGATAGTCATTTTCGACAGGTTTCCATGTCATAATTATTGATATGTGAAAAAAAAAGTAAATTGGGAGCACCTTTAATGTCAGATTGGGTGGTAAGCACACAGAGAAAAAAAAAGGAAACGGGAAAAAAAGTTTCACACCAAGATCAATAGCTTGGTGTGATGTAGTATGGTGTAACTTGGTATGGTGTGGTTTGGTGAAGTCATGAAATGGAAACCAATTGTAAACGATAGATTCCCATGTCATATTCATTGATAATGTGTGGGAAAATAGTCATTTGCAAGCACCTTTGATGTTAGTTTGAGGTGGTAACCACAAAAAAAAAAAAAAAGCAGTTAGCAAATTTGTCACATTAATGTCCATGTGATGTAAATGGTAGGAGTAGGTGTTCTGTAATAAATTTGCCATATAGTGAAGTATGGTTATGGTGAAGTATATGGTGTGGATTGGGGTAAATTAATGTGCTGTGGTGTGCTTTGTTATAAGTGAGGATTTAAATTTCCACTTTGATTTTTGTTAGAAAAAAAACTTTTCCTTCATTTTTGCATGTGCTATCAACTTCCAAGATGCTTGCAGTGGACTATGCTTTTAGCATATTAACAAAAAATATGACTTCCGCTGCAATAAAAAATGACTAGCTTTGTAAATGGTATTTCCACCCACATCCTCCCTCTTTTTTCTACAAAGCTAGTCATTTTCATCAAGTTTCCATGTCATAACCTTTGATAATATGTGCATAAAATAGTAATTTGCGAGCACCTTTTATATCAAATTGTGTGGTAAGCACAGATAAAAAAAAAAAAAAAAAAAATGCCAGATGAAAATTTGTCACACCAAAATCAATATCTTGGTGTGATGTAGTATGGTGTGGTTTGGTGAAGTTTCTACAAAGATAGTCATTTTCGACAGGTTTACATGTCATAATTATTGATATGTGAAAAAAAAAGTAAATTGGGAGCACCTTTAATGTCAGATTGGGTGGTAAGTACACAGAGAAAAAAAAAGGAAACGGGAAAAAAAATGTTTCACACCAAGATCAATAGCTTGGTGAGATGTAGTATGGTGTAACTTGGTATGGTGTGGTTTGGTTTGGTGAAGTTATGAAATGGAAACCAATTGTAAACGATAGATTCCCATGTCATATTCATTGATAATGTGTGGGGAAATAGTCATTTGCAAGGACCTTTGATGTTAGTTTGAGGTGGTAACCACAAAAAAAAAAAAAAAAGCAGGTGGCAAATTTGTCACATTGATCTCCATACCATGGTGTGATGAGGTGTTCTGTAATAAATTTACCATATAGTGAAGTATGGTTATGGTGAAGTATATGGCGTGGATTGGGGTAGATTAATGTGCGGTGGTGTGCTTTGTTATAAGTGAGGATTTAAATTTCCACTTTCATTTATGTTAGAAAAAAAACTTTTCCTTCATTTTTGCATGTGCTATCAACTTCAAAGATGCTCGCAGTGGACTATGCTTTTAGCATATTAACAAAAAATATGACTTCCGCTGCAATAAAAAATGACTAGCTTTGTAAATGGTATTTCCACCCACATCCTCCCTCTTTTTTCTACAAAGCTAGTCATTTTCATCAGGTTTCTATGTCATAACCATTGATATTATGTGCATAAAATAGTAATTTGCGAGCACCATTTATGTCAAATTGTGTGGTAAACACAAAAAAAAAAAAAAATGCCAAATGAAAATTTGTCACACCAAAATCAACAGCTTGGTGTGGTGAAGTTTCTACAAAGATAGTCATTTTCGACAGGTTTCCATGTCATAATTATTGATATGTGAAAAAAAAAGTAAATTGGGAGCACCTTTAATGTCAGATTGGGTGGTAAGCACACAGAAAAAAAAAGGAAACGGGAAAAAAAGTTTCACACCAAGATCAATAGCTTGGTGCGATGTAGTATGGTGTAACTTGGTATGGTGTGGTTTGGTTTGGTGAAGTTATGAAATGGAAACCAATTGTAAACGATAGATTCCCATGTCATATTCATTGATAATGTGTGGGGAAATAGTCATTTGCAAGCACCTTTGATGTTAGTTTGAGGTGGTAACCACAAAAAAAAAAAAAGCAGGTGGCAAATTTGTCACATTGATCTCCATACCATGGTGTGATGAGGTGTTCTGTAATAAATTTACCATATAGTGAAGTATGGTTATGGTGAAGTATATGGCGTGGATTGGGGTAGATTAATGTGCGGTGGTGTGCTTTGTTATAAGTGAGGATTTAAATTTCCACTTTCATTTATGTTAGAAAAAAAACTTTTCCTTCATTTTTGCATGTGCTATCAACTTCAAAGATGCTCGCAGTGGACTATGCTTTTAGCATATTAACAAAAAATATGACTTCCGCTGCAATAAAAAATGACTAGCTTTGTAAATGGTATTTCCACCCACATCCTCCCTCTTTTTTCTACAAAGCTAGTCATTTTCATCAGGTTTCTATGTCATAACCATTGATAATATGTGCATAAAATAGTAATTTGCGAGCACCATTTATGTCAAATTGTGTGGTAAACACAAAAAAAAAAAAAAATGCCAAATGAAAATTTGTCACACCAAAATCAACAGCTTGGTGTGGTGAAGTTTCTACAAAGATAGTCATTTTCGACAGGTTTCCATGTCATAATTATTGATATGTGAAAAAAAAAGTAAATTGGGAGCACCTTTAATGTCAGATTGGGTGGTAAGCACACAGAAAAAAAAAGGAAACGGGAAAAAAAGTTTCACACCAAGATCAATAGCTTGGTGCGATGTAGTATGGTGTAACTTGGTATGGTGTGGTTTGGTCTGGTTTGGTGAAGTCTTGAAATGGAAACCAATTGTAAACGATAGATTCCCATGTCATATTCATTGATAATGTGTGGGAAAATAGTCATTTGCAAGCACCTTTGATGTTAGTTTGAGGTGGTAACCACAAAAAAAAAAAAGCAGGTGGCAAATTTGTCACATTGATCTCCATACCATGGTGTGATGAGGTGTTCTGTAATAAATTTACCATATTGTGAAGTATGGTTATGGTGAAGTATATGGTGTGGATTGGGGTAGATTAATGTGCTGTGGTGTGCTTTGTTATAAGTGAGGATTTAAATTTCCACTTTGATTTTTGTTAGAAAAAAAACTTTTCCTTCATTTTTGCATGTGCTATCAACTTCAAAGATGCTCGCAGTGGACTATGCTTTTAGCATATTAACAAAAAATATGACTTCCGCTGCAATAAAAAATGACTAGCTTTGTAAATGGTATTTCCACCCACATCCTCCCTCTTTTTTCTACAAAGCTAGTCATTTTCATCAGGTTTCCATGTCATAACCATTGATAATATGTGCATAAAATTGTAATTTGTGAGCACCATTTATGTCAAATTGTGTGGTAAGAACAGAAAAAAAAAAAAAAAATGCCAGATGAAAATTTGTCACACCAAAATCAATATCTTGGTGTGATGTAGTATGGTGTGGTTTGGTGAAGTTTCTACAAAGATAGTCATTTTCGACAGGATTCCATGTCATAATTATTGATATGTGAAAAAAAAAGTAAATTGGGAGCACCTTTAATGTCAGATTGGGTGGTTAGCATACCGAAAAAAAATTTTTCACACCAAGATCAATAGCTTGGTGCGATGTAGTATGGTGTAACTTGGTATGGTGTGGTTTGGTTTGGTGAAGTTATGAAATGGAAACCAATTGTAAACGATAGATTCCCATGTCATATTCATTGATAATGTGTGGGGAAATAGTCATTTGCAAGCACCTTTGATGTTAGTTTGAGGTGGTAACCACAAAAAAAAAAAAGCAGGTGGCAAATTTGTCACATTGATCTCCATACCATGGTGTGATGAGGTGTTCTGTAATAAATTTACCATATAGTGAAGTATGGTTATGGTGAATTTATGGTGTGGATTGGAGTAGATTAATGTGCTGTGGTGTGCTTTGTTATAAGTGAGGATTTAAATTTCCACTTTGATATATGTTAAAAAAAAATGTTTATTCATTTTTGCATGTGCTATCAACTTCAAAGAAGCTTGCAGTGGACTATGCTTTTAGCATATTAACAAAAAATATGACTTCCGCTGTGTTAGCATTTTTGTTAGTGTTAGTGTTCAGATTAGTGTTAGTGTTTAGTTTAATATTGACTTAGTTTTCTGGTTCGTGTTAGTTTTCAGGTTAGGGCTCATATTACTTGTAGTGTTAGTGTTCAGGTTAGTGGTTTATGGTAGTGGTAGTGTTAGTGTTCAGGTTAATGTTCGTGTTAATGTCAGTTTTAGTGTTAGTGTTCAGGTTAGTGTTAGTGTTTACGGTAGTGTTAGTGTTATTTTTTCCATTAGTGTTAGTGTTTTATTTTGTGTTAATGTGTGTGTTAGTGTTTCTATTAGTGTTAGTGCTAGTCTTTGTTTTTCTGTTAATGTTAGTGTTTGTTTTAGTGTTGGGGTTAATGTTAGCTTAGTTTTCTGGTTAGTATCAGTTTTCGTATTAGTTTTCGTGTTAGTGTTCAGGTTAATGTTAGTGTTAGTTTTAGTGTGAGTGTTAATGTTAGTTTTAGAGTTAAGGTTAGTGTTAGAGATTGTGTTAGTGTTACTATTTGTTTTTGTGTTAATATTTGTGTTGTTTCTTTGAGCAAGACACTTTATTTCACATTGCTCCAGTTTACTCAGCTGTAGAAATGAGATGATGGGGACTGGAGTCCCTATCATTCCACTGTAAAGTGGTCGTGGAGGTGCCACGGCAAAAAAGCACCCAGCACTCACTGTAAATGAGGTTGGTGTTAGGAAGGGCATCCAGCTGTAGAAATCAAGCCAGAATCAGTTCCCGTCCCACCCTTGCAAGCAGGGAAAAAAACGGACGTAAAATGAAATGATGATGATGATGATGATTTGTGTTAGTATCCCTGTTAGCATTAGTGTTTGATGTTTCCATTAGTGTTAGTGATTGTGTTAGCGTTAGTCTTTGTTTTTGTGTTAAAGTTAGCGTTAATGTTAGCATTAGTATTTCTGTTAGTGTTAGCATTAGTGTTTATGTTAGTGTTCAGGTTAATGTTAGCTTAGTTTTCAGGTTAGAGTTAATGTTAGTTTTAGTGTTGAGGTTAGTGTTAGAGATTGCGTTAGTGTTTGTTTTTGTGTTAATATTTGTGTTAGTATCTCTGTTAGCGTTAGTGTTTGTTTTAGTGTTGAAGTTAATGTTAGCTTAGTTTTCTGGTTAGTATCAGTTTTCAGATTAGTGCTTGTGTTAGTGTTACTTTTAGTGTTAGTGCTCAGGTCAGTGTTAGTGTTTATGGTAGTGTTAGTTTTAGTGCTAGTGATCAGTCTAATGTTAGTTTTAGTGTAAGTGTTCAGGTTAGTGTTAGTGTTTGTATTAGTGTTTACAGTAGTGTTAGTTTTAGTGCTGGTGTTCAGGTTAGTGTAAGTGTCAGTTTTAGTGTTAGCGTTTGTGTTAGTTTTCTATTTAATGTTAGTTTTCAGATTTTGTGTTTGTGTTAGTTTTCATGTTAGTGCTAAGTTCACTGTTAGAGCATGTGTGAGTGCAAGTGTTAGAGCATGTGTGAGTGCAAGTGTTAGAGCATGTGTGAGTGCAAGTGTTACTTTTAAAGTTCGGTTTTAGCTTAAAGTTAGGTTTTCTACTTTCCAGGAAAAAAGTTGATCCTCTCTAACTTGAGTGATGTGATATAGTGTGGTAAAGTATAGTGTTTCATAGTCTTGTGTGGTGTTGTCTATTGTTGTATAGTGTAGTATGGTATATTGTTTCATAGCATGGTCTGATGTGAGGTCGTACAGTGTTTCGTAGTGTGGTGTTGGATAATGTGGTATGCTATAATGTTTGTCAGTGTGGTGTGGCATGGTATGGTATAGGTTGATGTAGTGTGGCTCAGTTTGATTATAATAATACAAATAATAATAACAATAATAATAGTAATAATAATTGTTCTTCTTGTTCATTTTCTTTGACTTCTTCTGTGCCTTTGACTTCTTCTGTGCCTTTGACTTCTTCTGTGCCTTTGACTTCTTCTGTGCTTTTGACTGCTTCTGTGCCTTTGACTGCTTCTGTGCCTTTGACTTCTTCTGTGCCTTTATCTTCTCCTCTGCCATCTAAATACCAAAAACAAAGAATGTAAAACATATGTTGCCTATCTCTCAGACTTTACAAAGTGCTGAGGAGATTAAGTTAATTTAAAGAGCAGTGTGCTCATGCACTGTGATCCTATAATGTAGCTTATAAGCTATTTCATAACTAAAAAACAATGTCAAACATCAACAAAAGTATATACAAATATCTTTGAATGTTTAAGTTAAACCTAAATAGATCGTATCTACAGGTCATTAGGTTAAGACTGAACTAAGATCATATCTATAAATCATTAGGTTTAGACTGAACTGAGATCATACTTTCTTCTTCTTTTCGTCATCTTCGTTTCCCGTGTCTTCTTTGTCTTTGTTGTCATTTTCATTTTAGTCGTCTGCTTCGTCGTCTTTTTCTTCTTTTCCATCTAAATATTTAAAATAATTGTAAACAAATATATAGCTGATCTCTCAGGCTTTCACGAAACACCGAGGGGATACAGTTAATATAACAAATGGGGAGCTCACATATATATATATATATATATATATATATATATATGGTATAGCATGGTGTTATGTGGTCTGGTATGGTATAGCATGGTGTTATGTGGTCTGGTGTGGTACAACATGGTGTGATGTGGTGTGGTATGATATGGTGAGGCGGGGAGGGGGGGACACAACGTTAGATTAATGTTAACAATACACATGTAGCATCCACATGTGATGAGAAGGGGGGAAAACAGTGTTTAACTAATTTTAACATTACATGTAGCATCCATCTACAGGTGACTAAGTTAAGACTGAGATGTAATCATATGAAAAGGTCAATTTAAAACTACACTGAGATTCTGCTTAAAATGATGGTCAAGGAAGTGTTTACTTACTCAGATCCTTTGAAATAACTTTCTTTCTCTTACTGTAACTGGACATACCTACGAAATAGAAAACAGTCAAATAGACAGTGGTGTGGCGTGGTGTGCTTTGTTATAAGTAAGGAATTAAATTTCCACTTTGATTTATGTAAGAAAAAAATTTTTTCCTTCACTTTTGCGTGTGCTATCAACTAATACAACTTTCAAGATGCTCGCAGTGGACTATGCTTTTAGCATATTAACAAAAAATATGACTTCCGCTGCAATAAAAAAATGACTAGCTTTGTAAATGGTATTTCCACCCACATCCTCCCGCTTTTTTCTACAAAGCTAGTCATTTTCGACAGTTTTCCATGTCATAATTATTGATAATATGTGCGAAAAATAGTCAATTGCAGCACCTTTGATGTCAGATTGGGTGGTAAGAACACACACAAAAAAAAAAAAGAAACAGGAAGAAAATTTTTCACACTGAGATCAAAAGCATGGTGTAATGTAGAATGGTATAGTTTGTTATGGTGTGGTTTGGATTGTTGTAGTTATGACATGGGAACCTATTGTAAATGATAGGTTTCCATGTTATATACATTGATAATGTGTAAAAAAATAGTCATTTGTGAGCACCTTTGATATCAGATTGGGTGGTAAGCACACACACACAGAAAAGAAAAAAAACAGGAAGAAAAATGTTCTCACTGAGATTAATAGCAGGGTGTGATGTAGTATGGTGTAGTTTGGTATGGTGTAGTTTGATGTAGTTTCATGTGGTATGGTTTTCCAACCTCCAACATGCTCACAGCCGACTATGCTTTTACCATCATCATCATCATCATTTTACGTCCACTTTTCCTTGCTTGCAAGAGTGGGACAGGAACTGATTCTGGCTTGATTTCTACAGCTGGATGCCCTTCCTAACACCAACCTG
Source organism: Eledone cirrhosa (assembly GCA_964016885.1). Taxonomy (NCBI): domain Eukaryota; kingdom Metazoa; phylum Mollusca; class Cephalopoda; order Octopoda; family Eledonidae; genus Eledone; species Eledone cirrhosa. The sequence continues at coordinate 128,915,181 of OZ024741.1, forward strand.
ATTTACAGTGAGTGCTGGGTGGTTTTTGCCGTGGCACCTACACAACCACTTTGCAGTGGAATAATAGGGACCCCCTACAGCTGAGTAAACTGGAGCAATGTGAAATAAAGTCTTGCTCAAGGAAACAACACACCACCTGGTCTGAGAATTGAACTCACAACCTTTCGATTGCAAGGCCACTGCTCTAACCACTAAGCCGTGTGCCTCCATTACCATATTAACAACAAATATGACTTTCACTGCAATAAAAAATGACAAGCTTTGTGAATGGTATTTCCACCCACTTTCCGTCCTCTTTTTTCTACAAAGCTAGTCATTTTCAACAGGTTTCAAAGTCTTCATTGATAATATGTGCAAAAAATAGTTAATTGCGAACACTTTTAATCTCAGATTGGATGGTAAGCACACACAAAAAAAGACAAAAACAGCAGGAAGAAAATTTTTCACACTGAGTTCAATAGCATGGTGTGATGTAATATGGTGTAGTTTGTTATGGTGTGGTTTGGTTTGGTTTAGTTTGGTATGGTTTAGTTTGGTGTAGTTATAACATGGAAACCTATCATAAATTTACCAAGGTATGGTATAATCTGGTTTGGTGTAGTGTAGGTTAGTGTGGTGTGGTGTGTTATTGTGTTGCATCGTATAGCGTGATTCTCTTTAAATTAAAATCATTAAAATGTAATGCCTATCTTCTATATCTTAAAGAGTGACCTTAAATGTGATTGACTTTTTTCTCTGGATTAATGTTAGATTTAGGGTTAGTGTTAGGGTAAGTTTTACTGTTAATGGTAAGTTTATTGTTAGTGACTGTGTTACTGTTAGCATTACTGTTAGTGTTAGTGTTACTGTAACTCTTACTCTTACAGTTACTGTTTGCGTTACTGTCTGCATCAGCGTTAGCATTTGCATAAGCATCTATGTAAGCTTTTGTGTTAGTGTCTATGTAGTTTGGATTAGCCTTAGTGTTTGCGTAAGTGTCAGCATTTGCGTCAGCGTCTGCATTGGTGATAGTGATTGTGTCAGCATTTCCCTTAGCGTGTGAGTCAACATTAGTGTTAGCATTAGTGTTTGTTTCAGTGCCTGCGTCTACGTCAGCTTCTGAGTCAGCATTATCATTAGCGTCCGCATCAGCACTTGTGTCAGTGTCAGCATTTCCCTCAGTGTCAGCGTTTGCATCAGCGTGCACGTCAGCATTTGCATTAGTGTTTGAGTCAGTGTTAGCATCAGCATTTGCATTTGTGTAGGGGTTAGCATTTGCGCCAGCATCTGCATCAGCATTAGCATTAGCATTTCCTTTAACGTCTTTGTCAGCATTTCCGTTAGCATCTGTGTCAGTGTTTCCGTTCGCTTCTACGTCAGTGTTTACGTTAGCGTCTGTGTCAGTGTTTCCGTTAGCTTCTACGTCAGTGTTTACGTTAGCATCTGTGTCAGCATTTCCGTTAGCTTCTACGTCAGTGTTTACGTTAGCATCTGTGTCAGCGTTTACGTTAGCTTCTACGTCAGCATTTTCCATTAGCATTGGCGTTTCCATCAACCTTTCCTGTGGCGTCCGCATCATTGCAGCGTCTGCATATCCCATGTAAGCGTTAACTTCAGCATTTGCGTCAGCGTTAGCCTTAGCCCTAGCGTCCGAATCAGCATTTGCATTAGTGTCAGCATACACGTCAGCGCCGGCGTACTGCCTCAACATTTGCGTCAGCGTTAGCTTGGCTTTGGCTTCAGCAATCCGCATCAGCAATTGCGTTTTGGAGATCAGCTTCGGCGGTAAGGGTAAACGCTAATTTCTACGCCTGCTTCTACGTAACAACTACGTAGCGTTTTGTTAGCTTCTACGTCAGCGTTTACGTTAGCTTCTACGTCAGCATCTACGTTAACATCTACGTCAGCGTCTATGTTAACATCTACGTCATCATTTACGTTAGCTTCTACGTCAGCATCTACATTAGCTTCTACATCAGCGCTTACATTAGTGTCTGTGTCAGCGTTTGTGTTAGCTTCTACGTCAGCGTCTGTGTCAACGTCTCTATTTACATCTACATCAGCATCAGCGTTTACATTTGCATCTGTGTCAGTGTTTACGTTAGCTTCTACGTCATCGCTTACATTAGCGTCTGTGTTAACGTGTGTTAGCATCTGTGTCAGCGTTTATGTTAGCATCTGTGTCAGTGTTTATATTAGCATCTGCGTCAGTCTTTACGTTAGCATCTGTGTTAACATGTGTCAGCGTCTGCGTCAGCATTTTCATTAGTGTTTGCTTCAGTGTTTCCTTTAGCTTCTACGTCAATGTTTACGTCTGCGTTAAGATTCACATTAGCATCGCTGTCATCGTTTGCGTCAGCATTTGCGTTTGCTTTAACATCTGCATCAACATTTGTGTCTGTGTTTGCATTAGTGTCTGCATTTGCTTTAGTGTTTGCATCAGCGTGAGCATTTGTGTCAGTGTCCACGTCAGCGTTAGAGTCTGTGTAGCATTTACATCAGCGTGTGCGTCAGAGTCTTTGTCAGCATTCGCCTTTGCACCTGCATCAGTATTCACGTTAGTGTTTGTGTCAACGTAAGCGATTGTGTCAACATTTGCACTAGCGTTTGTGCCAGCAGAGCCATCTTCGTCAGTGTCAGCGTTGGTGTTAGTGTTTCCATTAGTGTTCGTGTTAGTGTTTGATTTTGTATTAGTGTTAGTGTTAGCATTTTTGTTAGTGTTAATGTTTGTGTTAGTATTCAGGTTAATGTTGACTTAGTTTTCTGGTTAGTGTTAGTTTTCAGATTAGGGCTCGTGTTACTTTTAGTGTTAGTGCTCAAGTTAGTGGTTTATGGTAGTGTTAGTTTTAGTGGTAGTGTTAGTGTTCAGGTTAATGTTTGTGTTAATGTCAGTTTTAGTATTAGTGTTATTTTTTCCATTGGTGTTAGTGTTATATTTTGTGTTAATGTTTGTGTTAGTGTTTCCGTTAGTGTTAGTGCTAGTCTTTGTTTTTCTGTTAATGTTAGTGTTTGTTTTAGTGTTGAGGTTAATGTTAGCTTAGTTTTCTGGTTAGTATCAGTTTTTGTGTTAGTTTTAGTGTTAGTGTTCAGGTTAATGTTAGTGTTAGTGTTTTTTTAGTGGTAGTTTTTATGGTAGTGTTAGTGTTACTGTTAGTGCTCAGATCAGTGTTAGTGTTACTGTTTATGGTAGTGTTAGTTTTAGTGCTAGTGTTTAAGTTAATGTTATTTTTAGTGTAAGTGTTCAGGTTAGTGTTAGTGTTCAAGTTATGTTAGTGTTAGATATTGTGTTAGTGCTTGTTTTTGTGTTAATATTTGTGTTAGTATCTCTGTTAGCATTAGTGATTGAGGTTTCCATTAGTGTTAGTGATTGTGTTAGTGTTAGTCTTTGTTTTTGTGTTAATGTTAGCATTAGTATTTCTGTTAGTGTTAGCATGAGTGTTTGTGTTAGTGTTCAGGTTAATGTTAGCTTAGTTTTCAGGTTAGTGTTAGTGTTCAAGTTAATGTTAGTTTTAGTGTTAGAGATTGTGTTAGTGTTTGTTTTTGTGTTAGTATCTCTGTTAGTGTTAGTTTTAGTGTAAGTGTTCAGGTTAGTGTTAGTGTTCAGGTTAGTGTTAGTGTTCAAGTTAATGTTAGTGTTAGAGATTGTGTAAGTGTTAGTATCTCTGTTAGCATTAGTGTTTGATGTTTCCATTAGTGATTGTGTTAGCGTTAGTCTTTGTTTTTGTGTTAAGGTTAGCGTTAATGTTAGCATTAGTATTTCTGTTAGTGTTAGCATTAGTGTTTATGTTAGTATTCAGGTTAATGTTAGCTTAGTTTTCAGGTTAGAGTTAGTGTTCAAGTTAATGTTAGTTTTAGTGTTAGTGTTGAGGTTAGTGTTAGAGATTGCGTTAGTGTTTGTTTTTGTGTTAATATTTGTGTTAGTATCTCTGTTGGCGTTAGTGTTTGTTTTAGTGTTGAAGTTAATGTTAGCTTAGTTTTCTGGTTAGTATCAGTTTTCAGATTAATGTTTGTGTTAGTGTTACTTTTAGTGTTAGTGCTCAGGTCAGTGTTAGTGTTTATGGTAGTGTTAGTTTTAGTGCTAGTGTTTAGGTTAATGTTAGTTTTAGTGTAAGTGTTCAGGTTAGTGTTAGTGTTCAAGTTATGTTAGTGTTAATGTTAGTTTTAGTGTTAAGGTTAGTGTTAGAGATTGTGTTAGTGTTTGTTTTTGTTAATATTTGTGTTAGTATCTCTGTTAGCATTAGTGATTGATGTTTCCATTAGTGTTAGTGATTGTGTTAGTGTTAGTCTTTGTTTTTGTGTTAATGTTAGCATTAGTATTTCTGTTAGTGTTAGCATTAGTGTTTATGTTAGTGTTCAGGTTAATGTTAGCTTAGTTTTCAGGTTAGAGTTAGTGTTCAAGTTAATGTTAGTTTTAGTGTTAGTGTTGAGGTTAGTGTTAGAGATTGCGTTAGTGTTTGTTTTTGTGTTAATATTTGTGTTAGTATCTCTGTTGGCGTGAGTGTTTGTTTTAGTGTTGAAGTTAATGTTAGCTTAGTTTTCTGGTTAGTATCAGTTTTCAGATTAATGTTTGTGTTAGTGTTACTTTTAGTGTTAGTGCTCAGGTCAGTGTTAGTGTTTATGGTAGTGTTAGTTTTAGTGCTAGTGTTCAGGCTAATGTTTGTGCTAATGTTAGTTTTAGTGTAAGTGTTCAGGTTAGTGTTCGTGTTTGTATTAGTGTTTACGGTAGTGTTAGTTTTAGTGCTGGTGTTCAGGTTAGTGTAAATGTCAGTTTTAGTGTTAGTGTTCAGGTTAGTGTTTGTGTTAGTTTTCTATTTAATGTTAGTTTTCAGATTTTGTGTTTGTGTTAGTTTTCATGTTAGCGCTAAGTTCACTGTTAGAGCATGTGTGAGTGCAAGTGTTAGAGCATGTGTGAGTGCAAGTGTTAGAGCATGTGTGAGTGCAAGTGTTAGAGCATGTGTGAGTGCAAGTGTTAGGGTAAGTTATTTTTAAAGTTCGGTTTTAGCTTAAAGTTAGGTTTTCTACTTTCCAGGAGAAAAGTTGATCCTCTCTAACTTGACTGGTGTGATATAGTGTGGTAAAGTATAGTGTTTCATAGTCTTGTGTGGTGTTGTCTATTGTTGTATAGTGTAGTATGGTATATTGTTTCATAGCATGGTATGATGTGAGGTCGTACAGTGTTTCGTAGTGTGATGTTGGATAATGTGGTATGGTATAATGTTTGTCAGTGTGGTGTGGCATGGTATGGTATAGGTTGATGTAGTGTGGCTCAGTTTGATTATAATAATACAAATAATAATAACAATAATAATAGTAATAATAATTGTTCTTCTTGTTCATTTTCTTTGTCTTCTTCTGTGCCTTTGACTGCTTCTGTGCCTTTGACTTCTTCTGTGCCTTTAACTTCTTCTGTGCCTTTAACTTCTTCTGTGCCTTTGACTTCTTCTGTGCCTTTGACTTCTTCTGTGCCTTTATCTTCTCCTCTGCCATCTAAATACCAAAAACAAAGAATGTAAAACATATATGTTGCCTATCTCTCAGACTTTACAAAGTGCTGAGGAGATAAAGTTAATTTAAAGAGCAGTGTGCTCATGCACTGTGATCCTATAATGTAGCTTATAAGCTATTTCATAACTAAAAAACAATGTCAAACATCAACAAAAGTATATACAAATATCTTTGAATGTTTAAGTTAAACCTAAATAGATCGTATCTACAGGTCATTAGGTTAAGGCTGAACTAAGATCATATCTATAAATCATTAGGTTTAGACTGAACTGAGATCATACTTTCTTCTTCTTTTCGTCATCTTCGTTTCCCGTGTCTTCTTTGTCTTTGTTGTCATTTTCATTTTAGTCGTCTGCTTCGTCGTCTTTTCCTTCTTTTCCATCTAAATATAAAAAAATTGTAAACAAATATATAGCTGATCTCTCAGACTTTCACGAAACACCAAGGAGATACAGTTAATATAACGAGTGGGGAGCTCATATATATAAATATATGGTATAGCATGGTGTTATGTGGTCTGGTGTGGTACAACATGGTGTGATGTGGTGTGGTATGATATGGTGAGGCGGGGAGGGGGGGACATTAGATTAATGTTAACAATACGCATGTAGCATCCATATGTGATGAGAAGGGGGAAACAGTGTTTAACTAATTTTAACATTACATGTAGCATCCATCTACAGGTGATTAAGTTAAGACTGAGGTGTAATCATATGAAAAGGTCAATTTAAAACTACACTGAGATTCTGCTTAAAATGATGGCCAATGAAGTGTTTACTTACTCAGATCCTTTGAAATAACTTTCTCTTACTGTAACTGGACATACCTACGAAATAGAAAACAGTTGAATAGACAGTGGTGTGGTGTGGTGTAGTGTAGTGGAGTGTGGTTTAGGGTAGTGGACAGTGGTGTGGTGGAGTAGAGTGTGGTTCAATGTAGGGTGAGAGATATGGTGTAGTGGAGTGTGGTGGGATGTAGTGTGGTAGCATGTGGTGTGATGGCATGTGATGTGATGTGATGAAATGTGGCGTGGCGTGGTGAAATGTGATGTGATGAAATGTGGCGTGGCGTGGTGAAATGAGGTGAGGCGAGACGAGACAAGATGTGATGAGATGAGTGATGTGATATGGTGTGGTCTGATGTGGTGTGGTGTGATGTGATGTGATGTGGTGAGATGTGGTGTGGTGTGATGTGATGGTGTGTGGAGTGATTTGATGTGGTGTCATGTGATGTGAAATTTTTTCATCCTATTTTTCATGTGCTATCAACTAAACCAATCTCCAAGATGCTTGAAACTGACTTTTTCCCCCCAGGAAAACGGCGGGGTGAGGTGGTTTCCCCTTCACCCAGATAACCCCTGCTTACTCGGAATTTTCTCTTTGATTCTATTTTCATGCGTTATGAGTGAATATGACTTCCAAACCAGTCAAAAACAACTAGCTTTGGAGAAAGAGGAGAGGGAGAGGGGAAGAGTTTTGCAGATCTACACCCCACTCACATGTTGTGGGACTTAATCATTTTCGGTATATTTCCTATCCTATTTCCTATGCTATTTCCTATGCTATTTCCTATGCTATTTCTTGTGCTATTAATTAATCTGACCTCCTAGATGCTTCCAATCAACTTATTTCCCCGGGTTGGGGTAATGTTTAGGGTTTAGTTTTAGGGTTGGGGTAAAGTTTAGGGTTTAGTTTTAGGGTTGGGGTAATGTTTAGGGTCTAGTTTTAGGTTTGGGGTAATGTTTAGGGTCTAGTTTTAGGGTTGTGGTAAAGTTTAGGGTTTAGTTTTAGGTTTGGGGTAAAGTTTAGGGTTTAGTTTTAGGGTTGGGGTAATGTTTATATTTAGATTTAGCTTGGTTTGGTTTAGATTTAGAGTTTAGGGTTGGGGCTAGATTTAATTTTGTTTAATTTAGTTTTAGTTTCCAAATCCCAGAAAAAAAAATTGATTCAGAGCAACTAAAAGGTCAGATTAGTTGATAGCACTCAAAAGGAGACCGAAGACAAATCATTAGGGTATATATCTACAAACGACAATGGTTTTTCCACCTGCTTTACCCCCTCCTTTTTCCTAGAACAACTAATCATTTCCAACTGGTTTTGAGGTCATATTCGTTGATAACATACAAAAAATCTTAGAGAAAACTCTGGGGTTAAATGAGAGAAGTGCATCCACAATAATTTTCCATGAAGAGAGAGTCAATAACAAACATCTTGGAGTTCGGATTAGTTGATAACACATGAAAAAAAGATGAGGAAAAAATGTTGGGTGTTATGTGGTGTGGAGTAGTGTGGTGTGTACTTATGTGGAGTGATGTAGTGAGGAGTGGTGTGTTGTGTTGTGGTGTTATGTGGAGTAGTGTGGTGTAGTATTGTATGTTTTTATGTGGTGGTGAAGTGTGGTGTGTTGTGGTGCGATGTGGTGTGGTGCAGTGCGGTACGGTGCAGTGTGGTGTTGTGCAGTGCGGTTTTGTGCAGTGAGGTTCTTCATCTTTATCTTTCTCTTCTTCATCTTTGTATTCATCTTCTTTGTTTTGTCTTCCATCTAAACAAAAAAAATATATATAAAACATATATGTAGCCAATCTCTCGGACTTTTACAAAGCTCCAGGGAGATAAATTTAATATAAGTGGTGTGTTCCTGAACAGAGATACTTAAATAGCTTAAAAGCTATATATATATAAATAAATATACACGGGTGTGTATGATTGTGTATCGAAGATTATATTAATAAAAGGAATTCCAACTTTGTCTGATTTACTCGTTTTATTTACAATCCTTTAAAATTATAATGGTATTAGAATGAAATAGTACGGTAGAATATTAAGTGTTAAGTGTTAATCGAACAAGTAATTTCATGCTTTCGCAATCTTCAGGTTCATATTCTGTGGTGACAGTCAAGTTTTCAATTTTCAACTGTAATGAGATGGGTAAATTTTGTGCCTTATATACAGTGAAAAGCGGCTACAGAATGCTAAATCTTGCAAACTGTATTTCGACCAATCGGTGGGTAGTTTCACTGGATTACTGAAGCTGATTGGTTTAGGCATCACGGTTGGTTGGGCATGTCTAACGACTTCTATTTGGCCCTATTCAAAGCATCAATTGTTTTGATATTTTTAGAAATGATGAAAATAGCATTTTCTAGGGTTTTTATATACCTAAGATTTATTATTGTTCATTTAGCTTGGGTTGGAATTTTGAAAAATATTCCCAAATGCACATATGAACTGCAAAAGCAAAAATCTAATTTACTACATTAAATGCCCGAATTGTGAAGAACTATATATCGGTCAAACTGGAAATGCACTATCGGAACGTGCACGGGTGCACCGACAGCAAATCAGAGACCCAAATGTCCGTCAGATACCCCTGAGTAACCATCTAGCAACATGTGGTCAGAAAATATTTATAATATTTCCATTCTACAAATTACACAGACCAAGTGAAATCAAGAGAAAAATCAAAGAAAAGAATTTTATTGATAAATTCCAACCCAAGCTAAATGAACAATAATTCTTAGGGGTATAAAAACCCTAGAAAATGCTATTTTCATCATTTCTAAAAATAGCAAAACAATTGATGCTTTGGATAGAGCCAAATAGAAATCGTTAGACATGCTCAACCAACCGTCATGCCTAAACCAATCAGTTTCAGTAATCCAGTGAAACTACACACTAATTGGTCGAAATACAGTTTGCAAGATTTAGCATTCTGTAGCCGCTTTTCACTGTATATAAGGCACAAAATTTACCCATCTCATTACAGTTGAAAATTGCAAACTTGACTGTCACCACAGAATAAGAACCTGAAGATTGCGAAAGCATGAAAGTACTTGTTCAATTAACATTTAACACTTAATATTCTACCATACTATTCAGATTATATCTATAAAATTCAGATTACATCTATATATATACACATACATACATATATATATACATTCATATATATACATACATACACACATATACAAATACACATATACATGCATATATATACACATATACATATATATACATGCATATATATATATATATATATATATATACATATACAATATGTATAGGATTCCTTTCCATTTGAGCACATAATTTACAGGGAATAACGCGACTATGGCTCTGTTAATTTATCTTCATATATATATATGCATATATATACATACACGCACACATATATGCATACACACACATATATATATATATATATATATATATATATATATATATATATATAAAGTACTTGACGATGAGCATTCTAGTTGTTCAATAAACTGATTGAATAATACAAACGATGTTTTAATATACAGATTCATTATTTGTGTATATATAATGTATACAAAGCATATAAATAAATTTACAGTAGAATAACATAGCAAATATGTTTTAAATATATACATAAATAACATTGCCAATGCTTAAATAACATTATAAATTGCTCGCGATTCTTTCAGAAGGATATATTCCTTTAATGTTGCAATATTAAAGAAAATATACGTATATATATATATACATACATATATTTATTCAACTCTTTCATAAGAGATGACAAACACTCAACAGTTTATGTTTATCCGATGTTTTATTATAATAATTGTTTCTACTTTGGCACAAGGCCAGCAATTACCCAGTGTATTACTGGTACTTTATTTTATCGACCCCATAAGGATGAAAGGCAAAGTTAACCTCAGCGGGCTATAATAATAAACAAGTAAAAACCACCAGTGTATTGAATCTATAACCTATGAAAGGCAGACTATAGACACGATAATTAAAAATATAAATTAAAGCGTAAATAAATACCTCTATAACTATATAACACACGTACAAATCCAAAGAGATCTGTTTCGCCAGTAAGTTGTTGACAGAAATGGAGCGTGTATAAGGCTATACAATTCAGACACTAAGAATTTTAAAAGTAACTGTCCAGCTACACGTGGAAGAGAGAAGTCACAGCGTGTTTAAGTTCAGTGAACCAGTGGCCTCTGTGGGACGAGCTGCTAGAAAGGGCAGCCCAAAACCACTCAGAGAAGTGTGCTTAACCAAACAGAGGGATAGGAAAGACTGTTATAAGGAGCAAAATATCACGATAAATTAACGGAGCCATTCCCTGTAAATAAATAATGTGCTCAAAGGAGAAGAAATCCTGAGCTCTTTAAAATACAATATGTTGAAAAGGTAACACACTAGAGAGAGATATTAAAAATATAAATTAAAGCGTACATAAATACCTCTATAACTATATAACACACGTACAAATCCAAAGAGATCTGTTTCACCAGTAAGTTGTTGACACCCCGGTTCCTCAGCTTCAGACAACACTAAGAGAAATTTGGCGCCAATCTTTTCCTTTTGAAAGAAAAATGGCGCCAAACTTTTCCTTTTGAAAGAATAATGTGATTTGTCACGTGATATTACCTCTAAATATGTGAATACGTACACAGCATTTTCCTCACGAAGGGCGAGAGTAGCGATCGGAAACATATATACATATACACACAAACACATACACACCACACACATATATATATATATACACACGCAGAAACACACACATACAATAACGACGTGTACTACTATTCTGGAGGAGCGAATGATGGAGAAGATGAAGCTCTCTGCCGCAGAATAAATGGTATTTAATTTTAATAATAATACTATATATATATAGAGAGAGAGATGAGATTCTACAGGACTAGAACTGTTTCATTCTTTAGAAATCATCAGGAATTCCTGATGATTTCTAAAGAATGAAACAGTTCTAGTCCTGTAAAATCTCATTTATATTAAAACTTTTATACTCTGCAATGTATTGAGTACCTTACTTACTGTAGTTACCTCCGATTCAACCCGGAATAACGTATATATATATATATATATTTCTTAATTGAATTGATTATCATTATCGTTTTTATGGCAAAAGATAGATAGGGAGGGAAAGAGATAGACGGAGGGAAATATTTTGACATATATATATATATATATATATATATATATATATATATATATATGATAGAAAGAAGAGAAAAAACGAGACCCTTAGAAACGAATAAGAGTCATCAAAGCGATCATATGTATTGCTTTAAACTGTAATGCGAAGGGATACACTAGTATTTGAGGTACCATCATTTGGGATTTTAACCCTCGGACTTTCCCCTCCCGGTTTTGAAATTTAGGGGAAATTTAGGGGTGACTGGGAATATTACATAATGTAGGGATTTTCTTTTCCTTTTCTATCATTTCTTATTTATGTATTTATATATTTACTTATCTATTCTCGTGATTGATATTCCGACAAATGTTAAGGGTGTATTTTGGTTTTTTATTATGTCAGGTATAGCATCCACAAATTTCTCCCTTCCCCCAATATATATATATATATATATATATATATATATACAAACACAGTGTCCCAAAAAATGTATACACACTTCCACAGCAAAGTAATCAAAGTGTGTATATATTTTGGAGGGGACACCGTGTGTATATATGTGTGTGTAACTAGTAAAACTGTAAAAATGCAGCGGTATATTCTAATTTGGCCCTTTTAAGGGTCACCTATATTTTCATTTAAGTAACTCCACTTACGCGTGGTAGTAATAGGGAAATAAACGATGTTTTGCTTTCATCGGCTGTTTCGATTGACAGCTAATAGCGTTGTAGTGCCAAAGCTGCTTCTATTTCTGTTTAAATACGATTGGAATACCTTTGATCTGCTAAATCAAGGGTTGAACAACAGCGGGGGGCGGGGGGTATATAATCAGAGCCGGATGTAATGGAAGGCAAAGGGGACAATTGCTTCAGGTCCCCTGCAGTGGGGTGCAAGGCACAAGCGACGGCCGTAGTAATTTATTTGTGCCCTCAGCTGGGCTTTTTAGTTTTAGGATGGTTAGAATTTTTCAATTACTTGTACCAAGCTAACTTTGATATGTAAAATTGGAGGAGGTTTGCTGTGTATTCTAATGGTTTGTGTATGAACCCCACCCATGATGATGACCCTTAATATACAATTAACATATTTCTCTGCAACGATGTATATTGTACCTATTTGTTGATCTTTTGAATGGAAATGAAATTGAATTTAGTTTATAAGTAAGACAGTATACAGAGGATGGTCTATAGAATCAATTTTAATGTATACACTCGGGTCTCAAATAATTGTACACCAGCCCGTTTATTAATTTTCCTGATTTTTTCAAAACCTTCTGCCACTTATTAAATTTTGCTAATCTATCTCCAGCAGAATGCTACCACTTAAAATAAAATTTCGCTGGAGATAGATAAGTAAAATTTTATTTTAAGTGATAGCATTCCTGCAACAATTCATTTTCTCTAGACATTAAAAAACATTAAACATGATAAAAAAAGTACATTACTAGAAATCACGTACAATATAAAACAAATAGGATGGGTTGGGGGTTTCAATATGTAAACTAAACATATAATTCTGGTTTTAAAGAGATCAACGAAGACAACTTAGAAAAATTACTGATCTTTCAACCGCTCCTCTTATTTGAACTTCTCCACTTATTCCAGACCCCCTATTATTTGGGACTCAAGAGTACTTAAATTTGTATAACAAAATACTGGTGTGTCACAAGACACTAGGTTGTGTATATAAAGTTTAATTAACAAGTTGAAGTTATGTAGTATAGAATTGTTGACATGTCAAGAGTAGATGAAATATGAAGTAAAGTTATTTGTTACCGTTTTGAAGTGAGCTCGCAAGAGACCATGTTAGGGTTGCCAGAGAGTAGAGACTCGGCGAACGCGCCTGGTCGAAGGCCAGCAGCCGAAAGGGCAAATGAGAGAGAGATCGCTCTGAGTATCCCTTTTATAGAGACTCAAGACGGAAGTGACAAAACGGGTTCTGCCACACCAACGGGAAGTAACTCCAGCTACTTCCTGTCTAGAGATCTCTCTCTCATTTGCCCTTTTTAGTCTATCCACCGAAATTGTCTCTCTGGACCCCTTAACGTCTACAATGAAATGTTTGTCAGTACGTGCTAACACACAGTAGGGTCCAGAGTATGGTTGTGTGAGGGGTGGTCTCACAGCATCGTTCCTTACGAACACATGGTTCCACGAGGCAATATCCCTCGGGACCGCAGGTTTTACAGTTTGTTTCCTCGTATCTATCAGCGGCAGGTCCTGAAAATAAGAATGCAGACGGGATACATAGGAAAGCGGATCTGGGAAAGCAAGATCAACAGGGGTAAGCATTTGCCCAGGCAACGCTAGAGGAGCACCGTAAAGTAATTCGGCCGGGGAGAACCCCGGGTCCTCCTTTATTGATGACCGAATTCCTAACAACACAATAAGAAGGTTCTCGCTCCAACATTGAGAGTCTGGATAGGCGCGAAGAGCAGCCTTTAATTGGCAGTGGAATCGTTCCACCATTCCGTTTGAAGCAGGATGATAGGCTGTGATCCGAATCCGTTGAGCTCCAATTATCTTTGTGAGCTCAGAGAAGAGATGGGACTCGAATTGTCTACCACGGTCTGTGGTGACTGTAGTTGGTACCCAAAGTGGGTAATCCACCCTGAAACTAGGGCACGTGCTACATTTGTATTAGTACTAAACATAAAATACATACTCTTTATCTGTGAAGGTGTGGCAATATTTTTTAACTGGAACATTTATATAACTTAATGGGATTGGGATTTTTTAGCTGTTTTGTCTAAAAGCAACAACAAAATATAATATAATAATTTAAGCTTCTTGATACTTATGTTTTTTGTGTATATGTGGTCTTGTTTTGTGTGTGTTATTGTTTAGTCCTAGGTCATTCCTGATTGAACAGACGTATAATCAAAGACATTACATCCATGACCCTCCGGTCTTTTTTTCAGATAAAGTATATTTAGGACCACATTATCCAATATTTCTTTTTTTTTTTACCCTTTAGTATTTAAACCAGCTGCATCTAGCCAGAATTCTCTCACCTCTTTCTGTTCAAACCGGCTGTAGCTGGCCGGTCTTACTGATGTTAAAGTATTGTTCTCAAAATAAATAATATCAAAATCTCATAGATTCAATATTATGGGAGATATGTGAGGTTAAGTGTTGATTGTGAAAATACAATAGTAAATATAGAGTAATGTAAATGCTAAAGGGTTAAGACACTAGGGTATAATTTAAAGGAGATTTGGCTGCTATTTCCAGTCAGTCAAGCACAGAGGCTTCCTCATTGGCTCATTGTGTTTGTGTCTGTCCTTATGTATGTGTTTCAAAATTTATAAAGATATCACCTTATCTGTGAGGAACTTTTATAGGCTGATCCTTAGCTCCAGTGGATGAGAGATAAATCTTCCCCTGTATAGAAAGCTGTCCATCTCAAGTAACATCTCTTGGTGTTTTTGTATCTATCATCAGAACATCTAAAACTGAGTCTTGTAGAATTATCATATATGCCAGCGTACAAGTCATTCTGTTGCATAGGTCGACCACTAATATTCTGAGGTGTGATTCAGGTTTAGGTCAATATTTGCCAGATAAGAGGACCCCCCAAAAATAATGCAGTACCATCTCCTCAGCTGTAGATGCACTTGCCATTCTTTATTTGCACAAAATATAAAACATGGAAATAAACACTGAGTTAACCAGCCTAGCCTAACCTTAACGAACCTATGGTAACCTACCCTATAGTAACCTACCCTATGGTAACCTACCCTATGGTAACCTACCCTATAGTAACCTACCCTATGGTAACCTACCCTATGGTAACTTACCGTATAGTAACCTACCCTATGGTAACCTACCCTATGTCATTGGTGGATTGGCAGTATCGGTAGAGGGTTGGAAGCCATGCTTTGACATATAGAGTTACGGCCCTTGCCGTTCTGAGTTCAAATCCCGCCGAGGTTAACTTTGCCTTTCATCCTTACGGGGTCGATAAAATAAAGTACCAGTAATGTACTGGGTAATTGCTGGCCTTGTGCTAATAGTAGAAACAATTATTATAATCTCTACGTTAAATAGACTTAACAAATATGAGATTCAGTAGGAAATAATTGTGGTGGGCTACTAGAGTTATGGTAAGTGGTGTACAACAAGTGTTTCACTGTTTTCTCTCTCAGTGGTAAAGGTTCACATTTTATATTTGGCGGAAAAATCGACCCCTGGATTTGGAGATAATTTTAGGCTCCAAATGTCAACTTGTACGCCAATGTGTAAATACACAGTAAAAGGCCAGCAGTGAATTTGAACTGAAAACTTTGGGGCTTATAGACCAATACCATATGCACTTAGACATTTCACTTCCATAGACTATGAGAAATAGAGTTGAGTGTGTTGGTAAGGTATCAGATAACTTCATGTTAACTTGTATCAGTTTGTGTCCTGTGAATCATTTATGATACCTAACTTTAAATAGCTATGATGGGGATGTATCTTCAGCATCTCAAGATAGCTGTTGATCTTAGCCATAGCATATAGCTCATAAACCCACTTACCAGAGGTCAGTATGTACGAAAAAGTGATATGGTTTACTACTGGAAGCAGAAGAACCATTGTAAGGTCAATATGTTGAGTTCAAATCTTAATCATGAGCTTATACCTCAAGGTGGGGAAATTCAAGTATCTCGGCGTTGTGTTCACAAGTGATGGAGACAGGAAGCTTAATTAAGTACAAGAATTGCAGGAGCTGGTGCAATAATGTGCCAGCTTCAGCATTCAGTAATCAGAAGAAGGGAGGTAGGTGTAAAAGACAAACTCCTCAATTCAGTATTCGTGCCAACCCTTATTATATGGTCAGGAATCTTGGGTAATGACCAGAATAATATGATTGCAAATACAAGTGGCCAAAATGGGGTTCTTCCGAAGGGTCTTTGGAGTAACTTTAGTAGATAAAGTGCATAGTTTGGAAATCAGGGAGTCACTCCAGGTAGAGCCGCTACTTCTCCGAATTGAGAGATCACAGCTCCGATACTATGGGCATGTGGTTAGAATCACTGGACAGATTTTATGAACAAAACCAATTGGCAGGAGACCCTGGAGCAGACCCTAAGGAAGATGGTTGGATAACATCCATGAGCTTGGCTGGTCTCGCTTGGAGATCCAGTCAGATCAGTTGGAGATGGTTACTTCTGACAGAACCCACTGGAGGGAGTGTTAGAGGACTCTGCCTCCAACAATCCTCTCAGGAATAAGTGAGTGAAGAAGTTAAACTGTAAATAATTTTCTGTATCGGTTGAAATTGACTTCATCACAACCGACCAATCAAAAGATTTATTGATTCTACATTATAGAGTATTATTACTGCTACATACTGCAGCGAAGTATGTCATGTCAATTATGTGGGAGTGAATTGTTTATTATTGGTGACAGCTTGAATATGGAACACAACACAGGGTCCTCAAAACTATGTTTTGTTGGTTCTGAGGTATTCTCAATCCTAAACTCTTCCATCATCAGATCATTGACACAGTACAGATATCATAATGGGGCTCCAAATAGGAATGAGTCATAGGTGTTTTGAAATAAAGTCTCTTTTATATTGTTTCTACTTTAGGCACAAGGCCAGCAATTTGAAGGGGAGGGGAAAGTTGATTAAATCGACCCCGGTGCATTGCTGGTACTTTATATATCGCCCCATAAGGATGAAAGGCAAAGCTAACCTCAGCGAGATTTGAACTGAGAACCTAAAGAGCCGTAACTCTGTCGCGAAGCAGAGCGTCGAAGGTTAAAATCCTTTAACCTTTAACTCTACAAAAAACTTCAGCAATGCTGGTATAGTCACTGCCCATCTCTTGCTATTATAAGCAAATGTGGACCCACGCGCTGGCGGTCCCGGCAGACAGAATAGAGAAAGGTGAGGGAGATGCACTGGAAAAACCATTCCAGCTCGCGCGGCTCACACCTGCAGGTAGCCAACTCCATGTTGATAGTGTTGAGTAGTGAAATGGTCCTAGGGCCAAGGTCATCAGAAGTCTATAACCTAAAATTTAGTGATGAATGAAGAGATTTACCTGAAATTTACCCTATATTTGCTTTCAGCAGTCATTGTAATGAGGTGTCCTTGGGGTGTGAATAATACCCAAAATTTAGGGCAACTGTTAGAAAATATGTGATCATGAATTAAACTATGTTAATATATACTATATATATACATACACATATATATATAGACACACACTCATATATATATATATACTTTATATATATATATACACTCACATATATATATATACTTTATATATATATACACTCACATATATATATATATACTTAAATCGTATTTGTTTGTTAATTTTGTTCTTTCTTTTCTTTTTGTGTGTTTCGCTTGAAATGACATAAAAATGATATAATGGTGTTGTTATTGTTGTTATTGTTAGGGTGGTGGATTGGCAGTATCGGTAGAGGGTTGGACGCCATGCTTTCCAGCATAGTTACGTCCCTTTACAATCTGAGTTCAAATCCCGCCGAGGTTGACTTTCGGGGTCGATAAAATAAAGTACCAGTAATGTACTGAGTAATTGCTGGCCTTGTGCCTAAAGTAGAAACAGTTATTGTTAGTGTCAGTTGAGAGAGCTGTAGGGTTACTGTGGAGCAAGGTAAATGATACTATAACCTAGTTGTAGGATTGGATCACTAGTGGTGTAATGTTTTAACCCTTTAGTGTTCAAACCGGCCAAAACCAGCCAGAATTCTCTACCTCTTTCTGTTGAAACTGGCTGTAACTGGTCCCTCATACTGTTGTTAAGGTATTGTTCTCAAAATAAATACTTTCAAAATCTCATAGATTCGATATTATGTGAGATAATTATGCAAGGTAAAGCCTTTACTGTGGAAACATAATAGTATATATAGAGTAATGTGAATGGTAAAGGGTTAACAGTCTCTAGATGTTGTTGTTGTTATTGTTGTTATTGTTTTGTAGCCCTAGGTCAGCCTTGATTGAGTTATTCTGTGGCAAGCAGGATGTCTGTCCATCAAATAATAAGGTGTTACCCACAGATCCATCTTCCTTGATAGCTTTCTACCTTCCTCTTACCAGTCTTGCATACTAAGTCTTTAACCTTTTAGCATTTACATTACTATATATACTACTAGCTGAATTGCCCGGCATTGCCCAGGTTACTGCTGTTCTTATTCAGATTAGTAAACAATTAATATGAAGATATGTTTGTTTTTCTCATAATTATTTCAAAATATCTATATTTTATTTTTTCAAATATCAAAATTGTAATGATAATAGAATTTAGAAATGAAAATCTGTCAATCTTGAAGAACCTTATGGTAAACAATATTCATTGTGTAATTTTTTGTTGGTGTCCAAATGAATAAATTGTTGCCACACACTCACACACATACCCTCTCACACACACTCACATACATATACTAAGACATACATTCACACAGACTCACGCATAGCTTTCACCTCATTTTTTTGTCAGTTGTTACATATATGTATGTATGTGTAGATATGTGTGTGTATTTAATAATGTACCTAATGAACGCGCACACACTCACTCACAGACACATATATATTCATATACAAAAGGTAATGTCATTGTGTTGTTTTCTATTATTTTAATCCAAATGAAAATAAAAATGATCACACATACACTCACACCCATTACTTGTCTGTCAACAGATATGTATCTGTGTAGATGTGTGTGTGTTTAATTGTCTGTGTGTGAAAATAATGTGTATGCAACTTACTAAGGCTATATGTATGTGTAGATGTGTGTGTGTATTTAATTATGAGGCCTAAAGTTAAAATAAAGATTATCACACATACACTCTCACATACATATACTAAGACACACACACACAGATATACATTCACGCACACACACACCTATTACTTGTCTGTCAAGTAATAGGTGTGTGATGTATATATATATGTGTAGATGTGTGTGTGTGTTTAATTCTCTGAGGCCTAACATACAACAAACTCGCAAACACACACACACTCCCAGACACATACACACTCATATACAAAATGGGACATGGTGGGGGTTTACTATAGTTAATTGACTATAGAAAGATTATTTAGATAAAATATTATGTTGTTTTAATCTAAATGAAAATAAAAATTACATGTTGACACTCCCGGGGTCTAATAGTATTAGACCCCGGGAGTATCAACATGTAATTTTTATTTTGATTTGATTTGATTTTGTCGAGCTGTTTGAGAATGCATAAAGAAAAGATAGATAAACAGATAGAGAGACAAAGAATTTTATATAGAGAGAGATTGTATTTTCACAATAAAGACTTTATCTTACATAATATCGAATATACAAGATTGTGATATTATTTATTTTAACAATACCTTAACATAAGTATGAGTGGCCAGTTTTAACAAGCTAAGAAGGAGGTGAGAGAATTCTGGTCAGATGCAGTCAGTTTAAATGCTAAAGGGTTATTTTTTTTAATCAATTTTGTGGATTTACTTTGCATTTGACTACATGAATCATATATTTGATGAAGAATGATTCCCAAATGATATTACTCTACTCAAAGGGTTAAAAAGAAGGTAAAGGCCTTATCACTTTTTCAGTGCTCTACTGATTGTAGTAATGTAATACATTGTACCACTGCATAGTACCTGTTTGAATCTAGAAAGGCTGGACCATTAAAAGTTTAGTTTCTTCATAATAATTGTTAAAGCATACTTTCCTCCGAAGTTCAAGTATCTCGGGGCTGTGTTCAAGAGTGATGGAAGGCAGGAGGCTGAATTAATTGCAAGAATTGCAGGAGCTGGTGCAGTAATGCGCCAGTTTCAGCATTCAGTAATCAGAAGAAGGACGGTACGTGTAAAAGCCAAACTCCCTGTCTTCAATTTGGTTTTCGTGCCAACCCTTACATATGGTCATGAATCTTGGGTAATGACTGAAAGAAGACGAACAGGAATACAAGTGGCCGAAATGGGATTCCTCTAAAGGGTCTTTGGAGTAAAGTTACTTGATAAAGTGCATAGCTCAGAGATCAGAGAGTAACTCCAAGTAGAGCTGCTACTTCTCCGAATTGAGAGATAACAGCTCCAATACTAAGGGCATGTAGTTAGAATGTCTCAGGAAAGAATCACTGGACAGATTTTATAGGCAAAACCAACTGGCAGGAGACCCAGGGGTAGACCCCGAGCAAGATGGATAACATCCATGAGCTTGGTTGGTCATGTCTGGAAATCTAGCTGGATCAGTTAGAAATGGTTGCTTCTGACAGGACCTGCTGGAAGGAGTATTTGAGGACTCTGCTCCCATAACCCCCTCAGGAATAAGTGGGTGAGGAAGAAGAGAAGATATATATAGTGTATGTATATATATAGGTTGTGAGTTCAATTCTCAGACTGAGTGATGTGTTGTTTCCTTGAGCAAGACACTTTATTTCACATTGCTCCAGTTTACTCAGCTGTAGAAATGAGATGATAGAACTGGGGTCCTTATCATTCCACTGCAAAGTGGTCGTAGAGGTGCCACGGCAAAAAAGCACGCATCCCACACTGTAAAGTGGACGTGTAGGCACCACGGAAAAAAAAAGCACCCAGCACTCACTGTAAAATGAGGTTGGTGTTAGGAAGGGCATCCAGCTGTAGAAATCAAGCCAGAATCAGTTCCTGTATGAGCAAGACAAGGTCAGCCGACCGGACACTGCTCACAACAGGACAACCCGTCTAACCCATGCTAGCTTGGAAGAACGGACGTAAAACGGTGATGATGATGATAATTGAATATAAAAGAGAGATAAACACAGATATATACATATATGTGTTCAAATCGTAGGGGACCAGATTCGCTAAGGTGAAAAAAATACTATGGTCAATAGGATTTGCCAGACTCAATTTAAGAATAAATCAAGAAAATAAATACAAACCGGAATTGTGGTAACTACCACTCACCCAGACAGCGTTTGGCTATGCTGTTTTGCAAAATTAATTGTGAAGAGGAATACCGATTCTTGCTCATCGGTGGGTGAAAAATTAGTAAGCTCCTCACTTCTAAGTATATCAGAAAACTGAATAGTGTGCATATATATAATAACTGTTTCTACTTTTTGGCACAAGGCCAGCAATTATCCCAGTGTATTACTGGTACTTTATTTTATCAACCCTGTAAGGATGAAAGGCAAAGTTAACCTTGGCAAGATTTGAACTCAGAATGGCAAGGGCCGTAACTCTATGCGTCAAAGCATGGCGTCCGACCCTCTACCGATACTGCCAATCCACCGCCCTTATAATAACGCACATGGTATCAGAACTTAGCGTGTCTCACAAGCTCACACCACTAAAAATAGCAGCCAAGTTTACTAGACATTTAAATTAGCTTAACAAATTAACGGAGCAGAATATATCAAAGAGTTAGAGACTCAAAATAGTCTCTTACAATAAAATAGCTCTAGGAAAGAGATTTTTCCGAGCAGTATATTATAATTGAATATAAAAGATATATATATATATATTAGAGGCATTATATATGAATTACAAATATTATTTTTCTCAACCTTCTAACCTCTTCTTTCTCTTAACTTTACTCTTTCTGATGAAGGACTAATGTCTAATATGTTGAAACATTCCTTTTCCTTTTCCAATTAGTGTGAAACTAAAAAGACGGTGTGTAATTGTATTTCTGTCTTTGTTTTTTTATCCAGAACTATATATCTTCATATTTATCTATACAGGGTTGCGATACAATTATGAAGCTTACAAGACAACTTATACAATTCCGTTGTCCAATGTCCTGTCAAAGACTTCTGCAGCAGTATTCCCCACCTCAGTACCAAATTCCTCTGAGAGCTTCAGTGACACAGAGGTACACCAACTCCTTAGCAACCCATGACTCATCATCATTACTAAATCAAGCAAACCATAAAATATGTCCTCAAAATTCCTGTCAAATCTCTGCCTTGTCCACACTAGAATGTCAGAATATCTTCCGAAGCCCATTTTTTAAATATCGCCATTATTCAACACAGAAACCAAAAGATAATTTTTCCTTAGAAGAAACGGTGAGTTAAATTTACATTTGTAACTCATAATTTACACAGTTTGTCCATGGGACACAGCCCTAACTCTGCCCCGCCCTCGGGCCAGAGCCTATCACTCTCCACCATTCCCCTTTTCTTTCTTCTGTGGCCCAACAGTCCTTGCTTTTCCTCTCATTTATGACATTTATAGTCCTTTCCTCTACTTTTCCATACAACCAGATCCGTCCTTCTTTACCCCTTCTCCTTTTTTCTCATTACTTAATTCTGTTTTTATCTTTCTTTTTCATATTTCTTTAATTATCAATGGTTATTAACCCTTTAGCATTTAAACTGACCATATCCAGCCAGAATTCTCTCACCTCTTTCTGTTCAAACCAGTCATAACTGGCTGCTCATACTGACATTAAGGTATTGTTCTCAAAATATATAATATCAAAATCTTGTAGATTCAATATTATGTGAGATAAAGCTTTTTGTGTGAAAATACAATAGTAAATATAGAGTAATGTAAATGTTATGTGAGATAAAGCCTTTACCATGAAAATACAACAGTAAATATAGAGTAATGTAAATGTTATGTGAGATAAAGCCTTTACCATGAAAATACAATAGTAAATATAGAGTAATGTAAATGTTATGTGAGGTAAAGCCTTTACCATGAAAATACAATAGTAAATATAGAGTAATGTAAATGTTATGTGAGATAAAGCCTTTACCATGAAAATACAATAGTAAATATAGAGTAATGTAAATGCTATGTGAGATAAAGCCTTTACCATGAAAATACAATAGTAAATATAGAGTAATGTAAATGTTATGTGAGATAAAGCCATGAAAATACAATAGTAAATATAGAGTAATGTAAATGCTATGTGAGATAAAGCCTTTACCATGAAAATACAATAGTAAATATAGAGTAATGTAAATGTTATGTGAGATAAAGCCTTTACCATGAAAATACAATAGTAAATATAGAGTAATGTAAATGTTATGTGAGATAAAGCCTTTACCATGAAAATACAATAGTAAATATAGAGTAATGTAAATGATAAAGGGTTAAGCCAACTTTGTGAGTGAAACACATGTATTGAGAATAAACATTTATTTGTAATGTTAAAAAAAATGTACATATTGTCTGTGTTGTTGTTTTGTCCCAAATCAGCTCTGACCCAGAAGACGTATGATGAAAAGCTTTCTAACCATGCCCATCCTTTCTTGTTTTCAGATATAGCATATCTAGAACAACACTGTCCAATGTACCCTCTCTTTTAAAGACAATAGAGTATTATTTGGCAGAGATGTATTTGATTTGCAAGGTTTTTTATAGGAAATCATATGTTGAAACAAATATTGTTATATTTGGGGAGAGTCATGTTGTCCTAATATTGCCATTCAGAAAGCCAAACGGACCACATGTGGCTCACATGGGCCACAGTTTGCCCATGACTTGTTCAACTTATTTTGTTTTAATTCTCTGTTAGAACCATTTACTTCAGTTATATCTCCAAGGACCTTTGAAATAAAATAAATATCACACAAACTCATTTTTTTTTGTTTTTGTCCCTACCACTTTTTCTTAGAAATCTGAAGATTTCTCCATGTGTAAGAAAACAAACAATTTTTCTAAGATTTCCTTCCAAAATTTAAAACAAATGAACTTCCTTTCATTTCAATAAAAAATATATCCTTATTTATTACAGGCTGTGAGGTTAGCCAATGAAAACGGTAAGAGAGTAAATTCTTAATAGTTCCTCCATTTCTTACATATCTTCTATTGAACACCACTTAACCCTTTAGCATTTAAACTGGCCATATCCAGCCAGAATTCTCTCACCTCATTCTTTTCAAACCAGCCATAACCAGCCATTCATACTGATGTTAAGGTATTGTTTTCAAAATAAATAATATCAAAACCTCATAGATTCGATATTATGTGAGATAATTGTGTGAGGTAAAGCCTTTACCATGAAAATACAATAGTAAATATAGAGTAATGTAAATGTTATGTGAGGTAAAGCCTTTACCATGAAAATACAATAGTAAATATAGAGTAATGTAAATGATAAAGGGTTAAAACATTTCTACTAAAATACTGCTTGCCTGCTAGCCTCTAACAAACTATACATGTGTGTAAGTAAACACACACATGCTTTCTCTCCAAAAACCTTTTTTCCTCCCTCTTCTCACTCTTGTCTGGAAGATTGTATTTGGTCACAGGGTAGTTAAAATATTTCTGTGTGTCACACAAGAGATCCATAAATCTCTACCATGATTACTTCATTCGAATACACAAACCTAGAACATAAAAGTCCTTGAATATTCCTATCCTTGACTCCATGGCTGTCTTATAGGACTGGCTGATGTTAGCGCACACAAATCTGAGCTGTTACAAACAATTAAATGTACATAAAAGAGATACAATAAAAACAAAGCAAATATATTTGACTGATTTTGGCTTTTTTATATCTTTATTTGAAATAGAATTTTTTCATTTAAAATTAAATTAACAACAAACAGTTTTCAAAAAATAAAACTACTTCATCTCTATTTGATACTTTCATCCTTTCTTCCTTTTTTCTTTTTTGTTATTTATTTATTCATTGTTTTCACATATGCCTTATCTTTTGGCAGTTGAAGGATCTCTTGTACATAGGACTTTGTAAAAAGTTTGGTCGTACAGGAGTTCTTAAACCCATCTTTATACTGGGAGGGGTGTGGGGTTCCACGACATCCCACACATGAGGGTTGTTTACTTTAAAAGCCAGGATCTTGGCTATCTCTGTATGACCTAATATGAAACAAAGCAAACAACCAATTTTTATTTTTTGTTTATTTTTACATATAAATAATTATTTTCTAACATTGCAACAAGGCCAGTAATTTGGTGGGGAGGGGAAAGTTGATTATTGATCCCAGTACATGGCTGATACTGATACTTTATTTTATTGACCTCGGAAAGATGAATGGTAAAGTAGACCTCAGCAGGATTTGAACTGAGAACATAGAAAGTTGTATTGCCTGACACTCTACTGCTAATTCCACCACCCTGTTTTTATATATAAATAATAATAATAATGGTTTCTGATTCAGGCACAAGGACAGCAATTTTTGGGGGGAGGGGAAAGTCAATTAAATCGACACCAGTGCATTACCGGTACTTTATTTTATCGACCCTGTAAGGATGAAAGACAAAGCTAACCTTGGTGGGATTTGACCTCAGAACGTAAAGGGACGAAACTAAGTACCACAAAGTATTTTGTCTGACACTCTACTGATATTGCTAATACATCACTCTCTTTTTACATATAAATAATAATAATGATAATAATCATCATCATCATCATCATCACCGTTTTACGTTCCACACTAGCATGGGTTAGACGAGTTGTCCTGTTGTGGGCAATGCCAGGTCAGGTGACCATGTTTTGCTCATACAGAACTGATTTGGGCTTTATTTCTACAGCTGGATGCCCTTCCTAACACCACCCTCATTTACAGTGAGTACTGGGTGCTTTTTTACCGTGGCACCTACACTACCACTTTACAGTGTCGACTGGGTGATTTTTGTCGTGACACCTCCATGACCACTTTACAGTGGGAGGGGGGGGGGCATACTGTCTATATGCTTCAGCTTCAGCTTGTACACATGGGAAGTCAGGTCTTCTGTATTACTGCGTAATGGCAGAGGTCTCAGTCCTGTGTCATAGCCTTTGAGAGGTGCAATTGGGCAAGGTCAGCTTTTAATAATAATAGTAATAATAATAAGAAGAAAATGCACTTTATTCAACTTATTTTCTCAGCTACTAAATACTAACGACTTTCATTAAGTCAAATAAAAGTGATAGTGCTAGAACATATACCACAAGGCATCCTTTCTTATGCTCTAACAATTCTGACGATCCACCACCTTAGACTAGTACTTTTATGTATTTTATTGACGCTAAAAAGATAAAAGGGAGAGGTGACCACAGCTAGATTTGAACTCCACGTGTAAAGAGTCATAATAGATACCGTAATGAATGTTGTCCTTTGTCCTGATGACCTTTCCAGTATAGGAATATTTGTTAAGTTGTATGGCAAATTGTCAGAGATATTAGAATGCTACATAGAATGCTTTGCGATATCTATTCTAGCTCTCTGCATTCTAAATTAAAATCCTGCTGAAGTCACCTTTGCCTTTCATCCTTTTACCTTTTAAGGTTGATAGAAAAAAGCGCCAGTGCAGTTAATTCTTATTCTTAATCTCTTTCTCACTTCCTCTCTCTCCTTCTCTGGATGAAATCAGCTGTATTCTGACCTGAAGATGGATGATCTCCATCACATTTATAGTAGCCAAGACATGCCGTATGTCACTGTGGCACCCCTAGAACTCCATTTGGGGGTTATGGGTCCATACATACATCTGTTAAGTTATATTCCAAACACCAGCTTAATAATAAGAAAGTTAATATTACTAAATCCTCCCAAATTCCTGATTATTTTCAAAATTTTTTGAAAATCGTAGGCAGTGCCTTTCATTAGAAATATGGTAGTGAAAGGGTTGCTAGTCACCTGAGTTAGTAGCACAGTCAATTGGATAAATTCCAGATTTAGTGGGCATGTTTACACGAGCACCTGCAAAATAAAAAATAAAAAAATGCATGTCTATGATGTTTTTATTATCAAGCATAAATGCAATTATTTTAATATTTAGCGCAACCTAACGACTAGATTAGGACACATGAGGAAAAAACAAACAAACATAGGAAGACACAGGCATAAACAGCGCAATATACAAACCCAAACACAAAGACACAGACACAGGCATAGATGCAAATGCATGTGCAACAAGAAAATGTACCACAGAAAGAAAAAATAGAGTAAAGGAAAAAAGACTACAAAAATGTGGAGGCATGGAGAAGAAAAACAAATAGTCATTGAGGAGGTCATAGAATGTGTGACAAAAGAGCTTTGACAAACTAACCAATAACCAATAACCAATAACAAATAATAATAAAGCTGAAATGAAAGTCAAATAGTATGTGTGTTTTTATTGGCAAAATTGGCAACATGAACATCCCCAAATATAACAATATATATCATCATCATCATCATCATTTTACGTCCGCTTTTCCCTGCTTGCAAGGGTGGGACGGGTCTTATTCAGCACAGCATCTCTCCACTCGTCACGGTCCCTCGTCATCTCCACCGTGAGCTTCAATGATCTGAGGTCTGTTCTCACCACCTCCGCCCATGTTTTTCGTGGTCTACCTCTACCACGTCTTCCTTCAACTGGCAATTCCTGGCACTTCTTCACCCATCGGTCATCCTCCATGCGCATCACATGTCCATACCACCTCAGTCTCCTCTCCCGTACACTACATTCTATCCCTCTCAGACACAGTTTCTCTCTCAACACATTTATGCTGTGTCGTTCACGCACATTTACACTGCATATATATATATATATATATATAATTACCTCAGAAAAAAATAATACATTCCACCATTGCTTACACAATTAAACAACTGCATCTAACCGAACTTTTGATGATGCTTTCTCACTTTTTAGATTCTTAAAGCACATCGTAAAAACTTTTAGTAAAAAATACAGGTCTTCCAGTGAGGAGTTCTTTTAATTCATTATTTGAATTATATATATGTATATATATTTCTGTATATATTATTGTTGCTGCCATCTCTATAATCGATCTATATGTAACCTGATAACTTATGAAAATAAACTCTGATGATGCTGATTTGAGCCTATTCCCGGTTGCAGTATAAACATAAGGAAATTTGGATAATGATTTTTTTGAAAAACATTTTCTTCAAAAATTATAAAATTTCTGATTTTGTAACTTCACATCCTTGGGATGAAGCTCTACCAGCTGAAACGTGTTATTTTTGTAGCATATTGACTCTTTGGCGTTTCTTAATCCTTATATATATATATATATATATATATATATATATGTCTGTATGTGTATATATATATATATATATATATATATATATATATATATATATTCCGATGGATGTGTAATCATAATATACGTGAACGGCAAAGCATAAACGAATTGAGAGAGAGACTGAGCGTAAGAGGAATCAAATGCTGTGTACAGGAGAGGAGGTTGCATTGGTATGGACATGTGATGCATATGAAGGATGACAGCTGCATAAAAAGGTGCAGAGCACTAAAAGTCGATGGAAGCCATGGAGTGGGGAGACTCAAGAAGACCTGTTATGAGGTGATAAAAGCGGATCTTGCCCAATTGCACCTCTCAAAGGTGATGACACAGGACCGTGACCTCTAGCGTCATGCAGTAATACAGAAGACCCGACTTTCCACGAGAACAAGCTGAAGCATATAGACAATATGCTCCCATCCCCTCCCATTGCAAAGTGGTCGTGGAGGTGTCATGACAAAAAAGCACCCCGTCCACACTGTAAAGTGGTTGTGTAGGTGCCATGGAAAAAAAGCAGCCAGCTCTCACTGTAAATGAGATTGGTGTTAGGAAGGGCATCCAGTTGTAGAAATCAAACCAAAATCAGTTCCCGTATGAGCAAGACAAGGTCACCCAACCTGACATTGCCTACAACAGGACAACCTGTCTAACCCATGCTAGCGTGGAAGAATGGACGTAAAACAGTGATAATGATGATGATGATGATGATGATATATATAATATACTCAGTAGTCTTGCTTGAGAATTCAACCAGATCAATTATCGATGGTTACTTCAGATAGAAGAAGAAGAAGGAAGAAGAGGAGAAGATATATTTCTCTCTATATATATATATATAGAGAGAGAGAGAAAGAAAGAATGAGGTTGGCAGACAGACTGATAAATATATGGTAAATGATTGAAAAAGATTTACTTACCATGACGGAGAAGACATTGAACCACTTTGTAATTTCCCTTACTTGCAGCTCTATGTAATGGGGCATATCCCTTATTGTTCTTTTTGTTAACATCACATCCTGAATAGCATATATAAGCAGGAGATTTAGGATTATAGAAAAATATGTTCAGTTCACCATCACTCACATATATTTATATAGTGAAAATTCATGGCTTAGCAATTAGGGTGTTTAGTTCACAATCGTAAGATTGTGAGTTCAACTCCTGGCAGCACATTATGTCCTTGTGTAAGACACTTGATCTCACATTTCTAGAGTCTATTCAACTGGCAAAAATGAATTGTACCTGTAAATTCAAAAGGTCGGCCTTTTCACACACTTTGTCACACTTAATGTCTCTGAGAACTATGTTAAGAGTATATGTGCCTATGGAATGCTCAGCCACTTGCACATTAATTTCACAAGCAGGTTGTTCCATTGATCATATAACAGTATACTCACTGTCAAAACTGACACGATCTATCTGTCGATCTATCTATCTATCTATCTATCTATCTATCTAGCTATGGCGAAAGAGGTTGTATGGTGGACAAGGTTGAAAGGGCTGAGGTCAGACACCTTTCTCTCCGGCCAACAACTGATTCTTTTTTTCAAATACCACTTTGGAAGAAGAATCAGGATGGAGAGAGAGGTGCTGTACCCCAGCAAGTTTTATGAAAGGTGGGTGAAAGTGGCGAGAATGGCCCGAGTGAATGGGCCTTCTCTCTATATCAGCCTGTAGGTTGAGGAAAAGGAGGAGGAGAGGAAAGGAGTACAAGCTCTTCGTACTCCTGGAGATGAGGGTTGCACATTTTTTTCGGGGGTCTGTGTTACCCATATAAACTGTCTCCCTCTATTGGGGAAAATCGACTAACTTTTAAATTCCATCTGTGATAACATTTTACACGTTTTTATTGTATGTAAACTTCCCCCTTTGTATTTGTCCCCTTCTTTTGTGCCCCTGTGGCTAATAAAGAAATATATCTATCTATCTATCTATCTATCTATCTATCTATCTATCAGACGTGTGTAACTTCGCGGAGAAGTTTCTGTTAATTTATGTAAGAAAAAAACGTGAGTTTTCAGTTAAATTTTATATTATTGTGTAACTTGACCCCCCGTCTGAACCTTCCTGTGGTGGGTCAACTCATTTTCGCCCCTACAGGGGCGAAATATCCGTTTGAAAAATTTTTTCTCCATCGAATCTTGGAAAAAATATTGTAAAAGTTTGATTACGTTATGAACGCTGCGTCCAACGATAATGGTGGTGGAGAGGCGGTAAGACTACAAAGCTCGCAGTCAACATCGTCTTCTTCACTAGATACTATAGAGATGGAAAGACGAAATGAAAATGCAAAAACAAATTCATATCCAAACAACACAAATGACACCAAACAGTTCAATGACAACAAAAATAACAGCAACACCAATAATGATGATAAAAACAACAATGATAACAACAACAAAGAAAAAAATAAAGACAACACCAATAACACCAGCATCAAAGACAACAACAACACCAAGGAAAATACGAATAATATCAACATCGGTGACAACATGAATAACAAGAATAACAGCAATAATGACAACTCCACCAACACGGATAATTCCACAAAGAAACCAAAAATCTCCTTTGCAGAGACAGTTCAAAAAAAGGAGGAACTGATATATCTCGACATAACAAATGCTGAACAACTTTTAAAGGACGCTAGGAGATATGTCACTTTCCAAAAAGATGGTGCTTTCAGCATCAATTCTCCGGTAGAAATTCGCAAGGAAACTGCTCTCAAAACGATAGTTTTTAGGACAGTTTCCAATTCTACCTGAAAACCAGTCCAATTGTCACAGAAAGAAATTGAACTGGTTTTCAAAAATTCAATGAATGATATTGCATTCATTCAAAGAAGCAAACTTTTTGGGAGTATTTCGGTACTCATGAAGGATCAATTGACAGCCCAAAATTACTCTGTGTCGCCAATTGTATCCAACCTGTACACCTTTTTCCCTACATACATGGGAAAAAGGACACAAAAGATCAAAATCACGAGTGTCACACCAAAGGTGAACATATGGTGGATACTGTGCGGCTTCATCAATTTTGATGAAGACAGAATACTGTCCCCCAGAGATGTATTCAATGGGACTAGCATTGAAGTTCTGGTGCAAATGAGCCCAGAGCGAATAGCTATGATCCCACAACGTGTACTCCTGGACGGACTCACCTACATAAACTTTTCGGTTGAGGGTAGGCGGCCTTCATGTTACCATTGCTTTAGCAGGGGTCACTTGAAGGCTTCCTGTCTTAAATTAATGAATAAAAAAAAGGCTCTTCTGCCGACACCCATCAAAACAACACAACAACAACAACACCAACACACAAAAATAACCACAACAAACACAGTCCCACCCAACCCCACTCCACATAAAACCACTGCAAAATCACATACAGACACAACAGCTCCCCAAGACATACCCCTCCCCAATCACACAGACGATACAACAGATGAGGCTATCTCGCCATCACCCAGTGAAGACGAGGGAGAACCCCATCACTCGAAAAGAAAGAAAAGACATCACAAAAGCAAAAAACCAGCAAACACTACCACAAACATACAACCACCAACACAAACAACAAAAACATCACAAACAAAACCCCCACCTCCTGAAAACAAAATACCTACAACAAAACGAAAGCACACACAAGAACTACAGACAAAAACAAACACAACACAAGAAAATTACATTTACACTTACATAAACACTGAAAACAAAACACTAATGGAGACCATCACGAACGACCCTTCGGTGAAAACCGAAGGGAAAACTTTCGCCCACTCTATTAAAAATAGCAAAAAGCTGAACCTAAAACTGATTAGGGTCCCTATAGAAACTTATAGGTCCCTAAAAGAAACATTTGAGAAGGATGTGGGGAATTCCTGCGTGAAACCACTTAACCGCGTCCTTCTCAAATGTCTCCCCACCCCATACACCCCCATCCCACCAGACCCCACCAAACATCTCCGTCCCCATCCCGCCGGAAACCACCACCCATCCAGACAACCCCTCCAACACCCCCATGGAAATCGTGCGGCCTGGTCCCCAGGAAGCGAAGGGTGAGTGATCTCTTTTCCTCTTTTAACTTTTCAGCACCAACATGGCCAATATAAGAGTTGGATGTGTGAACGTACGCGGCCTGGGGATGCCCTGGAAACAGGGCAAACTCTTAAACGACCTCAGGTCGCACAGTATAGATGTGGTAGCCATTTGCGAGTCCAGGATCCACAGCGAGCGACAGCTGGCCCCCATCTTCGATGACTTTGAGATCTACGCATCTCTCTGTCAACCGGGGGGTGGGGGCATAGTTGCCATTTTGCTGCGGAAACACCTGGACCTCGTAACACAGACGGTACATCTGGACCCGGAGGGTCGACTGGTGGTCCTAGACGTTGACGGTAGTGAAGGTGGAGCCTTCAGGCTGGTGGCCGCATATGCTCCATCCGGGACACCGCGGCCAGACTTCTTCAAACGTCTAGAGACTTTTCTGGGAACGTCCCGCTCCTTGCTTTTAGTGGGGGACTGGAATGGAATCCTAGATGCACGTTGGGACTATGTGGGAGCATGTCCCGATAAAGGGGGGTGTAACAGCCTCAAACAGTTAATCGACCGATTTGACCTGGCCGATAGATATCGACTAGATTTTCCGACTGCGCCACTGTGGACGTGGAGTAATCGTAGCGGAACATCTAGATCGTACCTAGATAGGGTTCTAGTTAGAAATAAGGATAGGGATATGTTAAGCTGTCCACAAATGTTCATGGTTGCCTATTCAAATCACAAACTAGTGACCTGCATGGCCAACTTGATAGAACCCATAGACAAGGACCCGGCTACTGGAAGCTGAACTTGTCGTTACCGACAAGCAAAGCCTACAGTAGACGGATTAGCACTTTAGTTAAACAGCACTTGACAGGGGCCATTGTCAACAACAGATGGTGGTACTCTCTCAAGAGGGCAGTTAGATTAGACTCGATAGTTTTTAGTAAAGAATTAGCGTTAGATAGAAATAGAACCGAGAAGGAACTGGTAGATAAAGTAGAAGAGGCAATTAGAAGTGGCAACGTAGCCAGCGTGCTAGCAACGAGAACGGCCTTAAACCAGTTCTTCGACGCAAAGCACGAGGGCTGCGTTGTCAGAAGCAAAATACGTGGTCTGGGAAACGAGGGAGCCAAAGCTGTTAGCTGGGCCCGGGTGACGGAGGCAAAAAGTGGCAACAAGTCCACGATTCGGTCTTTGAAGGACCAAAACGGACGCGTGATACGTGAGCCGAAGCAGATGTGTGCGGCCTTTCAGCGGCATTTTGCTCAGCTGTTCGGGAGGGGCGGCGCGCCGGGAAGGGCTATGGATTTCGGTCCATACCTCGACGGCCTACCGCGACTCTTGGACAGCGAGGCAAAGTTCTGCGAAAAGCCGATATCAGCCGCTGAGATAGGGGACGCGCTGAGCCAATGCAGCAAACGCAAATCTCCAGGTCTCGACGGTCTACCCTACGAATTTTACGTAGCAATGCCGGACTTATTCTCCGGTCTCCTGGAAGCAGTCTACTGCAACTGACAACAGAACGGGAGAATTCCCAGTTCTGTAACCGGGGGCGTGGTCACACTAATCAGGAAGGACGAGAATAAGGGGGATGACATAGGCAACTTCCGGCCCATAACTCTGCTAAACACAGAGTTACAGATTTTGGCCGAGGTGTTGGCAAAGAGGCTGGCGCTTGTCGTCGAGAACCTGGTGGGAGAAGCGCAGACATGCGCAATCCCGACCAGGTCCATACACGACAACCTCCACCTCATGCGATACATCATAGAGAGGGTAGGGTGTAAACCCGG
Source organism: Eledone cirrhosa (assembly GCA_964016885.1). NCBI lineage: Eukaryota > Metazoa > Mollusca > Cephalopoda > Octopoda > Eledonidae > Eledone > Eledone cirrhosa. The sequence continues at coordinate 128,949,359 of OZ024741.1, forward strand.
TTTCGGTGGGGCCCTGATCAACTTGGATCAGTCTAAGGCTTTCAATAGGGTTGACCATCGTTACCTGGACGCGGTGCTCGAGGCGGCAGGCTTCGGACCCGTGTTCAGGGGCTGGATTGCTGCAATGCACAACAGCAACATCTGCTCAAGGGTCAAGGTGAACGGCTACCTCTCGGAGCCGTTCCATATTACGTGATCCATTCGACAGGGATGCCCTCTCTCCTCCCTTCTGTACGTACTGACTCTCGAGCCACTACTGCGGAAGCTGGAGCTATTGCAGGGCATCCCTCTGGAACCGGGACTGCGGAAAGCGGCGTCGGCCTACGCCGACGACGTGACAGTAATGGTGTCGAGCGCCTCGCAAATTGAGGAAGTCGGCACCTTACTGAAGGAATACGAAAGTCTCACAGGAGCGAAGCTGAACCGGGACAAGTCCATTGGTTTGCAACTCGGATCGTGGAGAGGCAAACCGATGCCTTCCGATGGCGTCGTCGGACGCTGGACGGAAGGACCGGTAAAGCTGCTCGGGGTCTGGTTTGGTCCGGACCTCCAGGTGGAGAAGAACTGGAACGAAGTGACGGCCAAGGTGTTTGCACTCACCCAGAAGTGGGCCGAGTGCAAACTATCCTTGAAAGGTCGAGCGGAGGTGGCGAACACTTTTATAGCGTCCGCGATCTACTACCGCTTGACCGTCGTGCCTTGTCCAGCCAAAACGCTCGCCAAAATGGAGCGCGCGCTCTTCCGATTCCTTTGGAAGAGGCGGGCTCCTTTGGTGAGAAGATCCATCTGCTGCCAACACCCTTCTAACGGAGGGCTGGGGATGCCGTGGTTGACGATGCGCAAACACGCGCTCAGGCTGCGGCATCTCTACGTATTCCTCACCGGACAACCGGTGTGGGCCCCGTTCGTGAGGCGAGCCTTCCCACGACTCGTCTCGCTGACCGAACTGCAGTCCTGGGTCAAGCAAAGACCGAGGAAAATGGGCGACTGGCACATCGAATGTGCTCAGGCGCTCACAGCCCTCTGGCAGGCGGACCCGGCGATCAGTGGAGACTCCACTTCGTCATTCTATAGAGGGTTGGTCAGCAGCAAGTGCGACGACGCGCTCGGTGAAACTCTAGGCGTAGAGGAAGATGAACTGGCCAGTCTGTTCGGTAGGACCTTCCGCCCGGGACCGATGGACAACTTCCAAAAGTCCCTGGCCTGGCAGTGCAACCGAGGCGCTCTACCAGTTCGAGACAAGCTCTACAGACATGGGCGCCCGGGCAGGGACCCTGCAAAAAAGGTCTGTCCGAGGTGCGTGCGAGACGAAGAAACCGTCGCGCACGCATTCATACACTGCCCGGGCGTCACTGACCTGTGGGGCTATGTAGAACGACTATTGTCGCGGGTGGGACCAATCCAGTTGACCACCGAGTCTATTGTCATGATCAAACCGCCACCCTCCTTCAAAAACGAAGGAGTGGCGGTTTTCCTTTGTGTGATAGCTATGGCGAAAGAGGTTGTATGGTGGACAAGGTTGAAAGGGCTGAGGTCAGACACCTTTCTCTCCGGCCAACAACTGATTCTTTTTTTCAAATACCACTTTGAAAGAAGAATCAGGATGGAGAGAGAGGTGCTGTACCCCAGCAAGTTTTATGAAAGGTGGGTGAAAGTGGTGAGAATGGCCCGAGTGAATGGGCCTTCTCTCTATATCAGCCTGTAGGTTGAGGAAAAGGAGGAGGAGAGGAAGGGAGTACAAACTCTTCGTACTTCTGGAGATGAGGGTTGCACATTTTTTCGGGGGTATGTGTTACCCATATAAACTGTCTCCCTCTATTGGGGAAAATCGACTAACTTTTTAAATTCCATTTGTGATAACATTTTACACGTTTTTATAGTATGTAAACTTCCCCCTTTGTATTTGTCCCCTTCTTTTGTGCCCCTGTGGCTAATAAAGAAATATATCTATCTATCTGTCTCTTCTGCCTGTATGTGCGTGTATGTGTGTGTGTGGGTGTGTGTATCTGTATGTTTGTCATTTTCTCTGTCTGTCTCTTCTGCCTGTATGTGTGTGCGTATGTCTGTCTGTCTGTATGCCAACATGTCAACATGTCTGCCTGTCTTCTAATGTATGTTTGTCTGTCTTCAGATCTGTCTGTCTCTCTCTCTCTTCCAGCATTTCTATCTGTGTTTGTCTTCATGTCAGTCTGTGTCTGTGTGTCTGTCTACATATCTGCCCACCTGTCTGTCTAACTATCTGTCTAGGACTTTCCGCCCGGGACCTATGGACAACTTCCAGAGGTCCCTGGTCTGGCAGGCATTACAACGAGGAGCTCTACCGATTCGTGACAAGATCTACAGGCACGGACGCCCCGGCAGGGATCCTTCCAAGAGGACGTGTCCAAGATGCGCGCCTGACATTGAAACCGTCCTGCACGCAATTGTACGTTGCCCGGGCGTAACCGACCTGTGGAACTACGCGGAACAACTGCTGCCGCGTATGGGACAAATCCAGTTGACTGCCGAGTCTATAGTAAGGATCAAACCGCCAACCTCTTGGCGGTTTTCCTCTGTACAGTGGCTATGGGGAAAGAGGTTATATGGTGGACGAGGTTGAGAGGACTGAGGACAGATGCCTTTCTCTCCGGACAACAATTGATTCCCTTCTTTAAGTATCACTTTAGAAGGAGAATCAGAGTGGAGAGAGAGGCACTGCACCCCAGTAAATTTACTGAAAGGTGGGTGAGTGAAGCGAAAATGGCCCGAGTGATTGGGTCTTCTCTGTTTATAAGCCTGTAGGTTAAAGAAGAGAGCAAAAGGAAGAAAGGAGCACTTGCACAACACGCTCCTGAAGTTGAGGGTTGTTCTATCGATGGGGTATTAAACAACCCATTTGTGGCACTTCCCCCCTATTGGGGATTTCGATTGCTATAATTGTTTGTTTTATATTTTTTACATGACTGTATGTAAAATTCAAGGGATGTGTCTTTGTATTGTATCTTTTTCTTGTGCGCCTTTGTGGCAAATAAAGAAATATATCTATCTACCTATCCATCTGTCTATCTATTTATCTATCTATCTATCTATCTATTTCGCACTCTCTCTCTCTCTCTCTCTTTCTCTCCACTCACATCTGGTTCGTCTAACCTAATGCCAACGGGCCACACATACACACAGGTTCATATACATATGTCAATATATCCATATATGTATTTGTCTATAAAAAATAATGTGGAATGACACAAAACCTATTCCCTAAACAGTTTGGTATGTGAATGAATATTTAATGCTGTCATTAGCGGATTACTGCAAAATAATATTAGATTTATAATGTTAAATAACTAAATGGTAACTATACGTCTAAAAATTCCTAAGTTTCCAAACCAGCCAACAGAGTTGTTGCCCCTTGACTTGCCAAAATTATTGCGGTTTTATTACATAGAGCTTATTCGGTTTATATGAAACTTTTGTGAACCCATCGCCATTTATTAGCTCATTACTTATTACTTTATTGATATAATCCGTTTTATCAATGTAGTAGCCAAATTTCTGTCAATGAACTGTTTATTCTAACTCTTCAACCATCAAGAATAATTTAGAAACCTGCTCTAGTCCCACTGTATATAATAATTGTTTATACTTTTGGCACAAGGCCAGCAAATACCTAATACATTACTGGTACTTTATTTTATCGACCCCATAAGGATGAAAGGCAAAGTTAACCTCGACGGGATTTTAACTCAGAACGTAAAGGGACGTAACTATGCTAGAAAGCATGGCGTCCAACCCTCTACCAATACTGCCAATTCACCCACTGTATATAATAATGGTTTCTAGTTTGGGCACAAGGCCAGCAACTTTCCTGGGAGGGAAAGTTAATAAACCAACCCCAGTACTTGACAGGTACTTTCTTTAATTTACCTCCCAGAAAGATGTTGTTTAACATAGGTACAAAGCCACAGATATTGGGGAAAGGAATAATAAATTAAATAGATCTCAGTACTTAACTGCTAATTATATATTTTATTGACTGAGGAAGGAAGATCAAGCTTATGAATATAAAACACTGAGGCAATCTTTTATGACCAGACGCTTTTCCTGGTTTCAACCCTTTTAGTTTCCTTATAATACAACACAACCATACAGTGCTCCTATTCTAAAATGGACACCAGGGTAAATTACCTATGAAGAAATTTGATGTAACTAGTAAGAATATTTTCATGTTTAGTCCTTTTAAGCTGCCTCTATTACCTTTGGATTTTAATATTAATAGCATCTATGGGTGGAGGATTGGCAGAATCATTAGCACTTTGGACAAAATTCTTAATAACATTTAGTTCTGAATTCAAATCCCACCAAGGCATGATCATAGCTGAATCCTTACTTAGGGTTAAACAACAACAATTGTTTCTAAAATTGTGACAAGACCAGTAGTAATTTAGAAGAAGGGAAAATCGATTAAATCAACCCAAGTACTTAACTGGTACTTTATTTTATCGACCCCTTAGCAGGATTTAAAACCAGAAGATAGAGGGCCATAACAAAATACTGCAATACATTTCATCAGATTCTGTCAAATAAAAATACCAGCAATAATCTTTTTTGTTTTGGTTACCATTTTATCTAAGTTAGAAGGGTAGTACTTGTGACCCTTTTAAGGATCTCCAAACTGGGGAGGGGTAGTGGAGTAGGAGGTGGGAAAGTATCTTCCATCTGAAGACCTGCTTTCTGAATGCCTGCTACAAAGTAGGTTCCATCCACCAAATAGCCAAGGAGCAGGTGTTGGTGTTTAAACTGGGCAACTGATTAAGTCTTGCACACATGAGAGTCATGGTGAGATTTTGAGCTCAGAATGCATAGAGCTGAAGCAAACATTGTAAAGTATCATATCTGACACTCTAGCAACTCCACCAGCCCACTAACTAAGACTGGTTCTCTGTTTATTGAACCCAGAATAAATATAGCAGAAAAGTATTTATTTCATCCAACACTAATACTGCCAAATATTGTCTATTCTCAGCATGTAACTTTTTCTTACTCACCATGCTCCCCACCCCCAAAAATAAAATTTGAGAGGTTTTTTCCTAAAATACTTACCATAGGTGATCAATAGATCCAAAGCAGTAACGTCTGTCTGTGGAGAATTAAGTGCAGCATATGTGGCTAAATACAAAGGACTGTCCCCATCTTTGGTGACACTCATCAGGTCAGCCCCTAAATATGAATAAATATAAGCACACAAATATAAACTAAAAAAAAAAAGAACTGTTTTCAGACAATCGTATTATTCTGCACTCATGGAAGAAGCTTCAATAATATTTTGTTGTTGTAGGTTAAGAGCAAGTTCTTCACACATCCATAGATGGACACATCATTAATGTCATATTCTAGAGTCACTTGTTGTTTCAGGTATTACAACATACACCCTCATCCAGGTGACCCAACAACCGAGGTTGATCAAAAGTCACAGTGTGTCCAACTGGCATATACACACACTACTGACACCACTGCTCACTTCACTTCAGTCACAGCTTTCAAGATGCCATCTCTGCTGCTCCCAACACACACACACACATACATATATATACATATATATATATACATATATTGTTATGCTTTGGGAGGGTCATGTTGCCAAATTCAGAAACGAAATATATATATATATATATATATTCATGCATGTATGTAATGTTTCAGCAAGCTTAACAGTATGACACTCTACCAACTACTACAAGCTGGCCTAAATCACTTAATAGTAGTTGACTCAGTTAAGCTGGCTGCAAATAGGGACTATAGATAAGTACAACTACAAATGTTTCAAAAACAATAGCATACAATAAAAGGAGAAAAGAAAGTTACCTCTTAGAAGTAAATATAGAATCAACTTCTTGGATCCACTGAGGCAGGCACACTACAAAGGAAAAGCAGTATATATGTATAAATATATATATATATATATTATCATCATCATCATCTTCATTATCATCACCAACTGGTGTGTGTGACTTTATTGGAAACATGACCCTCTCAAAGTACAACAATATATATATATATATATATATATATATACAGGTGTACTTTTTCTCAACCTGATTAGTTCTATCGTTGCTCTGGTATATATTGTGTGTTAGTTTAGCCTACCACAATGTTCGATTTGTCAAGCTATTTAAACGTATGTTATTACTCTAAGGTCCTATCTTATCGAGTGCTTTGCTAACTCATCATTTCATATAAGTAGGCCGAATTCACTTGCAAACCGCCAGAGATTCGATTTTACTGATTTCCAATTATATATATATATATATATATATATATATTGGTAAATGGAATAGAAAATGCTGACAAATTGTTCACAGTTGAAAAATGGTTTAATTAGGAATAAAAGAGTATTAGTGATTGTATGGGTTAGTATTCAGTTGTGGTTTTAAGTTTTTAAGTTTTTACCGGTTGCGCATTTCTAAATGCTTTTCAAAAATAATTTTGAGATAGAGTGTCCGTGTTGTTTGCTCTGATCAGAGCAAACAACACGGACACTCTATCTCAAAATTATTTTTGAAAAGCATCTCAAAATTATTTTTGAAAAGCATTTAGAAATGCGCAACCGGTAAAAACTTAAAAACTTAAAACCACAACTGAATACTAACCCATACAATCACTAATACTCTTTTATTCCTAATTAAACCATTTTTCAACTGTGAACAATTTGTCAGCATTTTCTATTTCGTTTACCAATATATAATAACTTGTGTGTTACACCTCTATTCTTTTAACTATATATATATATATGTATATATATACATGAACGTAAAGTTTTTATATCGAATATTATACAATTTATATTTATAAATAAACATTTGAAAGCCTTTAGCTTTGAATTTTAAATATGATGGCTGAAGCCATCAACCTAGTTTCAACAGAAGCAAGGGGGAAGTCACCGACAGCTGTTTCTGGGTTGTGTAGCAGTTGTCAAGGTAATGTACCCCTTTACCTCGAGTCATATTTGAACTCAAATAAGCCACAAACATATAGTTTTAATGCTTGTGTATATGGGCTGATTAGCCTCATTTACATACGGAACAGTAGGCTGGCTTGGCCTGAAGAAGAAATAGAATTAAGGTGTTTGCTCCAGCATACCTTTATACATACATATATGAAAAGTTTGTATATCAAATAATATATGATATGTTTGCATATTGAATATACGATATGTTTGTATATCAAATATAAGATATATTATTCTATTTCTTGTTCACTGAATTTAAATCCTGCTGAGGTCAACTTTGCCTTTCATCCTTTCAAGGTTGATATAAAAGTACCAGTCTAGTTAGTGCTGGGGTTGATTCTCTCTCTATATCTCTTTTTCCCTTCCATTCTCTTTCACTATCTTTCTCTGGAAGAAATCAGCTGTATTCAGACCTGAAGAGAAGATAGGCTCTACCAGGTTTTAAAATGCCCTACAAATGCCAATGTCTATAGGGTACCCCTACGCCTCACTCAGAGGTTCTGTGACCATGCATGCATATATATATATATATGTATTACTCTATTAAGTGTTCCAGCCAACAGGCTAGGCCATGCTGGGGCACTGCCATTGATACTACACTTTCTACAGCTAGCTTTCCCTAGTTGGCCATTGATGCAAAAGTGAGTTTGTTGCTGCTGCTCTTATTTGTACTCTGCCTTGGGCTGTGGGTTCATCCAGGATCCAGTCAGCAGAATGTTGAGATGTCTCTTGAAAACATCCACATGCACACCATGCAGATCTCTTACACTCTTTGACAGCTTGTATATATATATACAGTGGCAGACTGGGTCTAGAAATATTGGTTGCCAGGATAATGAATAAATAACATTTTCGAAAAATACATAAGTGGAAACAAAACAGTGCAATCAAATTTCAGTTTTTTTCTATGGGTTGTAAAATAAAAACTGAAAAGGGTTACATGTACCTCTTAACTAGGATTGAACTCAAGGCCAGGATCTTCACTGTCTCCAGTACCTACCGCTTGGCTACAGAGACAACTACAACAATCTTATGATAATTCATACTTATAAACTTACTTTCAAAATTTTCAAAACAAAGTGTTGTGGTGTCATTCATGACTTTCTTAAGGTCAACTTATTATTATTGCTCCTACTTAAGGTCGACTTCTAAATCATTTGGGTGTTCCATAAACTACATCCTCATTTTGTTTCTCATCTATCTAGACTACATTTTAACCTGTAATCCATGTTTCATTTCTGTTCCACCTCATTCCTCCCCTCCCTCCTCTCTCTCTCGCTCTCTCTCTCAGATGTCTTTAACCCATTGATACCAAATATTATTTGGTGTGTCAGTATATATATATATATATATCTATATATATATATATATATCGTGTAGGTGTCACGACAAAAAAAAAAAACACACAGTCCATGCTGTAATGTGGCCATGTAGGCAACACGGTAAAAACCTCCCAGACCCACACTGTAAATGTGGTTGGTGTTAGGAAGGGCATCCAACTGTAGAAAACCTGCCAGACAGTCCTATGCGAGCAAGACAATCACTCTTGCCTCAAGTGGGAATACCCCCGTCCAAACCCATGCAAGCGTGGAACACGGACGTTAAACGTTGATGATGATGATGATATATATATATATATATATATATATAAAGCTGAGGATGTGTGTGTTAAGGTTTGTAATGTATGCACGTCCACAATTTCCAACGGATTCGATTCAAAGTCGGAACAATTATAGCCTTTGGCCAGGAAAAGGTCATGAAGCAAACATTTCAAATCCATCAACAATAAGGGCAAAAATCGATCATGATCATTCCCCCTCTCTATAATTTAACTGCTTTGCTCTCTCTCTGTCGCTCTTCACTCCCTATATGACAACACCGTAGAGAGAGAAACAGTGTGTATGATCAAATGGAGCGTTCCGTATATTCCCTCTCTCTATAATTTAACTGCTTTACTCTCTCTGTCACTCTTCACTCCCTATATGACAACACTGCAGTGGAGCGTTCCATATTGAGCGTTCCGTATTGACATACGGCTTATGTGGGGCATTTTCAATTGGCTTATTGCAAATAACAACCCGCAAAATAACACTTTATATAACAGATTAATGCTAAAGACCTATGAATCGGAATGTAACCCGTGAATTTTTTCCTGGGCAAAATTATTCGAACAGACATGACCTCATTGCCAGAGTGTTCAGACTCAAACTGGCTAAACTCATGGCTTTAATCAAAAGGGGTCAGGTATTTGGGGCTGTAAAATGTGACATGTTCACCGTCGAATGGCAAAAACAGGGCTGCCACATGCTCACATTTTGATTTGGTTAGCTGATAAAATCAATTCAAATGCCATAGACAGCTTCATTTCGGCTGAAATCCCTAACCCAGCAACTGACCAGGAATTACAAGGGATACCCCCAAAAATTTGTTGACCAGACTCAGACTGGTGGCGACGGGTACCCCCTGTACAGGCGGAGACGGCCCGAGAACGGTGACTTCACCACAACAATAAAGGGAGGTCAAGTCGACAATAGATTGGTGGTCCCTTACTGCCCACTTCTCTTGAAGATGTTCAAGGCCCATATCACGTTGAGTTTTGCAACTCCGTCAAGTCGATAAAATACATATGCAAATATGTAAATAAGGGCTCTGATGTCGCAATGTTCGCATTTCAAGCTGAAAATAGCAGGGACGAGGTCACAGAATACCTGGCGGGGCGGTACATCAGTAGCAATGAAGCTTTTTGGCGCCTATTTGGTTTACCCCTACACCAATGGCACCCCGCCATCGTACAGCTTGCGGTACATTTGGAAAATGGGCAAAGGATTTACTTTACGAACAAAACCGCCGCCAAGTTGGCCGCCGATCCGAAAGAGACCACTCTGACGGGTTTCTTCAAACTTTGCCAGTTCGATACATTTGTGCAAACAATTGTGTACCCCCAGGTTCCATCCTACTTTATATGGTCGAAAAACACTTGGGTGCGAAGAAGTCAGGTCAAGCTGTTGAAAGACATCCTGGTGTAAAATTTGACAGCTGTCTTGGAAGGGTTTACACTGTGCCCCAAGTCAGCATGAGTGCTTTCATCTCCGCCTTCTTCTGCATGAAGTTGTAGGCCCACAAAGTTTTCAGGATCTCAAAACTGTTGATGGAGAAATATGTGATATGTACCGGGAAGCCTGCTTTAAGCAAGGTTTTTTGGAAGATGATTCGCAATGGGATTCCACTTTAGCAGAGGGTGCTTTGTTGAAATCACCTAAAAGTCTACAGGAACTCTTTGCCATTTTGCTTCAAAAGTGTGAATTGGGTGATCCCCCACCCCCCAAATAACGCGTCACCCCCTCATAAAAACCGGACCCTTCTCCCCCCAAATAAAAAACGGATCCCCCCCAATAAAAAACCGAGCCCACCCCAATAAAAAACGGATCCCCCCAAATAAAAAACGGACAGCCCCCAATAAAAAACGGATCCCCCCCAATAAAAAACGCCCCACCCCCATAAAAAACGGACACCCCTCAAATAAAAAACGGATTCCAAATAAAAAAAACGCCCCCTTCCCCCCAATAAAAAACGGATCCCCCCAAATAAAAAACGGACCCCCATAAAAAACGGACACCCCCTAATAAAAAACGGTTTCCAAATAACCCCCCCCCCCCCCCTCATAAAAACGGACCCCCCAATAAAAAACGGACCCCATCCCAATAAAAACCGGACCCCCACCAATAAAAAAACGCCCCCCCCCCAATAAAAAAACGATTCCAAATACCCCCCCCCCTCCAAATAAAAAAACTGATCCCCCCATAAAAAACGGACCCCTCCCCCGAATAAAAAACACTCCTGGGGTTACCGGAAAAACTTTTGTAACGAAATTGATTCGCGCTAAGATTCGTCAGGAGATAAAAGTTGCGTTGTCCGTTGCATCGTCCGGGATTGCTGCTACTTTGCTGCCGGGAGGCAGGACAGCACATTCAACCTTTAAACTCCTCTTGGATTTAGTAAAAACTGAGACACCAACATGCAATATCGGCAAGAGTTCACACAAAGCTCTGGTTCTCAAAAGATGTTACCTCATTGTTTGGGATGAGTGCACAATGGCACACAAGGGTGCCCTTGAGGCATTGGACGGGACCCTGAAAGACATTAGGGATTCTACGACTCCTATGAGTGGCGTAACCCTTCTGCTATCAGAGGATTTTCGGCAAACGCTGCCTGTCATCCCCAAAGGGACAAGAGCTAATGAAGTGAGTGCCTGCCTTAAGTCGTCCATGTTGTGGCTCCCGGTGAAGAGTTTGTACCTGAGCACAAAAATGCGTGCTCATTTGCATGGTGACAACATGTCTGCAGCATTTGCTCAGAACATTTTAGCACTTGGTGAGGGCAAGGTCCCTGCGCATGACAAGGGCGGCATAGCAATCGACTCCCTGTGCAACATTGTGAGCCGCCCTTCTGACCTTTGGGAAGCAGTTTTTCCTGATGTCTCATCTAACTTTAAAAACCTCGATTGGCTCAGCGAAAGAGCCATCCTTGCTCCGAAAAATACCATGGTTAATTTTATTAATGAGCAGTTGATTGAGAAGATTCCCGGTAAAGAGCACATCTTCAAATCTATCGATTGGATGTCAGACCCTGACGATATCGTTAATTATCCAGTTGAGTTATTAAATTCCCTTGAGACCCCAGGGCTCCCACCTCACATTCTTAAGCTTAGGGTTATGCTAATAAGGAACTTGCGTCCACCAAAGCAGTGCAACGGTACTCGCATGGTCGTCAAGTCACTGACACCCCACTTTTCATTCCAAGGATGAACCTTTTCCCATCGGCGTCAGATATCCCGTTCGATTTCCGGCGAGACCATGTTTTGCCATGTCCATTAACAAGTCACAAGGGCAAACATTGTTGGTGGCGGGCATCCATTTGGGGGAGCCATGCTTCTCCCATGGCCAACTTTATGTTGTCTGTTCCCGCGTAGGGAGCAGGAATGCACTTTTTGCTTACACTCCTCAAGGGATGACAGGCAATATCGTCTACAAAGAGGTGCTATAGATGTTGGTGTTGGAGCTATGCCGTCTGGAACACTATTTCCTGGTAGGGTATCCCATGGCGGACAGATCTGACACCCAGCGGCATCAAGCCACGTTTAGCTGTATTCGCTTTCAAGCCACGTTTAGCTGTATGTAACTTTTGAAAGCAAATGAACAAACCCGAGCAACGCCGGACTAAACTGCTAGTATATTTATATATATATACATACACATACACACATATATGTTTGTGTGTCTATATGTTTGTGTGTCTATATATGTGTGTTTGCATACACTAAGCTTTAGATTTAGTAGAATGTACAACCACTGATTCCAGCTATTTGCACTATCATATATTTGGGTTTCTAGTAATTCCCTGGGGAATTGGTTGACCAAATGCTTTGCTTAATTGTTTTATTTATTTATTTTTTTTATTTTATTCTTTCTCTTAGATTTCAGGGGTTTTTTTAAAGCAAAGCATTGGCCCCTAAAATACTACAGTGGGCCCTGCAATGCTACTGTGGGCTCTTGCAATGCTTCCATTGGGCAACCTGGCAACCTGGCCAGTCTGCCACTGTATATATATATATATAATATAATTATTGATGTTTGGAAAGTATCCATCAATAGAAATTATACCAAAAATGGAATGGTTTCAAGTGAAACATAGTTTTAGGACCATTTTCCCTGCTCAGATGGGTTGGATGAAAGTTATTGAGTCAGAATTCTACAGGTGGATGCCCTTCCTATCACCAACCACTTTACAGAGTGTACTGGGTGCATATTATAATGCTTTCTTTATTTAATAATAATGCTTTCTTTATTCTGGGTGCATATTATAATGACACCACTTGTATGTCATGGGTTTCCATGCACAGACACATACACACCCACACACATGTGAACACACACACACACATATTTACACGCATGTTACACACAAACATATTCACATACACACACACACACACACGTTCACACACACACAGACACACAAACATGTTCACACATGAACATGTTCACAAACATGGACACACACATATTCACACATGTTCACACAGACACACACACATACACGTGGGCACACACACACATGTGCACACTCACGCACATGTTTACACACAAACACACATACACACACTCACATGTTCACATCCCTTCACACACACGTTCTCTCTTGGATACACGGCACACTCACACACACACATGTGCATACACACAGCACAAAAATTGATATAAGGAAAGAAGTTAATGATGATTCTGTACTTACTGAAAATATAGTTAAGCCATTGGATGGTATTGGTGCATTGATATCATAATGTAGCCGTTCTATTAGATCAATGACTGCTTCTGTATGTCCTGGGTGGTAAGCTGTCTATAGAGGGGTTAAACCATCTTTTAGAAATATGTTGATTACTTACTTATATATATATGTATGTGTGTGTGTGTGTGTGGAACACATTTGTATGTGGACATGTTTGTGTATGAACATGTATGTGTATGAACATGTTTGTGGGTGAACATGTGTGACGTGTATATGTGTGTATACATACACATTTACTGGTTTCAGTCAGCCATACTGTGGGACCAACTGAAAGGGTTTAATCAATCATGTTGACCCCAGGACTTATTTTTAAAAACCTGGTGCTTATTTTATCACTGTCTATTTACTGAACCACCATATGGTGGATTTCAGAAATGAATTGAAAAATGAAAAGAGATGGTTATGTATGGTGGTCAATGTTAATTCAAAAAATTGTGTGGCAGCTGATGGTCAAAGAGATAGAGTGGGTGGTGGGATGTGTGTGTGTGTATCTCAATAAAGAAGAAATTCAGGGTGGCAGACAGAATTTAAAGAATGAACAAGAATTTAAAAGAAATGGGAAATTCGGGGTCATAAATATATATTGTGTGTTAGTGTGTGAGCTATTTCTAGTATTACCACTTACCACTTTCATCTTATCAAATGTTATAATTTTATTTTTATTCTGCACGTGGCCTGAGCAATAGTTGGCCTCTCATTTTTAGAGAACTAATATTTTTCTAGAATTTCAAGATGTCTGCTAATGATTGCAGCTCTTGGCTTCACCATTTGCTGATGTTAATCAACAGTAAATGTTGATTTTTGTTGCATGATAGGCCTTATAAAAACATAGAGGCAATGTAAGTATAATACTTATTGTGTCTCTATGTTTTTTTTTAACCTAATTAGATTTTTCTCTGTAAAATATTAGATATATGGTTTCCTATCATATTGGCAGTGTGCAAAGCTCTGAGGTCTTGGATTTTTAGCTCTAATTCTCTCATAAAGCTATCACAGAGACACATGATAGTTATATATCATATAAACAATCTCTTTTGATATATACACATACATACATACATACCCAAATACTCCTGTTAAATCCCTTTCTCCTAATTTGCTATATTCACCCTCTCTCAGTTTTCACAGTACTCCACTGGTCTACATAACAGGTGATATCTTGGGATATGTTAAATTTTCACCACCCTCTCCAGTATTCATTGCTTAATGCTGCCCACATAAAGAGAGGTACCTTTAGTTCTATATATATTCAAACACACCCTCTGTCTCCAGACTTATAGTTCTTCCCCCACCATTCCTCTGCTTGCAACCCCTTCTAAGTTGCCAGCCACCTCCATCTCCTCATCACTTCTTGCAACATCCACTGGCCAACACTTGTTCTCTCTCTCCCTCTAAATAACAAATAGTTAGCTAACATTGCTCACACCACAGTGCCTCTGCTATATTCCTCCATTTCTGTCTCTCTTTGTTCTGCTGAAGACAATAGTCTCTCTAGTGTACTGTAATGATCATAGGCCCAATGCTCTGACTCACGAAAAGAAAACCATATTAAAATGAATCACTACACCTCCAAAAAATGAAAAAAATATAGAAGATGTAGTATGCTCGAGCAGAGAAAACAATTACAATTACAGTCAGTTACTATAAGCTAGCTTATAAAAATCAGGTAAAGACAGAAAAAAAATGTTGCCAGCAGGGCCACTGGCTACATTTTTCCGTTTTTAAGGGTCCTTACCTGATTTTTTATAAGCTAGCTTATAGCAACTGACTGTAATTGTAATTATTTTCTGTGCTTGAGCATCCAACATCATCATCATCATTTTACGTCCGCTTTTCCCTGCTTGCAAGGGTGGGACGGGTCTTATTCAGCACAGCATCTCTCCACTCGTCACGGTCCCTCGTCATCTCCACCGTGAGCTTCAATGATCTGAGGTCTGTTCTCACCACCTCCGCCCATGTTTTTCGTGGTCTACCTCTACTACGTCTTCCTTCAACTGGCATTTCCTGGCACTTCTTCACCCATCGGTCATCCTCCATGCGCATCACATGTCCATACCACCTCAGTCTCCTCTCCCGTACACTACATTCTATCCCTCTCAGACACAGTTTCTCTCTCAACACATTTATGCTGGGTCGTTCATGCACATTTACACTGCACATCCAACGGAGCATGCTTGCCTCATTTCTCTCCAGCCGTCGCATATCTTCTGCGGTAGCTGCCCATGTCTCACTACCATGCAGCATCGCGCTCCTCACACAGGCATCATACAACCGGCCTTTCGTACGCAGGGAGAAACCCTTCTTCGTCAACAGAGGAAGCAGCTCCCTAAACTTCTTCCAACCCGTCCTTATTCTAGATACTATGGCCTCGGAACACCCTCCTCCCATGCTAATCTGATCTCCTAGGTACCGGAAGCTATCCACCACTTCTATAGCGCCCTCTCGCATTTGAAAAATGTGTCTATCAGTGCGACTTCTACTGTCTAATTTCCCTGTACATCTACTGCATACATATTTCTCCCTACCTGTTAGTTTGCCTGCTATCCCGCTACATCTCTTGTGTACCCAGGACCTACATTGTGTGCATTTTATAGAATTTATGCCAGTTCCTTTTCTGCATATCGAACATGGCCATTTCCCTGACGGAATCAGGGTTTTGTCCTCTTTTCTACTCATCAACACTTTTGTCTTAGCTAGATTTACTCTCAGTCCTCTTGCTTCCAACTGCTGTTTCCATAGCCGGAATTTATTCTCTAGCTCCTCTACTGATTCTGCCATAAGAGCCAGATCGTCAGCATAGAGAAGTTCCCATGGGCAGCCAGTCTTAAACTCCTCTGTTATGGCTTGGAGGACTATAATGAACAAGAGCGGGCTGAGGACCGAACCCTGATGTACTCCTACTTGTATCTGGAATTCCTCACTAAACTCCATTCCTACCCTGACTTTACTGAGAGTACCTCTGTACAAAGTTTGCACTGTCCTTACAAGCCATTCCTCAACACCCAGCTTCCTTAGGGACCACCAGATGACAGATCGGGGTACCCTATCAAAGGCCTTCTCTAGGTCAACAAAGGCCAAGTATAGTGGCTTATTCTTCTCTAAGAACCTCTCTTGCATTTGTCTCACCAAGAAGAGGGCATCTGTTGTACTCTTCCCAGGCACAAAACCAAACTGCATCTCATCTAGTTTGACCCTTTCTCTAATTAGTTGTGCTAAAATCCTTTCTGCCACTTTCATAACCTGATCTATCAGTTTTATACCCCTATAATTGCTCCTCTCCAAAGCATCCCCTTTACCTTTGTAGCAATTTATGAGAATACTGCTGCACCAGTCTTTGGGTATGACACCACCATATATAGCCTGATTGATTATGCGTGCAACCAGTTTAGTGCCTACGTCCCCTGATGCCTTCAGCATCTCAGCAACTATTCCCGATGGTCCGGCCGCCTTACCATTTTTCATTTCCCTAATCGCCTCTTGAACCCTATATTCGTCAATCTCAATAGCTGGTCCCTCTGTCGGATCTACCAAGGGTAATTTCTCTCTCTCCCATTCGTTCTCCACATTCATCAGTCTCTCATAATGACATTTCCAGGCCTCCTTTTTCTGGTCATTCGTGACACTAAGTACACCGGCATCATCCCGGACACATTTATCACCAACAACATCCTGATTTGCATTGACACACTGCCTTGCAATGTGGAACACCGCACGCCTCTGATCTTCCCGTCGCAGAACATTGGCAAACCTCCTACTCTCTGCCTCCCTGCGTGCTAAGTACACCTGACGTCTAGCTTCTCTCTTAGTGGCTGTATATTCTTCCCTACTCCCACCCTTATTCCAAGCCTTCCATGCTAGTCTTTTGTCTCTAATAGCCTTATCTACACTGCTGTTCCACCACCAGGTCACTCTCTGTCTGGTTGGGGCTCTGCTCCAGCCACAAGTTTCATCAGTAGCCTTCAGCAAGTTGTCACGTAAGAACTTCCAGTTATTATCTATGTCATACGTCTCTAAATCGTCTTCTTTTTCGTCATATACATCTTGAAGGGCTTTCCTAAATTTGAATTTTAGTGAAAGGTCTTTTAGCTTCCAGACCTTTCTTCTCCACACCTTCCTATATGGCTCATTCCATCTCTTGCTTACTGAGATATCACTAACAACTAACCTATGCTGTGGGGTACATTCTTCCCCAGGGTATGCCTTGGTATTAGACACTATCTGCCTGTCCCGCTGCCTAACTAGCAGGAAGTCAATCTGGCTTATGTGCTCACCAGATTTGTAGGTTATTAGGTGATTGGCAGGTTTCTGGAAGTTTGTGTTGCAAATAGTCAATGTACTTGCATCACAAAATTCAAGAAGTCTCACTCCTTCTTCATTTCTTGAACCGTAACCATGCCCACCATGTACCCCAGTGTAACCATCCTGGAGCTGTCCAACATGACCATTGAAGTCTCCTGCTAGCATAACGATGTCTCCGTCCTCTGTCATTGTGGTTGTTTGCAAAAGTTGCTCATAAAAGCAGTCTTTCTCATCTTTGCCTAGGCCTGCTTGGGGAGCATAGACCGAGATGATTGTCAGTAGTCTCCTACCTACAACTAATCTAAGCTTAATTATTCGATTACTAACTCAAACTACCTCTATTGTCTTATTGATCCATTTCTCAGCCAGGAAAATGCCTACTCCCCCTAACCCATCATCCTTACCTACCCAGAATAGCTTATAGCTAAGACGCTTGCCTACGACTAGTCTCGCAGAGGCACCTCTCCATCTCACCTCTTGCACGCAGCACACATCCACCTGCCTTCTCTCCAGCATCTCCGCTATTTCAGCAGATCTACCTCTGAGAGTGCCAACATTAAGTGTTGCAACTCTGAGATGCGACGTCTTCATATTTTTTTCTATGCTGTTTTGTTGCTGTGCTGATAAGCTTTTTGGCATTGATACACTGGTTGGATGCCCTTCCTAACACCAGCGCCACTTTACAGCATGGACTGGGTGCTTTTATTTGTGCCACCAGCACTAGAGAGGATGTCTTACTAGACTCAAGGGCCCTCTCTACCCCTCCATTTTACAGCATGGTCATTTAAAAAAAAAAAAAAAAAACAACATCTTCTATAAATTTATTTCCCCTACTTCATAAGTTCAAATGTTTGAGCGTTACACAGGATGTTTGCTTGAAAAAATGATATATTTTACATACCTTACACAAATCATATATATTCAGTTTATATGGATTCTTAAAACTGCTTTCTTTGTTTGTTAATTCAGTATAGAAAGATTTTTTAACTTCTGTAAAAGATGAACACTTCATTACACATAAAACATTTTAAATATAGATGGATCTCACGTAGAATTGAAGCTTGCATGCTCCAATGGATGTGTAATAATAATATACAGGAATAGCAAAGCGTAAATGAACTAAGTGAGCAATTGGACATAAGAGGGATCAGATGCAGTGTGCAGGAGAGGATATTGCAATGGTATGGACATGTGATGCATATGAAGGATGACAGCTGTATAAAAGGTGTAGGACACTCAAGATTGATGGAAGCTACGAAGTAGGAAGATCTAGGAAGACTTGGTATGAGGTGATAAAAGTTTCCCTTTTATGTGTGTGTGTGTTGTGTGTGCATGTGTGAAAAAATGTGACACCTGAAAATAATTACAGAATAAAAATCAAGAAAAGCTAAGAAGGTATGATATAATTTAAAAAAATTTAATTTAAAACCTTGAAACTCGAAAATTGTAATAAATAAACAAATAAAAAGAATAAAAAATGAGAAACAGAGTTTAAGAATGTTTCTCTTAGTACTTACTTGTATGCCGTTTTCTTCTGAGAATTATTACTGCAATGATTATGAACAGAATAATACTCCAAAACCAGAATTGGTTAATTAATGAAAGAACAACTTTCATTCCATTATTTTTGATCTCGTCAAGTTGCAGCTGTTCCGAACATGATGATATAGCAGACATGGCTGACAAATAGGAAAACAATTAAATAATGTTACATCATCATCATAATCATCGTTGTTGTCATAATCATTGTCATCATCTCTTTTTTTTTTGTTTATTTGTTTGTTTGTTTTTCAAGGAAGGAAGAGCAGTGACCATGAACTTTTTCAGGATCTCTGAAATTGGTTGCAAGGAGTGAGGAAAAGTATTCTCAAAGCAGAGATCTGATCTAAATGCTTGCAATAGCATAGATTTCATTAACCTTTTCATGACTGCATTTCTAATGAAAATATATTCTATTGCAATTAATTATCCCTTTAGCATTTGCATTACTCAACATTTACTATTGTATTTTCACAGTAAAGGCTTTACTCTGTATAATTATCTCACATGACATCGAATTTATGAGATTTTGATGTTATATATTTTGAGAACAATACCGTAACATTGGTGTGAGTGGCCAGTTTGAACAGAAAGAGGTGAGAAAATTCTGGCCAGATTATGACCGGTTTAAATGCTAAAGGGTTAATGAAGAATTTTGAGGGATTTACTAAAATAACTAATTATTTAATTACTAAGATAGTAACTTAATGTAAGGTTTTTATATAAAATTATGTTGGAAGATTTAAATTTAAATTGGAATCCTTTAAAATGGGTGATTTTATTTCATAGAACCAGAGCCAGTTTTGGCCAGGTTGGTAACTACAGGGTTAAAGGAACACAAGGTGGTGAACTGGGTGACAGATTAAGCCTACCACATAAGCAAGCCACAATGGGATTTGATCTCAGAACAGAAAAACCAGAGAAAATACTGCAAACATCCTGAGAGATAGAGAGTGGGGGGGAGGGGGGATTTACCTGTATTAATATAAACTGTAAGGGCATCTTGTAGACTGCCATCTTTCAAAAATTCCATGTTACCTTAACCAATTTCTATGAGAAAAGGAAAAGCAAATACTTCTTTATTAATCACATATAAACATGCACACTTAACTAATACTCACCTCTTTTAATTCTTCAAATCCCTCTCCTAGTGCCATTTACCTTGAAAGAACAGAGATTGCTTAATGTGAAGGGGTCACCTTAGATTTGCAGTGGACAGGGTAACTTCTCTAGTGTTGGTGCTATGATAAAATGCACTCAGTTCATACTGTAAAGTGGCTGGTTGACCATCAAATGGAGAGAATATAATGTAAAGAGGACTCTTTTGTCTTGTTAAGGACATGGCAACCTCTCCAGTGCTGGTGGTATGTTAAAATGCACCCAGTATACTCTGTAAAGTGGTTGGTGTTGTGAAGGAGAGCTAACCATAACCACCAGTCTGAATATGGTATGTACAAATATGACATGACTTTTGGCATGAATGAAACCATTTTAGAACATTTGCCCACAACATTAGTTCATCTTACTTTTAATTGTATATAGAATTCAAGCCAAACATCTGTGAAATATATATATGTGACGGTCAATATTCAATAAAAGCATTTTAAATTAAAACTACATTAAATCATACTTAATATTATATATATTTGTTTTTCTATGCTTGCATATGGATCTTTTTCCAGCAAAGCTTTCCTCCACTTATGTTCCTTCATCTCATGTGTGAGGTTCAGAGTTTTGAGACCAGCTGTCACCACTTCTGCCCATGTCTTTCTCTATAAGCTTCTTTTCACTGGGATCTCTTGGCACTTCTTCATTCAATGATCATCATCCATATGCATCATGTGTCCATACCAGCACACTCTTCTCTCTAGCACATTACATCTGAATCCTCTAATGCTCACTTTTTCCTTCAGCTTAACCATGTGTCACCATTGATGCACATTCCTCAAAGTATGTTTGACCCATTTCTGTCCAACCTTCACAAATATAACTGCATCCACTGCCATATCTCACTACCATGCTGCATCACACTTCTCATGTAAGCATTAGACAGCCTGCATTTTGCTTGAAGAGAGAAACTCCTTGTTGTCAATCGGTGTAGTATCTCCTGGAACTTTTTCCAACACGTTTTAATCTAGCTATTGTATTTTCAGAGCAGTCTCCTCCACTGCTAACTATGTTACTTATGTAATAGAAGCTATCAAGTACTTCTATGGTACTTTCCTAGAATTGGATAAAGTTTATTTTACATGTGCTCTTACTAACAACTATTCCCCTATGCATCTGCTACATACACAGTTTACATTTTCTGTTACCCTGGCTTCTATCCTACTATACGTCATGTATCAGAGTTCCTATCAATTCCTTTTCTACATATTAAGCATGACAATTTCTTTGAAGGTATTGGAGTCTTGTTTACTTTCCTTCTTACTAAAAATTAGGTCTTTGCTAGGTTTATTTTGAGTTCTTTTGATTCTAAGTCCTGTTTCCACAACAAACATTTCTTCTCTAGTACTTTCTCAGATTTGACAATAAGAACCAAATTATCAGCATACTGAAGTTTTCATGGACAGCTAGTCTTTTCCTGGAGAACTATAGAACTATAAAAAACGGTTGACTGAGGACAGAGCCCTGATGAAAACATATCTGAACATTGAATTCCTCACTAAACTCATTATCTACTCTCACTTTACTGAAGTTTTCATGGACAACTAGTCTTTTCCTGGAGAACTATAGAACTATAAAAAACGGTTGACTGAGGACAGAGCCCTGATGAAAACATATCTGAACATTGAATTCCTCACTAAACTCATTATCTACTCTCACTTTACTGACAGCACCTCAGTACATGGCTTGCACTGCTTTCACAAGCCATTCATCTATTCCTCAAGGACCACCAAATATCAGATCATGGTATTTTGTCAAAGACCATCTGCAGATCAACAAAACGGAAGTGCAGCAACTTAGGCATAGCTAGAAACCTCTCTTGTATCTGTCTTATTAAGAACCAGGTATATATATATATATATATATATATATATATATATATATATATATATATATATATATATAACCCATGCTAGCGTGGAAGAATGGACATAAAACGGTGATGATGATGATGATATATATATAAACAAATAATAAAAAGGAAAAAAAAATTTTTCAGTAGAAAATGCTGGAGAGATTTATAATATCAAAACATTTATTTATAAAGTGGGTACTTCCGCATTTAATAATGGTACCGGTTTCAGCATTATATGCTTTTTTAAACTGCGGATGTGCATAATGCAGTTAAGTTGCATATCTATACGAATAATAAAAAGGGGAAGAAAAAGTATTAGTTTTTACAATCATATTTAGAGAGGAAAGTTCATATCTCTGTCTGTGGTTGTCCTTCGTTCTCTGTTAGTTGGCTAACAGTAATAGTTTTAATTTTTTATATATGTATATATTTAATATATGGATTATAATATATATCATCATCATCATATCATCATCATCGTCATCATTTTAGTTCCATGCTGGCATGGGTTTGACAGGTTGTCATGGCCTGAGACTAGACTGGTTGGGGAACCAAGTCTTTTTCATACATTCTATATTTTGGCATAGTTTATACAACTGGATGATGATACATGTATGTGTGTGAGTGTATGTATGCATGTATGTCTATTCGTCTGTATGTATGTATATATGGATGTGCATTGTAAGCATAAATACACACACACACACATATATATATACCATATTTCCTACTTTTTTCCTAAAATAAGTCTCAAAAATCTACCATGCATCCTGGAGGCTGAAGGTTGTCTATTATTTTTTTCAAATTTTTGGTTGTTAAAATTAGGGTACGTCCTCGAGGACGAAGAGCCTTTGGCGCCAGGAAATATGGAGGCACATGGCTTAGTGGTTAGAGCATTGGTCTTGCAATTGAAAGGTTGTGAATTCAATTCTCAGACCGGGCGATGTGTTGTTTCCTTGAGCAAGACACTTTATTTCACATTGCTCCTGTTTACTCAGCTGTAGAAATGAGATGATAGGGACTGGGGTCCTAACATCTCATTTCAGCCCACACTGTAAAGTAGACGTGTAGGCGCCACGGAAAAAAAAAGCACCCAGCACTCACTATAAATGAGGTTGGTGTTAGGAAGGGCATCTATATAGAAATCAAGCCAAAATCAGTTCCCATCCCACCCTTGCAAGCAGGGAAAAGCGGGCGTAAAATGATGATGATGATGATATGTGTGTATTTATACATATATATATCATCATCATCATCACCGTTTTTACGTCCGTTCTTCCATGCTAGCATGGGTTAGACGGGTTGTCCTGTTGTGGGCAGTGTCTGGTTGGCTGACCATGCCTTGCTCATACAGGAACTGATTTGGCTTGGTTTCTACAGCTGGATGCCCTTCCTAACACCAACCTCATTTACAGTGAGTGCTGGGTGGTTTTTTGCCATGGCACCTCCACGACCACTTTGCAGTGGAATGATATGGACCCCAGTCCCTATCATCTCATTTCTACAGCTGAGTAAACTGGAGCAATGTGAAATAAAGTGTCTTGCTCAAGGAAACAACACATCACCCGGTTTGAGAATTGAACTCACAACCTTTCGATTGCAAGGCCAATGCTCTAACCACTAAGCCATGTGGCTCCATATATATATTTATATTTATATATATATATATATATGCCACAAAATCCAGGCCGAAACAAATGAGATCGTGTAGGTGTCACGAAAAAAAAACACACAGTCCACGCTGTAATGTGACCGTGTAGGCAACACGGTAAAAACGTCCCAGTCCCACACTGTAAATGTGGTTGGTGCTAGGAAGGGCATCCAGCTGTAGAAAACCTGCCAGACAGTCCACGCTGTAATGTGGCCGTGTAGGCAACACGGTAAAAACCTCCCAGCCCCACACTGTAAATGTGGTTGGTGTTAGGAAGGGCATCCAACTATAGAAAACCCGCCAGACAGTCCTATGCGAGCAAGACAACCACTCTTGCCTCAAGTGGGAAAACTCCCGTCCAAACCCATGCAAGCATGGAACACGAACGTTAAACGATGATGATGATGATGATGATGATGATGATGATGATGATGATGATGATGATGATGATGATGATGACGACGACGACGACGATGATATATATATATATATATATATATATGGAGCCACATGGCTTAGTGGTTAGAGCATTGGCCTTGCAATCGAAAGGTTGTGAGTTCAATTCTCAAACTGGGTGATGTGTTGTTTCCTTGAGCTATATATATATATATGTAGATAAATCTACCAAAAGTTTACGGTAGTGTCCAATCCGTATGAAGAACTCAATGTAATCCGGATATCATGAAAAGAAGAGATGCATTCAAAAATCACTTTCGGTGAAAGATAAACGGAATACAGAGTCAAGATAAATTATTAAAAAAATAATGAATAAACAAAGAAACAGTTCCTTATATTAAACAAAAAAAGTTCATTATTTCTGAAGACAGCATATATATGTGAAGGTATGTATATTCTCTTTGATAGTTTGTATAATTTTGTACATAGATCTTTTGAATATGCATACCAATTCTAACATATATATGTCCTAGAAACGATCGTAAAATAATGAACTTTTTTTGTTTAATATAAGGAACTGTTTCTTTGTTTATTCATTATTTTTTTAATAATTTATATATATATATATATATATATATATATATATATAGAGAGAGAGAGAGAGAGAGATATGTGTGTGCATGCATATATGTATGTGTGCTTGAGTGTGACATGAACGATACAATCGCAGCTAAACCAATTTTCTTTAATTTTCCCTCAGCTTTTTTATTTTCTCCCCACCATTTTCACTATTTTCTGAAGAAGTACATAGTCTGAAACGTTATCAACAACTCTTTTCACGTCAACTTAATAACTTTAATTTTTATCCTATTTCAACTAAATTTTTTGTTTTGTTATACGTTCATTACACACACAAACATATATAATATATAATTGTTTCTTCTTTTGGCACAAGGCCAGCAATTATCCAGTGCATTACTGGTACTTTATTTTATCGACCCCGTAAGGATGAAAGGCAAAGTCAACCTCGGCGGGATTTGAACTCAGACCGTAAAGGGACGTAACTATGCTGGAAAGCATGGCGTCCGACCCTCTACCGATACTGCCAATCCATCGCCTTATAATATATAATATATAATATATAATGTGTATGTATATGTATATGTATGTATGAATGTATATATATATATATATATATATATATATATATATATATATATATATATATATATATATATATATATATATATATATATATATATATATATATATATATATATATATATATATATATATATATATACACGTGTGTGTGCGTGTGCGTGTGCGTGTGTGTGTGTGTGTGTGTGTGTAGGCGCTGAGTTGGCAGAGTCGTTAGAACATCGGATAGAATGCTTTGCAGTAATTGTTCCAGCTTTCTACTCTCTGAGTTTGAATCTTGCCGAGGACAACTTTGCCTTTCATTCTTTCGAGGTCGATAAAAAAGTACCAGCCAAGTACTAGGGTCAATTCTTCCTTTGTATCTCTTTCTCACTTCTATTCTTTCACTCTTTCTATTCTTCCCTCGAAGAAATCTGGTGTATTTCGACGTGGAGTGGAGGTGCCCCCCCCCCCCCCCCCCCGCTTTAAAAAATGCCGTAGAAACGCCGTATGACAATATGGCGCCACTACGACTCCACCAGATCACACACATATATATATTATATGTATGTATATACTTGCACCTAACTTTGCATTTATCCTTATTGTGTGCGTGTGTGTAATAACAATCAGTAACTACGAAGCAAAAATATAAGTTAACTTCAAAGTGTTTCTTTTCCATAAAACAATTGCTAAAATAATAGAAACTAACTACATGCTTTCATTATCGGTAACTAATGCTAAACTAATTAAATTTTCAGTGAATTTTTTCTCTGAAAAAGTGACAATTTGAAAATTATATCAGAACAAAGGTCTGATGTACGAAGCCCGAAACAGAGATGATCCTTCATTTTGGATAAATAACCTGAAATAAAGGATATATATGTTGTGAAATAAAGATACATGACCTGGACTACTTTGAAGAAAATCTGTCCACGAAAATAATTGTTTCTACTTTTGACACAA
Organism: Eledone cirrhosa; assembly: GCA_964016885.1. Taxonomy (NCBI): domain Eukaryota; kingdom Metazoa; phylum Mollusca; class Cephalopoda; order Octopoda; family Eledonidae; genus Eledone; species Eledone cirrhosa. The sequence continues at coordinate 128,975,702 of OZ024741.1, forward strand.
GGCCAGCAATTGCCAGTGTATGAGAAATCTGAGATTCAGTCAAGTTTGATGGTAGGTAATGAGTGTCGGTTTAAAATGGTTGAATAGCAGACGACATGTGTAAAGATTGATGTAGAAAGAGATACAGTAAGAGATAGACGAGAGAGGAGAAGGAGGTGAAACAAAGAGTGGGAGAAGGAAGTTAAAGAGGGGGGAGTTAAAGAGGGGGAATTAAAGAGGGGAAGTTAGAACGATATTGCAGACAATTAGACGTAGATATATTGACAGACACACACATACATAGAGAGAGAGAGAGAGAGAGGGGGGGGGGGTGAAAGATAGAAAGAGAGAGAAATATTAGGAACATATAGAGATTTATATATATACCATGATATTAAATAAATGTGAACTATATTTATAAAACCATATTTATTTTATTATATATATTTCAAGGGCAACCAAGCAAACCTTGGTGCGCTTTCATCAGATAAATTACAAAGTTATTTATAAAACAAACTTTGTATTTTATCTGATGAAAGTGCACCAAGGTTTGCTTGGTTGCCCTTGAAATATATAATAAGATAAATATGGTTTTATAAATATAGTTTCTATTTATTTAATATCATGGAATATTTACTCCAGTAATTTGTTGAGTGCTCTAAATCAGTTATAAACATTTATGTTAGTCGGAATTCCAACAAATTAAATACAACTTCTACACACACACACACATATATATATATATATATATTTCATCTGAATGAAACAGTACTAGTCCTGTAGAAGCTCCTTCTATAAAATAAAAAAAAAATATATATATATATATATATACTGTTGGCTTATATATATATATATATATATATATTGTTATACTTTGGTAGGGTCATGTTGCCAATAAGAAACACACGCACCAGTTGCTTTCACTTCAATTTATTATAATAAATTTATAAATTTAGGAATTTATAAATTTCCGGTTGTTTGGTTCCACAACCAGATGATTGTTTATATATTGTCAAAGTTCTTTCGTCACACATTCTGTGACCTCTTCAGTGACTGGGATTCTTTTCTTTGTTTTTGTGCCTCTCCTTTGTTCTGTCCTACGCCATCTTGTTTTTGTGTGTGTGTTGTGTGCTTAGTTTGCGCATGTCTTACATCCGGGTGTCTGCGCGTGTTTATATTCGTTTATTTATTTGTTTATTTACATGTTACTGGTTGGTTGTTTGTTCTATGTGCGTGTGTGTTTTCATTTTGTTCTTAATTGTAAGTTGTGATGTTGATGTTCCATTCATGTTTTCTATTTAATTTGGTTGGAGTTCATTTATGTTTATTGCCTCTGTGATTTGTCAAAACATTGCGTCTTTTCTGTGTGTAGATTCTATTTTTACTTCTATGTTCTCTAATTTACCCCTATGTTCTATGTTGGTAGAGTACAGAGGATTCTTTACTATCTTGAAGGTTCATTTGTCCGTTCCCCTATACTACGAGCTGTCTCACCTATGTACACTATATTTTTATCTCTACATTGTCCTTCAGTACATCTTATGCTATATACTACATTTCTAGTTTTACAGTTAATATGGGGGCTTAATTTACAGATTATACATTTCTTATCTATACAGGGAGGTCTTTGAAAAGGGTATGTATTGCTAATAAGTGTTTTTATGGAGGTACCTGGTCTTTCTACTATCTTAATATTGAGTTTATGTTTATCTAGGGCCCTTCTAAATTTGTAAGCTAATTCACTTCTAGGGGTTGTATCGATGAACATTACACTCTGGTATTTATTGCTATCATACCATGAGTTTATTCTATTAGCCTTATTCCTAGTTCTTTCTATTCTATTCCAAAGTTTGCTCCTATACAAGGGGCAGGTCCCATTTGTGTCATTATTTACCATTTTTTCCCATTTGGTTCTGGCTCCTCTATATACTCTGATTTTATCTCTCTGATTGTAACCAGAGAACTGCATACGGTGGATGAAGAGTTGTATGTGTCTCTCTAGTTCTTTGGGGTTGCACATGCGGGACACGTTTCTCATCACTCGTACTAAATCCGCAATCAGTATGTTGATTTTGGT
>OZ024741.1:128982757-129057757 GCA_964016885.1 Eledone cirrhosa
AAAAAAATAAAAACAATACAATAATTGTTTCTACTTTTGGCACAAGGCCAGCAATTATCCCAGTGCATTACTGGTGCTTTATTTTATCGACCCCGTAAGGTTGAAAGGCAAAGTTAACCTCAGAACGTAAAGGGTCATAACTTTATGCTGCAAAGCATGGTGTCTGACGTTCTACCGATACTGAATATTATAATGAACATGAGTTTCAAAAGAAAATCCAAAACAAATTCATCAGAGAGAGAAAAAAAGAAAGAAAGACAACAACATAAAAAAGGGGGGTAGTCATGCACACTCAGTTTCCCTCTAATAATCTTCGAGGCAAGTCAAGACACTCGCGACATTGCTGTAAGTGATAGCGAGACTAAGACATTGAAATAGTCATGCACCTTCACGAGCATCACCCGCTACTTCAGTAAGACAAGTCACCAACAATGACAAAACCCCTCATTGTCAGCGGCCCTGTTCTTCCGAACGGGTGGGTAAAAATATCGTTTGCCGCCAGTTTATAGTGTTTCAGATTTCTATTCTGTTCGGCTTCACCACAGCATCCAAGCTGTTAGAAGGACCAAAGAGTGTCGCTAGCTGTGGCATCCCATATGAGACATCTACCTCTAACCCAAGGGCAAAGGGTTAAGACCCTTGTGCCTTTCCTCGTAAACCTTAGGCCTTTCCTCGTAAACAATTCAGCTGGCTCCAGAATTGAAGGGATATTGACTTTGGTATGGGTCACTTCGACATTTATATCCCCCACCGGTTTCACATTTGAGATCAAATCACAGACACACATATAGGTAGAGAGACAGAGATAAATGAAGAGAAATTGTGACTGAGATAGAGGAAAGAGAAGAACGGAGAGAGAGCAGACATTGGTAGACATAAATAAAGAATGAGTCAAGAGACAGGTAAACATATATAGATGGACAACGCACATATATATATAAATATATTTCTTTATTAGCCACAGGGGCACAAAAGAAGGGGACAAATACAAAGGGGGAAGTTTACATACAATAAAAACGTGTAAAATGTTATCACAGATGGAATTTAAAAGTTAGTCGATTTTCCCCAATAGAGGGAGACAGTTTATATGGGTAACACAGACCCCCGAAAAAAATGTGCAACCCTCATCTCCAGGAGTACGAAGAGCTTGTACTCCTTTCCTCTCCTCCTCCTTTTCCTCAACCTACAGGCTGATATAGAGAGAAGGCCCATTCACTCGGGCCATTCTCGCCACTTTCACCCACCTTTCATAAAACTTGCTGGGGTACAGCACCTCTCTCTCCATCCTGATTCTTCTTCCAAAGTGGTATTTGAAAAAAAGAATCAGTTGTTGGCCGGAGAGAAAGGTGTCTGACCTCAGCCCTTTCAACCTTGTCCACCATATAACCTCTTTCGCCATAGCTATCACACAAAGGAAAACCGCCTCTCCTTCGTTTTTGAAGGAGGGTGGCGGTTTGATCATGACAATGGACTCGGTGGTCAACTGGATTGGTCCCACCCGCGACAATAGTCGTTCTACATAGCCCCACAGGTCAGTGACGCCCGGGCAGTGTATGAATGCGTGCGCGACGGTTTCTTCGTCTCGCACGCACCTCGGACAGATCTTTTTTGCAGGGTCCCTGCCCGGGCGCCCATGTCTGTAGAGCTTGTCTCGAACTGGTAGAGCTCCTCGGTAGCACTGCCAGGCCAGGGACTTTTGGAAGTTGTCCATCGGTCCCGGGCGGAAGGTCCTACCGAACAGACTGGCCAGTTCATCTTCCTCCACGCCTAGAGTTTCACCGAGCGCGTCGTCGCACTTGCTGCGGACCAACCCTCTATAGAATGACGAAGTGGAGTCTCCACTGACCGCTGGGTCCGCCTGCCAGAGGGCTGTGAGCGCCTGAGCACATTCGATGTGCCAGTCGCCCATTTTCCTCGGTCTCTGCTTGACCCAGGACTGCAGCTCGGTCAGCGAGACGAGTCGTGGGAAGGCTCGCCTCACGAACGGGGCCCACACCGGTTGTCCGGTGAGGAATACGTAGAGATGCCGCAGCCTGAGCGCGTGTTTGCGCATCGTCAACCACGGCATCCCCAGCCCTCCCTTAGAAGGGTGTTGGCAGCAGATGGATCTTCTTACCAAAGGAGCCCGCCTCTTCCAAAGGAATCGGAAGAGGGCGCGCTCCATTTTGGCGAGCGTTTTGGCTGGACAAGGCACGACGGTCAAGCGGTAGTAGATGGCGGACGCTATAAAAGTGTTCGCCACCTCCGCTCGACCTTTCAAGGATAGTTTGCACTCGGCCCACTTCTGGGTGAGTGCAAACACCTTGGCCGTCACTTCGTTCCAGTTCTTCTCCACCTGGAGGTCCGGACCAAACCAGACCCCGAGCAGCTTTACCGGTCCTTCCGTCCAGCGTCCGACGACGCCATCGGAAGGCATCGGTCTGCCTCTCCACGATCCGAGTTGCAAACCGATGGACTTGTCCCGGTTCAGCTTCGCTCCTGTGAGAGACATTTTAATTGCAAAAGAGTAAAAAACACCAAATGATAGGCAAATAGAAATGTAAATAGTAATACAGTCTTATTTTAGGATCTCGTGGATTGGCAGTATCGGTAGAGGGTCGGACGTCATACTTTGACGCATAGAGTTACGGCCCTTTCTATTCTGAGTTCAAATCCCGCCGATTCAAATTTGCCTTTCATCCTTACGGGGTCGATAAAATAAAGTACCAGTAATGTACTGAGTAATTGCTGGCCTTGTGCCAAAAGTAGAAACAATTATTATGAAACTGAAATTTCAGGACGGTAAATAAAAAATTGAAACAAACACAAACGGCGGAAAAAATGAGTTACTCTCTCTAGAGTGTACTGCGACAATTTATACAGAGGTCTGTCCCACTATAGAATACATGTAACGGCTTATACAATTAGTTGAGAAAAGTAAATGAAAAGGACAAAAAGAGAGAAGGATCAAGCAACGAAAGAAAACGAGATGGGGAGGGAGGGACAGTCACTACACTCCAGTCTAAGCAGTTCCTCAGCCACGCCCCGCGTACAAAACGGTAAAAGCGTTACCGCAGAGAATGGCCAGAGACACCCACTGTAACAGCTCTCCCACCCCATGGGGTGCCCTCCTCAAGCAGGCCTCTGTCTTACCGAATTTACGTAGGAAAATCAGCTAGTGGGCGTGGGGGGGGGGGACTAAGGACAGAAGAGGTCTCAACGAAGACCCGTACGAAGAAGAAGCGGTCGGTCAGGCCCGATATTTAACTAACTTCATCTCCCCCTCCTCCACATCGCGGGCAGCGGAGCCCAACTTTGTAACCGAAGCGACAAGGTTGGAGGCGAACGAGTCGCTGTACGTGGCTATCATTCTATCCATTTGTCCGTCTACTTATATAGTATCTAATTGAATCTTTGTTTTTTTTTTTTTTACAATGTATTTTATTTTATTTTTTTAAAACACTTTAGTCTTTATTGTGTTGTATCAGATGAAAGAATGATATTTAACTAATGTATTGGTACGCGATGGGGCCCACCCACAGCCCCGGCGGACAGAATGGAGAAGGCGTTTCCCCGGAGGACGACAAGGGAGACGCACTGGAAAAACCACTCCAACTCGCGGGGCTCACACCTGCGGCTGGCCAGCTCAGGGCCTATGGTGGTGAGTAAGGAGGTAGCCCTGGGGCCGAGGAGACCAGAAGTCTCCACAGCCAGGGGAACAACCGCAAACCTGTCGGAGAGCGACGGGTATTTGAGGAGTTTGGCCCCCTCAGCCCGACGTGCAGCAGAACCTGGGTCAGTCGCAGACTGCACCAGGTTGCGGCTGCAGAAAGTGTCGGTGCAAGTGGCATCCCAGACGAGGGGTTTGCCACCACGGAACGGGAAGATGGTCATGCCATCTGGCCTTTTGCTGTCCCCTCGATCCAGCCCCACCGGCTCGAGCTGGGAAGGGAAGCCTGCAGCGTCCAAGCCATGCTTAATGACCTCATTGAGGGCAGCATGGCGTGGAATGCGGCTGGCACTGTGACGACAGGAAAGCGGGTGGAGGCCGAAAGAGTCCACGGTGGAACCGGAGCGACATTGGTGTGGCTGGCAGATCCGGAGGCCGAGCCTCAGGGAAACGCCGATTCGCAGGATATGGTTGTCTAGCTGCGGGCCAGTGGAGAAGGAGGGCAGGGCATGGAGCCAGGCACCACTGTGGGTTTGGAGGCCGCACGAAAACAAGCAAGGCGGTGCTGGTCGAGCTGGCGCGTGAGCCTGTCTGAGGCCAGGCTGCACTGGATGGCATCCCAAGTGCGTTGGGGGGACTTGACGTCAACAAGGGGAGAAGGAAGAGGGAGGTCTACTGGGCTAAGTCCCAGCCGGTCTCACGTCTCACAGGCGGCCTCACGTTCTCTCAACACAGAGGGTTCTGTTGTGTTTTGAAGAACCCTGCTGACGAGGACGCGGCACGAGGTTCATCCATCAATTTATTTACATCGCTTACAATTTCCACTACTTTTAACGGTTTCTCTTCTTCGATTTAATTACAATTTTCTCAATGACAATATATATATTACATTACACTTAGCAGTGTCAGATTTTATACATGTAGTACTAAAAAAAGAAGAAATGGGGAGAGGAGACCCGCACATTCAATGACATACAATTTGTTACAGTTGCTCTCTAATAAATTTCCGTCTTCCTAATTTCACTTACAATATTTTGGTCGACACTAGGCTATGCATAGTAAAAGACACTTGCCCCAGATGCCACGAAGTTGGATGGAACCCATACCCTGGTGATTGTAAAACGACTAATTTCTAAAGTTGAAATGCGGTCAATATACATCGATTATAAGGCTTCCTACAATTTGAAACCACGTGCTTATGTTACAAATCAATCTATTTCAGTAGCTGTGTTAAAGTTACAATGTTAAGTTTCTTTCTTGGCTTAAAAACTGTAGTGTCTACTGTGCAGACTTGCATGTGGTGTTTTTGATTAATATTCCCTCAACCAACAATATGCCTTATGAAGTTAAGAAAACATAACGATAACCCGAATGTTATAACAAAAGAGGATGCTGGGGATAGAAACTGCACTGGTTATTTATTAACAAAGATCGAAAATGTAAACACTGCAACGCAGAGAAAAACATTAGCGTAACCAAATTATCAGTTATGTCTGTCTGCACGCCTATATCACCTCTCTGCACGACTATCTGTCTGCACGCCTATATCACCTCTCTGCACGACTATCTGTCTGCACGCCTATATCACCTCTCTGCACGACTATCTGTCTGCACGCCTATATCACCTCTCTGCACGACTATCTGTCTGCACGCGTATATCACCTCTCTGCACGACTGTCTGTCTGCACGACTGTCTGTCTGCACGACTGTCTGTCTGCACGCCTAACGACGAAATATTTGCTTGTTTTACGTAGTCTTTAAATAGACTTGTTTTCAAGTAAAAATATTGTTTTAAAATGCTTTTAAATGGAAATGAAGCAAAACGGAAGCTTAGTGTTCGAACTGATGAATTTTGCAGGTCAATATTTTGCTGGCTCGACAACTGTTCGTTCGTGTATTGTGTTAATGTCATTTTAAACGCTGAGAAAGCCAGCGTAATTTTTTACGTAAGACGCTCAATGTAAACAGAACAAAGGGAAATAACTGATAACTTACGCTCAAAAATCGATACATTATATTCGATTTCGTCACATAGGGTGGGTCAATTTGAAATTTTTTTTTTTCCGATGTCTTCGCTAGGGCTCAATGTACAAGTATAGCAATTTCGGTGCAATTCCGTGAGAGATTCTAAGAGGAGATGTGTGCCAAAAATCGATAGACAGACAGACAACGACAGTTTTATATATATAGATTAATCTGAATAAGAACAGCAGTAGCCCGGGCAACGCTGGGTAATTCAGCTAGTATCAAATATTGAAAACAAAAATTGTTTGTCAAAAAGAGTCAACAGAGAAAATCATTTACATTTTTATTTCATCTCTGATTCGTCATTTGTATAAAAATAAAATTATTTACATTTTAATTTAGAAATATTTCGAGGATATGGGAAAAAAAACTATTCATATGTATTTTTCTTCTTCTTTGCTCACTTATTCGTGAGAGGGTCGTGGTAGTAGAGTCCCCAAACACGCTATCCAGCTGGATCCCCACGCGAGACCAGCCGAGCTCATGGATGTTATCCAACCATCTTGCTCGGGGTCTACTCCTGGGTCACCTGCAGGTTGGCTTTGCTCATAAATACTGTCCAGCGATTCTTTCCTGAGACATTCTATCCGTAATATCGGAGCTGTGGTCTATCAATTCGGAAAAGCAGCGATTTTCTAATCTCTGAGCGACGTATATCGAGTAATGTTTCGTAAAGTTTAAATATGTAAATAAATAAAGGGACTTTATTTACATTAGGGACAATTATTATTCACCGGTGTTAAGTAAACAGTTTTCTTATCACATTTCATTTCGTGAATAGTGGTTGTACATCGTTTAGTAATACCCACATCGGAAATGGATGTAATAGTAAAAAAAATAATAATAACTTTAAGGATAGTTTGTTGATATGTTTGGTTAGAATTTTTAATGTGAAATTTATGTTTTGAATGAATATAACATGGCTTTCAAAAAGCCGTTGTAAATTCCTCGTTCCATGTGGTCCCATCGCCCAAGAACTCCATAACACCCGTATCGGAGACGAGTATAATAAGAAAAATATTATCTCATATTTTATCGGCTTCAGAAGGATGAAAGGCAAAAATTGGGCTCGGCAGGATTTGAAAGCAGAACGTAGAAGGCCGCAACGCAATACTGTAATGTATTTTATCCGACACTCTAACGATTCGGCCAATCCACCACCTTTATGGCAATTAATGCAACCCAGTCTCAAGTCTTGAACTGTTGAGTGTACACAGCATCATTCAGCTTTTATACCATTAAAAGTACAAGCCAACGCGAGAGCCTCGATCGACCTGCTAGAGATAGCAATCAAAATTCACTCAAACCACAACTTACTCGTCGAAAATATATTTCTGTGACTTTATTTCCGTTACGATAATGGAAGGTATCAGATGAAAGAATGGTATTTAACTAATGTATTGGTACGCGATGGGGCCCACCCACAGCCCGGCAGACAGAATGGAGAAGGCGTTTCCCCGGAGGGACGGCAAGGGAGACGCACTGGAAAAACCACTCCAACTCGCGGGGTTCACACCTGCGGCTGGCCAGCTCAGCGCCTATGGTGGTGAGTAAGGAGGTAGCCCTGGGGCCGAGGACACCAGAAGTCTCCAATGCCAGGGGAACGACCGCAAACCTGTCGGAGAGCGACGGGTATTTGAGGAGTTTGGCCCCCTCAGCCCGACGTGCAGCAGAACCTGGATCAGTCGCAGACTGCACCAGGTTGCGGCTGCAGAAAGTGTCGGTGCAAGTGGCATCCCAGACGAGGGGTTTGCCACCACGGAACGGGAAGATGGTCATGCCATCTGGCCTTTTGCTGTCCCCTCGATCCAGCCCCACCGGCTCGAGCTGGGAAGGGAAGCCTGCAGCGTCCAAGCCATGCTTAATGACCTCGTTGAGGGCAGTATGGCGTGGAATGCGGCCGGCACTGTGGTGACAGGAAAGCGGGTGGAGGTCGAAAGAGTCCACGGTGGAACCGCAGCGACATTGGTGTGGCTGGCAGATCCGGAGGCCGAGCCTCAGGGAAACGCCGATTCGCAGGTTATGGTTGTCTAGCTGCGTGCCAGAGCATGGAGCCAGGCACCACTGTGGGTTTGGAGGCCGCCCGAAAACAAGCAAGGCGGTGCTGGTCGAGCTGGCGCGTGAGCCTGTCTGAGGCCAGGCTGCACTGGATGGCATCCCAAGTGCGTTGGGGGGACTTGACGTCAACAGGGGGAGAAGGAGGGGGGACGTCTACTGGGCTAAGTCCCAGCCGGTCCCACGTCTCACAGGCAGCCTCACGTTCTCTCAACACAGAGGGTTCTGTTTTGAAGAACCCTGCTGACGAGGTTACCGACGAAAGATACGCCGGCAAAGCTAGTTCATGGAGGTTCTCTATGTGATTGTTTAATTTGCTAGAAATAGCAGTTATATTCCCCCACCTGAAATCCAACACAACCACTTTAAACAAGCTATTCTGTGACTATATTGGATAATGAAGTATCAGATGCACAATTCCTGCATAAAAGACGGAATAGACATGGATGGAACGTCATTGGTCTACTTAATCAGAGCTGACACAGGGGGCTAAAGAACAACAACATACTCGTCTTATCAAAAGACATTGAATAGCCTAGTCCGGAGCACACGAAGTCTATAAAAACAAAAACAAAACAAAAAAAAACTGATTACAACTGCAATTACTTTTTTTTTTTTTTTTTTTTTTTTTTTTTTTTTACCATGATCGTTTTCAGAGCCTCGGAAGTGAAGAATGCATCGTCCAACTGGAAACCTGGTTCGAACGCAGAATGCAAAAGAAATACCAAAAAGCATCTCGTTCGATGCTCTACTTATTCCACCAGTCCACCACCATGAATTGGTACATCGGCCTAGGGGTAATAAAAGGCTAAATTGATCTCGGCGTGATTTGAACTTAGAACGCAGAGAACCAGAACAAATATAAAAAAATTTATTCTCATCTAAAAAAAAAAACTTATACGCCCGCAGAGGGACTTGAACCCGCGACCCTCAGATCACTTAAGATATATACTTAAAAGTCTGATGCTCTACCGACTGAGCTATGCGGGCGGACAATTATAATGTTTTAACATTTAGCATAAGTTTCTAACATAACTAGGTGATTGCTATAGGTGACTGACAGTTTAATGGAATACTGTAAAAAGGAAAGAAAAGATAAGTGATATTAAACATATAACTGTTTCTACTTTTGGCACAAGACCAGTAATAAACCAGTACATTACTGGTACTTTATTTTATCGACCCCGTAAGGATGAAAGGCAAAGTTAACCTCGGCGGGATTTGAACTCAGAATGACAAGGGCCGTAACTCTATGCGTCAAAGCATGGCGTTCGACGCCTCTACCGATATTGCCAATTAAACATATAACATGAAGATATATATATATATATATATATGAACCCCAAGTATCAAGTACTCTAGTGGGTTATGGTCCACCTGGTATTTGACCACACCCTATCTGATATATATATATATTGTGGTTAGAAAAAGCTATCTCACTTACCGCTTTTCATAGGCGCCGCTAAATCCCATTGCTGGTTTCTCCTCTTCCACGTGCGTCCAACTCATTAACACCGGGAGCTGCCAAAACTCGCGTCCACAGTGTTCCTGGTCACCACTAGAGAGAGGCCGATCTGCTGGCCCTTCCGGTCAAGCACTCTTCCGGTCGAGCCCGCACGCCACACCATACCCACACGCCCCCCCCCCCCCCCCCTGATCTCAAGGATCAATTTCCCCCTCGTCCTTCTGCATATGAAAGTCTGCTGTCCAGGTTGGTGGTTTGCGACTTCTTTGCGATCTCCTCAGTGTTGGGGTAGCACTTTGGGTTTCCTTTTCCTCGGAGTCCGTTGACACAGTGATTCTACGGACATCCAGGACATGACGTGGTACTCCGTCCACGGACACATTGTTCTGGGAATTTATGGCCGTCACCGTTCCCCTTCCCCATTGAGATGTGCAACGTGCATCTGGGGGCTTAACCCAGACTTCTTCGCCCACCTGCACGAATGCACTCTCTCTCCCCACTGGCCGTTGTGGTGGCGTGCACGGGTGCCACCACTCGTATCTGAATACTGCTCTGTGTGGCACCGATTCCTCGACCTGTCCCACCTGAGGGGACATGTTGTACACTGCCTCCATTGGTGAGATATGGCCCCGCTCCGCCATTGCCTTGATCGTCCGGTGGTGTCGCTCCACAATTCCATTCCCGCTCGGCCTGTGCGCTGCTCTGAAGAAACGGTCCACCTTCCATCCATTGAGCATCTCCCTCAGCGCCTCCGAGCGGAACGCTGCGCTGTTGTCCATCAGCAGTTCGTTCACAGGGCCCCGCTCCAAGAACACCTCTCTCAACGTCCGGTCAAGCACTTTTCCGGTCGAGCACTCCCCAGCTTCTGGCCACCGCACGCCACACCATACCCACATATATATCATTGATATATATATATATATCATTGATATATATATATATATATCATTGATATATATATATATATCATTGATATATATATATATTCATGTTATATGTTTGATATCACTTATTTTTTCTGTCCTTTATATATATTTAGCAGCATGGTGTATAAATGTTATTGAGACACGAGTAACATAATAATGATGTCAACAGCAGAAATTAGAGATGAAATGTATGTTTATTTTTGATGTAGCACAAAAAATGTTGGTTAACTTGTATGGTTGAAATTACACATAAAAATGAGGTTACAAAACGGAATGTGCCATTGCGCCGGAAAGCCGGCAGGCTAAGGTGCAAAATCTCACCGTCACATGTACGTGTTGCTGGTTCGAAGTTCCTAGTGCGAGAGAGAGATTCTTCAAATCTTCGCGGGTAATTTCTCCCCCAGGACGCGTAGGGATACATCCTCTTCTACTGGCGCTGATTGGCTGAACTGAGCCAAATCACGCACAGAATATGTATGTGAGCCCGCGGAATGTAGGTCACTACATATATATATATATATTATATTATATTTAGAGTTGTAAACTCAAAAAGTCTTTTACGATTAATTAGCTCAAAGAAAGAAGCATTTCTGAGCCGTGAAATACAAGTTAATATAAATTAATATATGATAAACACAAAAGTGTTTGTATTGTAAAAGACGAAGTTAGCTAGAATGAAATAAACTAATTCAAATAAAAATATAGATTGCCAGTCTCGATCTAAACTAATCTATATATATAAAACTGTGGTTGTCTGTCTGTCTATCGATTTTTGGCACACATCTCCTCTTAGAATCTCTCACGGAATTGCACCGAAATTGCTATACTTGTACATTGAGCCCTAGCGAAGACATCGGAAAAAAAAAAATTTCAAATTAACCCACCCTATGTGACGAAATCGAATATAATGTATCGATTTTTGAGCGTAAGTTATCAGTTATTTCCCTTTGTTCTGTTTACATTGAGCGTCTTACGTAAAAAATTACGCTGGCTTTCTCAGCGTTTAAAATGACATTAACACAATACACGAACGAACAGTTGTCGAGCCAGCAAAATATTGACCTGCAAAATTCATCAGTTCGAACACTAAGCTTCCGTTTTGCTTCATTTCCATTTAAAAGCATTTTAAAACAATATTTTTACTTGAAAACAAGTCTATTTAAAGACTACGTAAAACAAGCAAATATTTCGTCGTTAGGCGTGCAGACAGACAGTCGTGCAGAGAGGTGATATACGCGTGCAGACAGATAGTCGTGCAGAGAGGTGATATAGGCGTGCAGACAGACAGTCGTGCAGAGAAGTGATATAGGCGTGCAGACAGATAGTCGTGCAGAGAGGTGATATAGGCGTGCAGACAGACAGTCGTGCAGAGAGGTGATATAGGCGTGCAGACAGACATAACTGATCATTTGGTTACGCTAATGTTTTTCTCTGCGTTGCAGTGTTTACATTTTCGATCTTTGTTAATAAATAACCAGTGCAGTTTCTATCCCCAGCATCCTCTTTTGTTATAACATTCGGGTTATCGTTATGTTTTCTTAACTTCATAAGGCATATTGTTGGTTGAGGGAATATTAATCAAAAACACCACATGCAAGTCTGCACAGTAGACACTACAGTTTTTAAGCCAAGAAAGAAACTTAACATTGTAACTTTAACACAGCTACTGAGCGACCCCGAGCAACGCCGGGCTTTACTGCTAGTAACTGATAATTTGGTTACGCTAATGTTTTTCTCTGCGTTGCAGTGTTTACATTTTCGATCTTTGTTAATAAATAACCAGTGCAGTTTTTATCCCCAGCATCCTCTTTTGTTATAACATTCGGGTTATCGTTATGTTTTCTTAACTTCATAAGGCATATTGTTGGTTGAGGGAATATTAATCAAAAACACCACATGCAAGTCTGCACAGTAGACACTACAGTTTTTAAGCCAAAAAAGAAACTTAACATTGTAACTTTAACACAGCTACGGAGCGACCCCGAGCAACGCCGGGCTTTACTGCTAGTAAACAATAAATATGAAGATATGTTTTTTTTTTCTCATAATTATTTCAAAATAACTATATTTTATTTTTAAAATATCAAAATTGTAATGATAATAGAATTTAGAAATAAAAATCTGTCAATTTTGAAGCACCTTAGGATAAACAATATTCATTGTGTAATTTTTTGTTGGTGTCCAAATGAATAAATTGTTGCTACACACTCACACACATACACTCTCATATACATATATTAAGACAGACACACACAGGCATACATTCACGCAGACACACGCATAGCTTTTCACCTTATTTTTGGTCAGTTGCTACATATGTGTAGATGTGAGTGTGTGTATTTAATCACGTACCAAATGAACGCACATACACACACACACACGCACACACACACACTCACAGACACATACATATTCATATACAAAATGTGACATCGGTATGTTGTTTTCTATTGTTTTAATGCAAATGAAAATAAAAATTATCACACATACACTTACTCATAGACTCACACACACATACACCCACCCACACATGTACTCACATACACCCACACACACTTTCACATACACTTACATACTTATACTAAGACAGACACATACAGACATACATTCACGTACACCTGTCTGTCATCACATATGTATCTGTATGTGTAGATGTGTGTGTTTGTTTAATTGTCTGTGTGTGAGGATAATGTGTATGCAACTTACGTAGTAACGAACTCGCAAACACACACACTCACAAACACACACACTCATATACAAAATGTGACTCGTTGTCGTCGTCGTCGTCGTGGTTTACTATAGTTCACTATAGAAATATTATTTTAAATAAAATGCCATATTGTTTTAAACCAAATGGAAATAAAAATTACATGTTGACACTCCCGGGGTCTAATACCTTGTAAACTTTGATTTGATTTGGTCCAGTCGTTTGAGAATGCATAGGAACAGACAGACAGAGACACAAAGAATTTTATATAGAGAGAGATTTCAAACATTTTATTCATTCACAAGTTTTGGCAGAAAAAAATGTTCGAGAAATTTGCAAGCATTAATTTAGAATATATTTTTTTGCATCGAAAGTAATTGTTTGATAATTGTTGTTAAACTTATTTAAAGAATATTTTTACCTGTATTCAGTAATTCTAAATATATTGATTTAAAGGCTAAAAATTAGTGGCTATGTATATATTTCCCCAGCCCATGGGGTTCGAAATGTTTGGAGGAACTGGGCCGCTGACAACGAAGTTCTTGTCATCGTTGGCGGCTCGCCTTACCGAGGTATTAGGTGATGCCCGTGAAGGTGCTTGGTTAACCTTAGCCTCGCTATCACCCAGCCATATCGAGGTATCAGGTGATGCTCGTGAGTGTGTTTGGTTGTTCCAGCGCCTTAGCCACACTATTACCCGGACTTACCGAGGTGTCAGGTGATGCCCGTAAGAGTGCTTGGTTGTTTCAACACATTAGCCTGACTATCCCCTCGCGGTATCGCTGCCAGTGAGTTGGCTTGTCTCAAAACGTATTAGAGGCGGGCTCCGGCACCCCTTGTGGTGTGTGACCGATTGACACACCTGTGTTGAATTCATTTTTTTTTTTATAAACACATAATAAATACAATTAATTATAATTTAAATTAATTAGCAACAATCATTGTTAAGAACCTCACAAATATAATACACAAAAATAAATGATCCAAGCGAGAGAAAAGGAAAAAAAAAAACAAAGAAAAAAAAATACAACAACCGTCAATTCACCACCAAGTGCAACAATCGGTCGCAAACCATAAAGGTCAGCGGAACATTTTATGACAAGCCTTACACTCGAAACTATACAGCGAGTGAAGGCGAGGTTTAAGGTGCTGAAACGACCAGGCACCCAGTACTTTGGGATTTTATTCCATTCGGCAACGGAAGCAGTGTCCCTCACATTCCCGTGACATCCATGATGTGGAAGGGAGCAAAAGAGTCATTAACTGTCATGTCCCAGGGACAAAGGGTAAAAACCATCTAGTCTTTTCCCATCAATTCTAGATAATCCATCTGGCTTCAGAACTGAGGGGATATTTACCAGAGCTAGAGCCCGCTTAATGATCAGGTTTAACTCGATGTGGCGGGTGAAGCGGGACCTACCGCAGCGACATCTCCGACCCCTACAGACATCAGCTCCAACTCGGAATGCAATGAAGATGCGGAGCTCGTCTAAACTGAGAAGACCACCAATGTTGGCCACAGGCAGGGTATCAATCCAATCCCGAGAATTTTGCGCTTGCAGAAAGTAAGCGGCACCTTGAAAATTGATCAGAATGATCAAAAAGAGAGTTAAGTGTTTCACTCGAACGCAGGTTGTTCTGTATTCTCTGCTTCCGTCTATCATCGTCAGTATCAGGAACTGACAAACCCAGCTCTCTCTACTGTAGTAAAGCTTCATCCTTCTCTCTGGTGGAACTAGTCCATGATGCAGAGGAGAAGATGACACCTACTAAAGGGGAGCAAGCGTGGATGGAAGAAAGAAGCAAAGTAGAGACAGAGACGAGTATTTAAGCAGACCGAGACCTCCAAACCGTTTGGGTAAGGCAACCTGGTCGCGGGACTCTGGATAGACATTGACCAAGCCTTTGAGTTCATTGACTATTAAGTCGTCAAAGCGTTGGAGAGATGACGAGATTCTGTAAGAGGGACTAACTTTGAGGAAATACAACTTAAGAATCGGTTAGTAATTCCTAAGTATAAAAAACTTTGGTGAAGCTCAATAGCCTCAAGGTTAGCTAACTTAACTCGAAAGATGGGCGCGAAAGGTTTGGTCAGTAATTGAGGGAAGAACCGCAAAAGAGGGGAAGGACTCTCGGTAAACAGGTTTATAGTCTGTTGATGTGAAACTGGGCGGTTGAGGAGCCAGAGCTCGCATATAGAACTGTTGACGTGAAAGCCCCTACGACCCAGTTCCTAAATCAACGTTTTCACAGTTGCAAGGACCTTATCTAGAGGACCCTATAAACAAGCATCATCATGATACCATACATTCAAATCCAGGTCAGCTCTCATCTTGGTGACGTCGTCAATACCCAGTGCGAAAAGAGCAGGTCCGAGCGGATCACCCTGTTGGACCTCCGAGTCAGATAGTATGATATGGTCATCAATGAAATTTAGTTTGTGGATAATCTTTGGGATCTCAGAAGGCAAGGCTGGTAAGCTGGTAAAAGCTCTGGTAGCGTGAGCTTCACAACCCAGCTTGGTATCCACTTCTAGATGAATAGGATAAAATTCGGTGGACAGGCATTCTGAAATCGAGAACAGATGCACTTTCGTAGTGAGCCGTCGCAGAGTACACCCAACTGCTATGGGGTGGAGGTTACCATTGGGATTTGTGAAGCCAAACAGTTTAACTCCAAAGAACAGTGGGGTGGGGTGAATATAAGGAAAGACACTCTCGAACGAAAACAAGTTAATGAACTGAGTGAGGTTCTCCAAAAGCTCAAGGCCGGCATCTCCGACCGACAATGATACACCATCCTTGAGGTGCTGACGTCGTAGACCATCCACCCCTGCGTCAGAACCCACAGGAAAGGTTACAATCGCCTTCTTGGCGTTATCTGGGGTGAAGACAGATTGTAAATAACCTAGTGAATCGGGCCAGTGTAAGTGATCATCCGGAGGGGCCGGAGGCTGTTTCTCCCTCAGTCGATTGAGAGAATCAATAATGCTCTGGACGAGGGAGAACAGACAGGAGAGGAGGCGAACATCTCCTTTAATGTCAAATTCGTTGAAGTTGGCATTGACTGCCTTCTTTAAGTTCGGTGATCGTCCATTGATCACCGACCTGAGATGAGCAGTAGTTGGGACGGACTCAAACAGCTTGAACTGCCGTTTAGAGAAAATGTGGAGAATCTGGTTTTCGCGTAAGTCACGTACAGAGAAACTAGAGGGAACAAGAACAGTTTCTGCTAATCCGAGGTGTTGTTGTTCAGCAGCTTGGAGAGAATGGTATTAGTAAGTAATAGTTAGATGGTTTAACACGATTATTAGATGAATTAACAAGAATAAAGATTTAGTTTATATATGGTTTACTTCATTTCAATAAAAAAGTACAATAAAACAAGTTACTAAGAGTTGCGAAGGTTGACGTTGTTGTCGTGAGTCTGAGACCATAGTGAGTGAGAGAGAGAGTAATGGTTTGTATACCTCTGAATGGTCTGTAGTAGTTCTCGTCGTTAGTCTATTCTCTCTGTATTTCTGTAGACCACAGGGGTCTGTTGATAGCGGTGAATCTTTACATAGCTGTGTAGTTTGTCGTCGTGCTCTGATGTCTCTCCGTCTAAGGTGGGAAAAATATAGGCTTTATATACCTGTCGCTTTCTGCTTCCCACCTTTAGGGGATAGCCACGCATGAACCTGTTCACACCAAAAGGGTGGTGACCTAGAGTTTGACCTTTAGGTGTCACCCAAGGTTCAAGGCGTGGACAGATTTCGCTACATTAGTTCCCTACCCAGATCGATGCAGGAGCAGCGATCGATTATAAAAGGGTTAGTGAAATCTGATTCCTAGAAGCGTGTCCCAAAATACACAAAATGTGGGTACTGCGCCCGCAAGTCGAGTGTAGAGAAATTTGGAAAGAGAAAAAAAAAAAATCGTATAACTGTGTATGCATGTGTGTGTGTAACATTTAGAAGAAACTGTAAAAATACAAAGATGTGATCATGTATTTCGAACTGTTGTGTGTGGATGGATGGATGTTGGGGTTACGGTATCGGATTATGATATGATAACACAGAGGACTATTTCTCTCGATGTATCATCATACGTAAGATTCTCTTCCAGTGAGTCGAGGTTTACGCTATGACATGAGTGTGTGCAATTTTGAGTTGCGTGCTCAGTGAGTCGAGCGAGTAGTAACCGTGGGTTGATTATCATGTGTTTAATAGCTGTTGCCGAAATTCGACCTGTTGAAAAGTGATCTCGCAGAGACCCAACCGAATCCTGAATATACCATAGACAAACATGTTGGTGTGTGACAAAGAAAATGATGTGTGTTTGATGCAAAACGTGTTATTCATACAGGCATATAATACAGTAACACGAATAAAAAATAAAAAAAAATGACATTCATATATAACCTGTAAAAAAAAAAAAAAAATTTATATAATTGTTCCTTACAAAAGGTTCAGTTTTCTCTTCTTTATGTTTGTTTTCTTGCTAGGAAGCTAGTAGTATTGTCTGTTGTTGTTGATGTTGTTGTTGTTGGAGATTACGAAGCAAGTAGTGAAGTGTTTGGTAATTAATCGAAACATAAAAGCGAAGTCACTGTAAATATTCCGTAGAATGGAAGTTTGGTGAATAATTTGAAAAAGTGAAGTTTTATCATATCGTAGAATATAGATGAGAAGCTTGGTAAGAGAAAGTTGTTGATATTGGCAATCGAAGCCATGATCAGATCAAAAGGCTGCGTTTTTTAAGATACCACTTCGTATTATTTTAAATTTTTTTTTAACGTCAGGTCACCAATTTAACGAAAGGTATTGATAAGTAATTAGATGGTTATATGTGATTATTAGAAATAACAATAATAAATGATTTTAGTTTATATATGGTTTACTTCACTTCAATCAAAAAGTACAATAAAACAAGTTACCAAGAGTTGCGAAGGTTGACGTTGTTGTCGTGAGTCTGAGACCATAGTGAGTGAGAGAGAGTAATGGTTTGTATACCTCTGAATGGTCTGTAGTAGTTCTCGTCGTTAGTCTATTCTCTCTGTATTTCTGTAGACCACAGGGGTCTGTTGATAGCGGTGAATCTTTACATAGCTTGTTGTATGTCGTGGTGCTCTGATGTCTCTCCGTCTAAGGTGGGAAAATATAGGCTTTATATACCTGTCGCTTTCTGCTTCCCACCTTTAGGGGATAGCCCACGCATGAACCTGTTCACACCAAAAGGGTGGTGACCTAGAGTTTGACCTTTAGGTGTCACCCAAGGTTCAAGGCGTGGACAGATTTCGCTACAAGAGTACGGCGAAACGAGTCGGGGCTCCATTTGGGTTCCGGTTGATGAGCTTCAACTTAGACAAGCTCCCAAAGGCAGTAGCAAAATCCTCAACAGGAATCTGGACATCAGAGCAAGGTTCTGACTTGCAAAGTAAGTTGGAGCTGAAGTGGCATTGGTTACACATCCAGTTTGAAAAACTTTATGGTTGAGCCTTAGTAATGTCAACTTAGGCTACAGAAGTGACATTTGATGTAAATGGGATGTGTGGACCAGACGGGAATAGAAGTTTAGGAGCGAGCTAAAATAGAGAAATGAATTCTGTGTTTGTGAGGAAATGTGCGTAAGATGTTGAGATGAATGTTGTGTGCGTGTAAACATTAGATTTTTTATAGGAACGGAATGTCATTTCTTTGATTCTATATTTTCACTTATTTTATCGATTCCCGTAGCGTGAAAACAAAATCAACCCTGTTGAGATTTGAACTTGGAATGTAAATATCCTCACCCCCACCATTTGATATTTACTTATTTATTTATTAAATTTTACAATTGAATCGTTTCTAAACTAAATAAACAGTTGTTTAAAATTTATTTCAAACAAGAACGTTATTGAAGTAATGTTTAGAAATTTCAAACCAGTTTTAGTTTTCTATTATAATTTTATTTACACAAGAGGGCATTTGTTTCGACTCTTTCCAAACTGAGTTAAAATCCTGTTGAAACCTTGACCTCTCATCCTCAGTCGTTGAAATAAAATACAAGTCAAATACTGGGTAAATTAAATTAACTAACCCTTTGCTCCCAACTTTCTGGCCTTGTGTGTGCAAAAAAACAGCAACAACAAATAAATAAAAACTACATTTTTTGGGAGGAAACGTTTATTGAAATCTGAATCGAAATCTATATACTACTAAAACTCTGTGATTGCTTGCTTGCTTGTCTGTAATGTAATACAGCCAAAATGAGCGTAATGGGAACATACTTTGAAAGAAAGTTGACCCTGAAATGGGGATACAAATGGAATAAAACAAGTTTCGCGTAAATCGGAGCACGGGTCCCGAGATATGGGGGTCTCCCAGGTACCTTCATAAAGAGAGAGAGAGAGAGAGAGAGAGAGAGAGAGATAGTAGTTGTGAGAGAGAAGATTGAAAGAGAGACATATAGAGAGGGAGAGGAGGCAGAGAAGGAGAATGAAAGAGAGAGAGAGAGAGAGAGCGCTGGTGTTGTTGTGTATATATATATGTGAGTGTGTGTGTATGACCAGTGTATATATATCACAGACACCCACATATATATATATATATATACACACACATATATATACATTTATATATATACATACACATTTATATATATACATACACACATGTATATATATGGGCCTTCCAGTTTCATTTCACATTATATACATGTCTGTGTATATTTTAATTATTCAAAGATTATTTTTAAGTGAACATGATTTTTAAAAAATATTTTCAAGTGAGCGTGACCCAACGGGTCACGTGTGGTCTAGTAAAATTATAAAAACTGCTATCCGAAACAATTAACATTTCATTTTTAAAATTTGAATTTCGATTTCCGATTTTCTTGAATTTAAAGATTTAAAAAAAAAAAAAAAAAATCTCCAGCCGCCTAACCACTGCCATCGTGGCAGAACAGACGTTAAATGATGATGATGATGATAATGAGGATGATGATGGTGATGGTGGTCGTGATGGTGGCGATGGTGATGATGATGATGATGGTGGTGGTGGTAATGATGATAATGATGATGACGATGAAGATAAAAGCCAATTTCGAAGAACAAAAGAAGCTTCTATTGATATTTTCGTCTACAGTTTCATAAGAATTGTTCGTCTTTAATTTAATAAGAATTTTTTTCATTAAAAAAAAAAGTAAATGATGATAAGTGAATACACAATATTGTCTGGTCTTCAATATTTCTGATAACTTTTTCTAAGAAATGAATCATCAAAGTGAGTTTAATTTGAATTTAAAATGTGGAAATTAAGGTCATCTAGAAATATAAATAAAAACTTCGAATAACTGAACATACGAAAGTAAAGGTTGTAAAATTCTTTCATTCAGACACGACATAAGCAATGATGTGGAGGGCTTTGAAGGAGTGGTGGGAGGGCGACACATATACACACACACTTACATATATGCACACACACACATACATACATGCACACGCGCGCGCACACACACAAGCCTACCATAGATATACGATACGAAGAACACAGTTACACCCAACACATCCACTCAGCTTATGCTAACACACATACGTACGCATGTATTCAGATTTATTTATTTATTCATTTATTTATTCATTTATTTATTTAATCAATTTAAATGTTCGTGTGTAGCTAGCAAGCCATGAAAGACTAAGGGAAAGTATCTAGTATCCTTGACTATTAAGAAACAAAAATAAGACAAGAAGAGGAGGCGTGTGGCCTAGTGGTAAGAGTGTCGGCCTTACGGTCATAATTTCGTGGGTTCGATTCTTGGACTGCGTTGTGTGTTGTGTTCTTGAGCGAAGTACTTCATTTCCACGTTCTTCCGGTATACTCAGCTGACAATGAGTACTAGCAGTAGTTAGGGTTGGCATCCTGTCCAAACTTTGTAGCCTAACCCTATTTTTTAAACCCTAAATCCATACATGTTTTAGAAATACATTTTCATGAATGTTTCAGGACTTTGCTTTTGATGATACACATTATAGAATCTAGTTTGGCAGCTTCTCGTAGATCCATCATTTTATATAGACGCGTAGCGATGTTGGTATTTGATTGTTATTGGTGGTGGTGAGAATTGATATTTGTGGCATTGCAGATGTAGTAGTTATGTTGTTGGCTTGATGGGTGATTACGTGAATTGCTCTAAGCGCTGTGGAAAATTTGTGACTTATGGCAAATGAATTGAGTGTGAGTGTCTCAGTGAGTTGAGATGTGTGGCTGTACTCGTTGTCATAGTCAATAGTTGGAAGTTGAAGGTTAAAAGTAAAGTTGCCTTGAATAATAGCTGATAGAAAATAACAAACATCGCTACGATAATGATTTTATGAAGAAAATAACTTACGTCAAATCTATTGTTGACAAAATAAGAAAACAATAAGGAACCAAGTGAATTGTGAGTTATGTTTGTGTGGTTGGTTTGTGTAAATACCGTAGTAGTCTGACCAGATGCCTTGAACTAACCTTTATCGAAGTAGCCAACCCTGTCGATAGGGGTGGAGTGGTTAGCTAAGCGCTACATCTATCTGCTTGCCAGAGCAACTCCCTGTGATGTCGGTCTCTTCTGAGAATCGAGAGCAGAATGGCTTTAAGAAAATCTTATCTCATTTAACCCCAAGCTGGCCAGTTTTTCCAGACTACTGGCACCAACCCGAGATAAAGAAAAACTGCAACTCATGTCGTTTAGGGGTCAATATGTGTGGAGAAATATCGCTACAGTCGAGTAGTTTCTGGTTTACTATGAGTCTCATAATATAGTTTTGAAAGATCTTGATTTTACTTATCATGGAGGAGGTTCAGTTCACACATTCAAGGCTATAAAGGACACATGTAAGACATACGAGTTATAGATTTAACATTTACTATAATATAGGGCCCGTTTTCATGTTAAACATTTCTTATTTTCCTTAAAAGCTGCCTCACCAAAACCTATTTTGTGACGAACTGCAACAGAACCATTGTTTGTGCTTGACAGTTTATAGCCTAGATTAGGCATGGGGAACCTTTTCTTATAGAGGGCCGCATGAGATATAGCTCATCATAAAGCGGGTCACACTACTAAAAACATTCAAGGTAATTTTGAAATTAGGTGTGCCATTCAGAAAGACAAATGACTGGCCTAAATAGATAAATGGTTAATTATTCTCATCTGTTAACATGTAGCGAGTGTAGATTTAAATGTTAGTGGTGGTGATTCGATAGTTGTATGTGTACTCACTTGTTGCTCTGTGATGTGATCACCGTTGTTAGAGTGTAGGTGAAGGAAGATTGGTGTGTTTGTGCATGTGACCAGAGACTGCGGGTATGCAGGTAAGTGAGTAACACTGTTCATTATGATGACGATGATGTGATGATTCCTTGATCACATGGGTAAAGGAATATATAAACCAAAATCGCTACTAAACTACGACGAGGTTACTGTGATAACAGGAAAACAAATATATTCACAGCTGAAGGAAAACAAAGATATTCACAGTAGTGTTGTTGGTTGTGTATGAGTGTGAGCAATAGTTCGAAAAGATGATATTCATAGTTGATGCATGGACTAACCTTTGTTGAAGTTGAATGAGAATAAAGCTCGCGGGTCCTTGCCGAATAGGGTCGGAGTGAGTGTCTGTTTAACGACTACATCACTCTGCTTGCTGGAACAAACTGATATGTTGTCTACCACGACAGACGAAAGCAGAACAAATTGATGAAGCTACTTATCTCTTGATAAATTGCAAATGACCCTAGCTGGATATTTCTCCAGATAAGCTGGCATCTTGTCCCGAAGAAAGGAATTGAACATCTATGTTGCCAAAAGGTCAGCATGTATGGTCATGCTGAGCCAACACGGGAACAAACGTTCAAATTACTGCTACAGACATACATTTAGTTTTGGAGACATTTACAAGTAGCCAAATTTCTGCTGTATGTCTAGCTAAAGCATCGAGATTCTAGAGCTATTTAGAGCGGCTGTATCAAGGGCATAGCTCAGATTTAACAATAGCTGGCCAACAATAGAGAAACTTAAGTTGCATTCGGCTTCTGTTTTCAAGATTATGGATGCTACGATAATGTAAAAGAGTAAATCCAAAAGGATGTCACCTCATTTTACATCTTTGAGAATGATTTGATATGCCAGGCACGCTGAGAGCCAAGCTGTCCTGAACATTTTGACGAACGAAAGACCACAATGCCACAATTAAATCGGTTAATTTTTTTTCTAGCAGGGGACGTCCATATGTGAAGCTTTTTCTTTTGAAACATAGAATTAGTCGCAATGAAATCGTTTCTAGTACAGAATTTTGCAAAGTCTACCATAATCATCAGCATTCTCAAGAGTATGTTTACCAATGGAAGATGGATAATTTGCATGAAGACTCCCTATCTTGTTCGATAACTTCTTCGTTAGGGCGAGAGGTAGTCAGGAAATGGTATTGTATAAATGTAAATTTTGAAAACTTTTCCTTTAGACTCATCAGAGAAAGCCTGTCAGTTATGGGCTCATAGCCTGAGCCTGATTTACCATTGTGCTTAGGTGTGCTTAAGAACAGGGCCTCGTTGTTCCTTCATCTTCCTGTCCCCCACATTTTTAACCTCCTTCAGTGTCCAAGTAAGGGGCCTCATAACTTAACTAGCATTTGTCCTAAATCCGGCACTGCTCATGGCCATCAAGAAAGGAACATATGATTACAGACAAAGAAATCCAACGACATTAAATCGATAAATATTGTTGCTAGAAATAAATAACTGTGAATCTGACTCTTGAAGGGTTTTAATTTTTGTTTCTTTCACCTTTGTTTCAGATAATTCAATGACACAACAATCTTTTAAGTGCTTAAGGCCTCAAAAGAATTTAATCTGATCCAGCCTTTTCCAATAAAATGATACACATAAGCCAGTAGGAATTTAATTTAGGAGTTTCCTCTCCCAAAATGCCCAGATAAAAACATTATTCGCCCGATAGCGTATCTTAAGTTCAGCTGGATGGGTTCGTATTTCGTCAGCATATATGTGTAATTTTCGCTTGCGAACATTATTATTGGATGATGTCTGACGCTTTACAGTATCGGTAGAGCGTCAGACACTATGCTTTGCAGGATAGTTATGGCCCTTTGCGTTCTGAGTTGAAATCTGCTGAGGTTAACTTTGCCTTTCATCCTTACGGGGTCGATAAAATAAAGCACCAGTAATGCACTGGGTAATTGCTGGCTTTGTGCCAAAAGTAGAAAGATTATTGGTATTATTGTTCATTCATCTCGCAGATCTATGATCGATGTAGAGATGGATTAAAATTTTTAAAGGCCAAGCACTGAAGAGATTATGGTACCCCCATATACTGTATGGGCCCCCTCTTTACTTGAGGTCCGAAATACGTATTTATTCGAAGACGTTCCTTTTGTGACCATTGTATATTTTTTATCTATAGAATTAGATTATCCATTACGCCATTCTTTGTATTTTCATTGTACCAGTCCACTGATGGACAAATCAAATACGTTCCAGCCATGACCATCTAAATTATTTCAGACTTAGTACACCAAGGACCACATTCTAAGACTAGAATGTGATTTGAGCAACATTTGGCTTCTATTTCCAGTTAGTCGAGAGATCACTCCGAAGTTACCGACTAGGAAGGCAGCTTGTTCGATTAAGGACAGTATACTCTATGTTACATTATCCAATGTGTTCTTTCCTTTTCTTATAACATAGTAAGGTGAGATTTAAGGGACATTTGGCTGGTATATCTACCAGATCATGACGCCACATGGACGATCCCTCTTTCGCTGAAATATCTTTGTTTACATATGTCAATCAAAACATACATGCACAAATACAGATAGACAGATACCCACACAGACATATCCGCACTCAGATTCTTCCAAACAAGCATTAGCGCGCGCGCACACACACACAGGTTTCCCCCCTCTCTGTCACCACTCCCTTACACACACCCTCTCTCTCACACACACACACAGGTTCTTCCCTCTCTATGACTGCCTCACTTACTCCCTCTCTCTCATACACACATACACACAATGAAATTAACAATTTTGTGACCATAAGAATTTCTTCCCTCTCGCTTTTCTCCTTCCTTCCCCAAGCCCTCAACACTCGAAAGGCTATAGGGGCACCGCGACGCGGTGAGTGTTACCCACCTGATGTGATTGTGTCAGAGGTAGCTAAACTCCGCTAATGATTTCACTGTC
This sequence comes from Eledone cirrhosa, assembly GCA_964016885.1. Taxonomy (NCBI): domain Eukaryota; kingdom Metazoa; phylum Mollusca; class Cephalopoda; order Octopoda; family Eledonidae; genus Eledone; species Eledone cirrhosa. The sequence continues at coordinate 129,007,783 of OZ024741.1, forward strand.
TATTCCTTGATGTTGTCCATCCACATTTGAATCTATCCACTCCTTCCCTAGTCCTGTTCCCTTGAAAAACAATCTTTGAAATTATTTTTTTCTTTTTCCCATTCGATGATCGCGTATGTGTACAGGTGATTGGAGAACAAATTAAAACAAAGTCGAAACCACAAACATTATCATAGAGTGATGGATGACACACACACACACATACATACAAACGTATACACAAACACAAACATACACACATATGGTTTAAGCTTGACCGTCGGTATTACATGCATTAAGCATTAAATTATGTACCAGTAATGCACTGGGTAATTGCTGGCCTTGTGCCTAAAGTAGAAACAATTAAATTATGTATATATATGTATATATATGTGTGTGTATATGTGTGTGTGCGTGTGTTTGTGGGCAGCGAAAATGTCCGTGGAAGTAAAAGAAATACATAATAAATGATTTCAATTGATTAAAAGGTATTTTTAATCATTTGAAATCATTATATTATCGCAATGCTTTGGAAAACTGTCTCGAAACTCAGTTTAATAATGAATAATAATAATGAAATATATATCGTTTTCATGACAATTTTACGTACACTTTCCACGCTGGCATGGAGAGAGAGAGCGAGAGATAGAGACAGAAAAAGAAAGGGAGAGAGATGGCTATATATATATACACACACATATACATGTGTGTACATGTGTCACTAGAACACACGCATATACACACTCACATATATACATACATGTGTAAGAATTCACAAATAGAAATATACGAATAAAAAAAACAATTTATCTAACGTTTATAAATATATAACTCATACAACAGCTGACTTTAAAAATACGAAATTATTGAACTTTTAGCTTTACTCTAAAACCGTCCATTTTTTATTAGTCTCTTGAAGTGATATGTCGACCGCTTAAACGTCGTAGAGACATAACCAAGTTTATATTAAACTTGCCATCATAGTATTATTATAAAACAGTAACACAGACTATGGGATACCATGGACGACGAAACAGAAAGACTCAAGAAATTAAAGGCCGGCAAGGAGAGAGTAAGTGTGTCATTTGTTTGATTTATGTTATGATTTTGTTCGTCGTCGTCGTAATGAAATGTACGAGTAATATATATATATAATATTTACATATATATATGATAATGTACGAGTATATATATATAATATTTACATATATATATGATAATGTACTAGTATATATATATAATAATGTACTAGTATATATATATTTATATATATAATATTTACACCCAGACATACATCTCTCTCTATATATATATGTGTGTATATATACATACACACACAAACGTATAAATCGCGAGTGCACAGTATATATATATATATATGTATATATATATATATATATATATATATATATATATATCTTCAATTCATAGACATCGAATACAAATGCGTATGTGTGCACGCGGTGCATACGAAATATGTGTGTATAATATATGATAGAGATATATGTTATTTCACATATCCTCTCCTATGTGGTCGGGTGCATACACATGTCATAAACATATTGTGTGCGCGTTACTCCCACACACAAAATGATTATACCTATATATATATTATACTCTTATATGTACCTATACAAACAGACACGTTCGCATGTCTATATACGCACATGCATGCACTCGGTAATATAATCAGTGTGGCAGAAACGATTGAACACCGGACTTATGTTCACTTTTGTCTCTTAACGATCGAAGTTCGAATCCTGTGGAAGTCACTATTGTCCTGCGCCCCTTAAACGTCTATGAACTGGATAGCAGTGAAATAATAATCGATTTAATAGCTGATACTCTTGTCCTATAGACTTTGTGGGTTTAACTGGTCCTAGGCCCCTGTACATACGGAAAATGACGGGATGGTCACGGCTGGAATGTATTTAGCCATGTCTGCTTGATCAGGGCTGATCCGGTGTTAAACAACAGCAAATTGTTTTGTAATGTACCCCATTCGTCACCTTTGAGGCAATTAGATTATAATAATAATGATGGTTTCTAATTTAGGCACAGAGACTAATTTGTGAGGAAGATGTCGATTAAACGACCCCAATACTTTACTGGTACTTTGCCTTGTTGACTTCAGAAAGATAAAAAGCAAAGTTGACTTCAGCGGGATTTGAACTCAGAAGGGAAAGAGCCAGGCCAAATACTGCAAGGCATTTTGTCCAGCAGGCTATCGATTCTGCTAATCCAATCATATCTATAATGTTATTCTGATTTCAAATCATACTATAGTCGACTTTACCTTTTAACCTTCTGGAACTGAATAAAACGAAACCTCCTATGAGGTGCAACCCCACAGGAGGCCAGTTAAACCTGAACTGTATATTTCAAATTTTTTTTTTTTTCATTTCAGTAAAATACTTTACTAATCAAATATTGAGATCGATTCATTCGACTTAACCATTTCCCCAAAATGTTATTGTTTAGTTTCAGTTCAACATTGATCGAAGGGATCGCATTCATCACCATCTCGGCTTTTTTCGTGGGGAATGTGCCCTTCTCCTTTTTTAAAATAGTAAGGGTGGGGTTAGAAGGAGATTTAGTTTTCTATTTCTAACAGGTCGAGTGACCACTACCCTGTGTGCTGTTAGAGTCAACATTAGAGCGTCACACTGATTTTTTTAATCATTTTGTTAGGAAAGGAAGGTTAGGTAATCTCGTGATTGTGAGATGGAGGAATGTGTTTTCAAATCTGGTCTGGCGCTCCTGGTTCCCATCCCTAATCCTTGCTATCGGGGCGAAGTTGGCCACCTACAAGAATAAGCCCCGCGAGTTGGAATGGCTTCTTGTCAAGCCTGTAGCGGTGGAGACATTTGGCGTTCTTGGTTCCCGTAACACCTCCCTACTTCCTGCTCTCAGGCATGACAGGAATGAGCCCCGCGAGTTGGAATGACTAATTCAGTATTTTCCCCTCGCTATCTCCCAGGGCAACGTGTTTTCCATTCTGTCGCTGCGACCACAAGGCAGCTTGTGCCTGAGGTTCTTCTGCATGGCAGAGAACATTCTTCCCCATTGTCCGTGCTTGTATCATTGGGGAAGCGATGCTATAGTTTGTTGATATCTATGACATCTGTCTATTCACATAGACACAACCTATAATCCAAAGGGCCAAGCTTACCCTTGCCCAAATGCTTGCAGCATAGGGAAACTCTGCTGAGGGCACCCAACGGCCAGGTGATGGTATTACTGAGCAACGGATTTGCCCTTCTTCCAACTCAGGGAAACGAGATAACTTTAGTGAACTTTCTCTACCTTATAAAGAATACACAAACATAAACCCTATTTAATCAAAATAAATACTCTTTTTATTTTACCGCAAATATTACGGCTCTCACTCCCAATAACATATACCTTTTAGCAATTTATTTCGTGAGAAAAGATATTACACTAAACGTAAGTCTGTTTTGTCTTTTTTCTCATCCCTAAAAAAAATCGAAAAAAAAAAAATTGTTTGAAATGAACAAACACTACCTTATTGTTGAATGTGTGTGTGTATATATATATATATATGAGATATTTAAAAGAATCGAAGTCAGTGTTGCAGCATATGTACAGACTTTATTTGCATATTACAATTGTTAGACACCTCACATACACATACACATAATGTGAAGGCGCGCGGCTTAGTGGGTGGGATATTTGACTCACGGTCATGAGTTCGATTTCCGGAGATGCGTTGTGTCCTTGAGCAAGACATTATTTCATATTGTTCCAGTCCAGTCAGCTGGCAAAAGAAAAATGAGTTGTACCTGTAATTCGAAGGGCCAGCCTTGTATGTCACGTTGAATCTCCCTGAAAACTACGTTAATGGTATGCGTGTCTGTGGAATACTCAGCCACTTGCACGTTAATTTCACGAACAGGCTGTTCCGTTGATCACATTAACCGGAGCACTCGTCGTCGTAACCGACGGAGTGCCAGTTTATATATAAATAGATAAATTTTGCTCTTTCCTGTTGAAGGACTAATGTCCAATACGTTGAGACATTATTTTTCCTTTTTCCAAGGAAGTATGAAACTAAGCCGCGATTTGATTCCTCAACAGGTTCCCTTATCCCCTTTCCCTACCACCTATCTTCTGCAGTACTCTACCCGATTTTCTCAACTATTATTAGTCATTTCCGTTGGGACAACTACTTTGTAATTTTTCCAATGTTTCTTAAATCTGCCAGATCTTTCTCTCTCTATTTGTGAGTATGTGTATATATGTATCTGTGTGTGTATATACATATATGTATGTGTGTATATATATATATATATATATGTATGTGTGTGTAATATGGGACGCGATTCGCAATGATTATTCTTACTGCGCTATTCTGTTTATTGCCAACGTGTCCATTCATATAGTTGTTCTGAATTGTCACATTTTCACTTTAACACGGAAGGTCAGGCTGTGTTCCATTTTTTTGTTGTTGTTCTAGCTTTAGCCTGTGATAAACCCTGATCAAGTAACTCTGTAATTTTTGATCAAGTAACCCTGATCAAGTAACTCCGTCTATTTTTGGGAGATTCTACTCGGTCGTTTTATCCTGTTAGAAATAACAACCAAATCCCCATCATTACATCCGACCATCTTAAAAAAAAGCCAAGCTGGTGGCTGTACTCTATAGCGAAAGAGATAGTAGTTGACTAGTCTAAAAAAAAAAAAAAAGCGTTGAGGGTCAGGTCTTTAAAATTCCAATGAAGCCGCACCCTCACTTTCCCAGAAATACTTGAAAAGGTTGGGGTGGGGATATTCTAACCAAGAGTGTTGAGTTTAACTCCGCTGGAAGTTTTAACTTGCAATTTTTGTTTGTAAAGCTGACAGCGGGAGTTGAATGCAGTCGGCGTTTATTTTAGGGATACACCGATTTGTTTTGTAGTTACCCCCACTTTTTAAAAATTTATTTATACCTTTATTAAAATATTTATATAATTACTTGTCAATTATTTTTCATATTGGAATATTTCTATTTTTTACTCGATCTTACATCGCTACTCGTTCTCTTTCTTTTTCTTTTTTTTGGGGCTGATGGGGGTGAATTTCGTTGATGACCCGAACCTCCTTTTGTGACCTTGTGGCAAATAAAGATATTATTGTGGCGGATCCGAGTTAGTCCAACCTTATATGTGTACATTGCTTCACTAACAGTCCCTCGACCTGCTAGAAATAACAGCCACATATCCTATATATATATATATATATATATATATATATATATATATATATATATATATATTACATTGAGTTCTTCATACGGATTGGACACTACCGTTTATCTACATATATATATATATATATATATATATATATAGTTTTAATATAGATGAGATTCTACAGGACTAGAACTGTCATTCTTTAGAATGTTTCATTCTAAAGAATGAAACACTTCTAGTCCTGTAGAATCTCATCTATATTAAAACTTTTATACTCTGCTATGTATTGAGTACCTTACTTACTGTGGTTAACTCCGATTCAACCCGGAATAACGTATATATATATATATATATATATATATTGGTTTCCACCTGTTTGTGATGGGGCTGATAACGTTGTTAGAAGTCAACGTAGCCTTAAAGAGATGGTTTCAGCGCGATTATGCGTTGAGTGCTATAGTTTTTGTGATAGGTGCTCATCACGTAAGGTTTCCTCGAATAATCTGTCTAAGTTACAGTCATTTATATGTATGTGTGTTTGTATTCAACATTGAAAATAAAACAAAAGTCTGAGATAGGTGGTTAATTGGTTCATTGCTTTACGATCGTTTCAGAGGGTTGATTGATCGTGATAGATCAATATATCGTCTAGCAAGAAGTAGTTACATCACTACATGTTTCTAGTTTCAAAATCCCTGATCAATCTCACCGTCTTCCTAATTTTTGAGGAAGACGGTGAGATTTCGAAACTAGAAACGGGTAGCGACATAACCATTACCTGCTAGTCGATATATCGATTTAACCCTTTGAAATAATCGTAAAACAATGAACTAATTAACCACCTATCTCTGATTTCTGTTTTATTTTTATTGTTCAATGCACATACTCACCGACTCACTCACACGCACGCACGCATGCATGCATGCATGCATCAGGCGTTAAACTCATATTTCTTCGTTGTACTATGTTGTTACTGTTTCGGAGTTGTACTTGTCTGGCAAGTGAGTATCAGAGATCTTGTGCTTTGAAACTAAAGCAATTACAACGTGGAGAGTCATTTAAAAGGACGAAAACTAACTTTTCTTGGTGTCCAAACACATACGTGTATGTGTGTATATGTGTGTATATATATATATACACACACGTATACATACACACACATTCCTTTAAGTTTTCAATTCCAAAGGTGCGCGCGCACACGTATCCTTTACTTTTCAAATAGAAATTTTACGGAAAATATAAATGCGTATGTATCAATACCCACCACCCCTGTGTTCCATCCGTGACCATCGACCATAACAATTATCGACGATTCAGCTGCAACCCACAAAAATTACCGGTTTTCATCCACTCTTAAAATTACCGGTAATTCAGCGCTCCTGTCGTGATCACCCTTTCTTAAGATTGACATCGGTCCAATCGTGACTACTCATCCTTAGTGCTTTATGGTATTCGAATGTCTCTCTCATTAGAGTTGCGGCCCTTTACATTGTGAGTTCAAATCTTGCCGTGTTAGCTTTACCTTTCATCCTTACGAGGTCGATAAAATAAAGCACTGGGGTCGATTTAATCGACTTTTCTCCCCCCCCCCCAATTGCTGGCCTTGTGCCTAAAGTAGAAATCATTATATATATATATATATATATATATATATATATATATACACACACACATACGCACAAGCAAAAAATAAATCAAAATAAAAACATCTCGATTTCGTTGTTCTGTTAATGGAATTTAGATGCGAAAAAAATCTTATACTAGAACATATTCCTACGATAATATTGCAGAAACAACATTAGTTATATCTTGTAATACACATGATAAGGTAATCCGTCTATAATTCTTTAAAATGTACACACGCACAGTACATTTCCTATATCAGTCGTGTTGCTACAATAAGTTCGCTTTCGAATTACAAGGCTCTGGGTTCTAAACTTATATTTGTAATAATCCCTATGGCACATTTATAGATTTCAGTAGGAAACAATTATCTTCCCTCATTTTTTTTCCTTTTTATTTCGTGTTATCAATTCATCTGACTTCCACACATGCTGCAAAGGATTCCCCCTCCCCTGGAAAACTCTGTGTGTGTATGTATGTGTGGGGTACCTCGGATTCCCCTCTTCCCCCGGAGTTTTCTTTACTATTTTGTGTGTGCATTATCCATGAATCTGACCTCCAAATCAGTCGGAAACGACTAGTTTTATAGAAAGGGATATGGAAGAGTTTCACCGATTTACACCCCTCTCGCGTTTGGTGGCAAATATTTTTACCATAGGTTTTTTTTCGCGTGTTATCAACGAATCTGATATCCAAACACACTAACCCTAACCCTTCTGACAGTTGTCATGAATTACGGTTAACTAAAAACAAATGAAATAACTCGAAAGAAAAATGGCAAAGAAAAGTCTGAACAGGAGAGTGGTCCGATGTCCCCCCCCCCCCCCACATCGGTTTTCCGGAGGTCAGACTAGATGATAACACGAAAAAAACGGAGGAAAAATAATTATTTCCTACTGGAATGGAGAGAGGGGTGTTTTATATTAATACCTCCGTAAATAGTTATTTATCCAAGGTTATTCATACATTTAATTCTATCCAAGATACGAACTGGAAAGGATCAATGGTTACAACATGGTTTTAGTATTGGGGTGGGGTGTCGTCATAGGAATGAAAACTTGACATTTCAATCTGACCTCTCAGTTCCGGTCATCTGATCTTTTCACTTCCAGAAAATACGCGGCATACATTTGATAAATAATTAATTGGACAGCTTGTGGTGTGTGGATAGGCGCACGCGCACACACATTCACACACACATTCTTTCTCTCCCCCTCTCTCCTAAGAATGGGTGTACTTAAAGCATTAACTGATGAACATTCAATACGTTTAAGCCGAGTAAAGTTTATTTTCTAAAGAGAAATAAATAAATATAAATAGGTATCATCATGACGACCGTTTTACGCCTATTTTCTATTTCTGTATGGGTTTAGATAGATTGCGACGCAGTGCTGGACTTACCGAAAAGCTTAGGGTTACACAGCGAGGGTCTCAATTAAAAAAAATTGAATTTTTATTTTATCATTAGTTTTTATTCTTTAACGCTAAATAATTAAACATGATTTCCTTCGAATGAAACAGTTCTAGTCCTGTAGAAGCCATTTCTGTATTAAATCTTGTATATATTCTAAGTTACCCCCATTGAACCCGGGACTCACTCACACACATTATTTAGCATTAACATTAGAGAAGGGCATCAAAGTTCATGTGAAAATCCGGCCTTATTGCGATGCTTTGAGATCAGACATGTCAATTGACTATTTCTCGATCTTACGTTCGGTCTTATGGTTTTTATATCTGGATATGCTTCCCATGAAAGGCGGACGTAAAATCTTGTGTATATTTTAGTCTTGTGTAGATAGCTATCTACATGTTATATTTGTCTGATTGTATCGTCTGTCACAGACACGTACATAAATGACATACGTCACACCCATTATATGTTTGTGTTCATAGCTGTCACGCATGTGTGTGTGCGTATATATATGTATTATATATACATATATTTACACACACATATACACCATTCTACAGAAAATCAATTTTATGTATGTATATAATGCGTGTGTTCGTTCATTATTGTTTTCAGTCATACGGCTGCGCCCATACTGGGGCATTGCCTTCAAGACTTTAGTTGATGATATCTATCCTAATACTCATTTATGGAATGGCTAAGTTAACATTTAACATAGAAGGGATGCAACACATCATACTGGTTTACACCAGTATACACTAACCTATGCTCACGCATATAAACTGTGTGAAGAATTCTCTTATACACATACTCAAAAGGGTTCAAGTTATTTTAGTCGATCATTTCGACACCAGAACATTTTTTTCAAGCCTGATACTTATTTCACCAATTTCTTTTTTTGCCAAGTTACGCACGCGTTCGCACACACACACACACGGTTTCACACAGTTTCCTCCAACCAAATTCCATTCACATGGCATTGGTCAATCTGAGGTTACAGTACTTGATAAAGGTAATGTGAAGTGTGACTGAATTTGGAACTGAATAGTTGCCAATTAACTTTTAAACCCCCGTGGTTATGCCTGCTTGTATATGTGTATATATTTCTGGGACCTACGTATATTGCTATGCCCTATTGCACATATGTTACATATTTTCTATGTGGTTTCTACAGCTGGATGCCCTTCCTAACGCCATCCACCTTACAATGTATGTAGGTGGCTAATTAGTTTTAGAGCATCGATTGAATAGATACTTGCAGTATCTATTCTGGTCCCTTACATTTCTGTGTTCAATTTTCTGCTGAGTTTCCCTGAGCCTTGAGTATCTTTAGTAAAGTCCACTTTTTGTAAGCATTTAAGCCAGGTCTCTTTTCGTTACCATATTTCTAATAAGACACTTCCTATGATTTGAAAATAATTGAGAATTTCAAGAGATTTAGTGGTATAACTAATGTTCTCTTTAAGATTACTTTAACATTTCTTAAATAAAATTAGGATGGAAGGTTTAAATATAAACAGTCCACCCTGTTAGATGGTCATTTTGATGCCACCGTAAAAATCACCCAATCAACATTGTAATATGATTGGTGTTAAGAAGAGCATCCAGCCATAGAAATCAAGCCAAAATACAGCTCTGTATGAGCAACAAGTGGTCACCTGACCTGCTTTCTCATAACGCGACAACCTGTCTAACCCATAAAAGCATGGAAAATGGACATAAACTATGATAAACACAAATGAGCAGTTTTGAATCATAAATTCAAGACGGTTACAAGCAGTTTGATTTGGTATCGTGAGAAATTTTTGTCGTCTGTGTGTCATCACATCACTGTCATTGTCATCTGTCTGATGGTGTGTATTATTGATATTGTTTAGCTCTACGTCATATTGTTAAGGAGCTGACAATCTTTGCTGAGACAACTAGGTGCCACCCATAGTTTGATGATACAAATACAATCTCTCTCTCTCTTCATTGTCTTATGTAATCTTTCTTATTAACAAATAGTAGCCAAGCTGCCTGTGTTCATTGATGATTTTTATAATCTGATTTTAGCATGTTATGTAGACTCAGATAACAAGCATCAGAAACTAATCAATCAAATTTAAACCTCTTAATTGATTTATATTAGTCTATTAGGTTGAGTAACATAAACAAAAACAGCCCAAAACGTACTGAACTTAAATGCTTATATTAAGTTTTAAAGCTAAACATTCAGAGTTCAAATCCATTATGTGACTGCTTTTTTTCTTTTTTCTTTACTTGGAGTAATGGAGGGTATAATCAAATGTGTCCCACCTCATACAGTGCTGGACTGCTATGTATTTTACTGATCCTGGGAAATTAAACCCAAAGATGCCCTTGATGGGGTTTTACTCAGTACTTTACTAATTCTGCCATCCACTGCCCTAATAATTGTTTCTACTTTTGGCACAAGGCCAACAATTTGAAAGGAAAGAGAAAGTTGATTAAATCAACCCCAGTGTATCACTGGTACTTTTATTTTATCGACCCTATAATGATGAAAAGCAAATCTAACTTCAGTGGGATTTGAACTCAGAACTCATGGGCCATAATTATATGGTGCAAAGCATCTTGTCCGACATACTACTTATGCTGCTAATCCACTGCCTTAATAATAATAATAATGCTGATTTCTAATTTTGGCACAAGGTCAAAGTTGATTATATCAACTGCAGTACAAAACAAATTTTGTATACCGAAACTGTATGGAAGACTGTAAGTATATGTGTATCCATGTCTGTTTAAGTTTACTGATTGTAACTTAGCAGTTCAGCAAAAAGTAACCAATGAAGTACTGTGTTTGATATGATTTGACCATATCCCTTCAGAGTTGTGTCTCAATATGGCTGCAATCTAATGACTCAAATAATCAAAGAATAACAGCATATACATAATAATTGTTTCGACTTTTGGCACAAGGCCAGAAATTACCCAGTGCATTATTGGTGCTTTATTTTATCGACTCCCTAAGGATGAAAGGCAAAGTTAATCGCGTCGGGATTTAAACTTAGAATGTAAAGGACCATAACTCTGCTGCAAAGCATGGTGTCTGCTGCTCTATCAATACTGTCAAATGATGATTAATGAATATGATGATATATTTACACACGCAACAGGTAGCTCTCCACCTTTTCACCACTTGCCTGTAAATATTTTGTTTAGATCAATAGTACACAAGTTGAAACACAAATGGCTACTCTGATTGACTAACACCCTTTCCCCTTCTATCATTGATTGACTAACACTGCTTCCCTTCCTATCATATATCTTCTTTCTCTTTTCCTACCTTGTTTCCTTACTCTCTACTTTAGCTTCATCGATTCTATATCAATCACCTTCAGTTTACTACTCCCATCACACCTCCCACTACCAAACAAATGTGTGTGTGTGTTAATTAGCCATTGTTATATATGCTCACATACACATACAGGCATACATTCACCCTTACATATTCACACACTATATCATTTATATCCACAAAGGATTGCATATCTTCATATTGCCCTACATACATACATACATACTCGCTTACACATGCACACATTATCATCATCATCATCATCTAAGTTCAAATTTTGCCGAGGTCAACTTTACTTTTCTTCCTTCTTTTAATAAAATATTTTATCAACACCTAACAGAAGAAAACTAAAGTATCAGTCAAGTACCTGGATCAATTTAATTGACATGCTCTCTTTAACGTGCTGGTATGGGTTGGACTGGAAGTTACAGACCAAATAAGTATTCAATCAAAGCTATTATCCTCCTAGATGGGTTGGTGTCTGTCTTTCTCAGTATATTCTATTTTTGACATGGTTTTTATGGCTGGGTGCCCTTCTATATGTGTGTACGTGTTGAACCTCTGGCAGTTTCTATGACAAATGTTCCAGTTGTTTGGTTAATGGAACAGCCTACTTATGAAGTTAACACACAAATGGTTGAGCAATCCAGACACGTGTACCCATAATGTAAATCTCAGGAAGATTCAGCATGACACAGTGTGTGCCAAAACAATCTCTTTGAATCACAGGCACACTAATTCTTACCAGTTGAGTGGACTGGTACAACATGAAAAAAAAAGTGTCTTTTAAGGACACATCGCATTGCTGGGAACTGAACTCATGATCATAAGGTCATGAGTTGAACACTCCAATCATTAAGCCATGCACCTTCCTATATTCCCACACATATACAAAGCATGGATGAACTGAGGGAGAAACTGGATTTAAGAAGTAGTGTGCAGGAGAGAGGAATGCATTGGTATGGACATGTGATGCACATGGATGATGATCCTTGGGTGAAGAAGTAATGAAGAGTAATCCCAGTGGAAGGAGACTGCGGGAGAGAAAGACCTGGATGGAAATGGGGAGAGCTGATCTCAGATCACTAAAGCTTATGGAGGAGATGAGAGCTAATTTCAGATCACTAAAGCTCAACAAGTTGAGAGATGCTGTACTGAGAAGGACCTGTCCAACCCATGCAGGCATGGAACAATGGATGACTAGTTTCTGTAGTTTCCAAATTCTACTGAAAAGTTATTTGTAAACCTGAGACTATAGAAGAAGATATTTGCCTCAAAGGTTAGGGTTATTAGTTAACTTGAGGCTGTAGTAGAAAACAATAGCCTCAGAGGGTGACATAGTGAGATGGAAACTTAGACCAAAGGCTGCAAAGCAAACTTGGTCTCACAGCCACGAATGCTCCATATTATTAATGGTTTTATTCTTCTCATTCATTAAGATATTCTCACTCACTCACACCCTGCCATTCACACCCACACACTCACATCCTGTCATTCATACCTTCTCACTCACACACATGCTCTCTCATACACCTGTTCAGTCATACACACTCTCACTTACACAAGCTCTCATTCATTCTCTCTCTTTCTCTCTCTCACACACTATCTCACACACACTCACATTCATACATATATACACTTTCTCTCATTCTCTCACTCACACACTCATTCATACCCTCACATTCATACTGTCACTCACACACTTTGACACACATTCAATCCCACAGGTATTCTTCTAGCATTTACTCATACAATTGTCAAATGTACATATAAATACACACACTCTCTATCCCTCTCCCAAACACAGAGGTGTGTACTTTCTTGTTCTCACACCTGTTATGCTTTCTTTAACCTTTCTCTATCATTAACTAATGAAAGAAATGTAAACAAGGAAATATGTTGATACATTATTCTTTTCAAAGTTTCTATTCTGAATTCAGCTTTGATTCTAGACTGAGATTTAAACATACTCCTCTGAACTTGCTTCCTGGGGTTAAACAGTTCTACCTTGAGTTAAATGGCAGCTTGTTATGGCTTTTTAAACATATCTATATTGTTTTTTTTTTACTCCTTTCATTGCTATATTTGTAATGAAAAACACTGCTGATGTTTCTGTTATATTAGTGCTGGTGACATACATAATAAAAGCACCCAGTACATGCTGTAAAGTTGTTGGTGTAAGGAAGGGCATCCAGTCGTCGAAAGCTTGCCAAACTAGGTGTTGGGAGGACCCTTCAGTTTGTATCGAAAGACATGACAACTTCTCTGCATTCAATAGGATGTATGACCGTATGTAAGCAGGATGCAGATCCCTCGGACTGTCTAGGAGGTCAGTAGCCTCGCTTTAGTACTGACATGGTCTATGTAGACCCGTCCAACCCTTGCTAGCAGGGAAAACAGACGTTAGATGATGATGATGATTATTAAATCCTTCCAAAGTTTTGGTTATTTGAAAATCATAAGCCATGTTTTTAATTAAAAATATATTGACCAAGTTTTAAGGTGAGGTCTTCAGCATGTTTGCTGCAGAAAAAGTACATCATCAGCATTATTTTTAGGCCCACTTTTCAAAACTGGTGTAAATTAGATGTGTGGATACTCATCATCATTGTTTTTATGTCCACTTTTCCATGCTTGCATGGGTTGGATGGGTCCTTCTCAGCACGGCATCTCTCTACTAATTGCATTCCTTCGTCCTCTCCTTTGTTATTCTTAGCAATTTGAGATCAGCTCTCTCAACCTCTGCCCAGGTCTTTCTTGGTCATCTGCTACTGTAGCTTCCTTCTACTAAGATTTCCTGGTATTTCTTCACTCATTGGTTATTGTCCATGCACATCACATGTCCATACCAATGCAGTCTTCTCTCCTGCACACCATCTTGGATTCTCCTTAAACCCAGCTTCTCCCTCAGCTCATCCAAACTCTGCCTTTCTCTCACATTTACATTGCGCATTCAACAAAACATGGTTGCTTCATTTCTCTCCAGTCTATGTAGTCCCCTGTAGTCACAGCCCATGTTTCACTACCGTGCAGCATCATGTACCACACCCAGGCATCATACAGCCTTCCTTTTGAATGTAGGGAGAAACATTTTGTTGTCAACAGTGGGAGTAGTTTTCTAAACTTCTTCCTCATTCTAGCTATTATACTCTTGGTGCACTTTCCTCTGCTGCTAATTAGGTCACCTAGATAGCAGAAGCTATCAGACATGTCTATGGATCCTTCCTGTGACTGGAAAAGGTTTATATCATTGGCACTCTTCTCGATTTCTCCTGTGCATCTTCTACATGCAAAGTTCTCCCTTCCTGTTAGTGCACTCATTGTCCCATTACATTTTTTGTGTACATCATATGGAGTTTATGCCTACTCCTTTTCTACATATTAAGCATGGCCACTTCCCTGAGGGAATCTGGGTCTTGTATCTATATTACCCCCTCCCCTCTGATACACACACGTGTGAGTTTGTGTTTATGTAAACTGGTGTAAATATCTGGTGGTATTTTCTTTCTAAGGGAAAACTCCCTAGTGGGTGTAGGACAGCCGTTTGATAAGTAGAAAAGGGCACTATGAGTACTAGGCTAAGCACTGCACTGCACATGATACAATTGATTTAACCCTTCTGATACCAGATCTCATTCAAGGGGGTTAAAGGTTTTAGATAATTAGTGCACAACTCATACCACAGGCATACTACACAAGGCTGACAGTTCAAACTCACCCTGGTTCTATGATATAAAACTGTTTATTTTAAAGTGTTTAACTAAAAATCTTCCATCATAATTTTATGTAAGAATCTTGTTCCAAATATCAGATGGAGAATGTGAAAGTTAGTTACATTACTAAATCCCTCCAAATTTTTGATTATTTTCAAAATTATCTGAAAATCATAGGTAGTATCTTTCATTAGAAAAATAAGAATGAAAGGATTGAAATCATTGGAAAGTGGTACCTCAGCATTTATTGGAAGGTGGTACCTCAGCATTTATTGGAAGGTGGTACCTCAGCATTTATTGGAAAGTGGTACCTCAGCATTTATTGGAAAGTGGTACCTCAGCATCATGGCCACTGTCCAACTAGAACCAGTAGAAAATAAAAGAATCTTGGTGCTCATTTATTATTGACAGAAATCAGTGCTAATATTGATTTCTGCTTTAGGCACAAGGCCAGCAGAATATAAAGAATAGGAACAAATACTGCCAAGCATTTGTCTGATGTTCTAATGACTCTGAAAAATCCACCTTAATTAATTTTGTGTATCATTTATGTATCAGATAGGGCCACCTCAGAAAAATCGACTCTTGTTGTCTTCATGCAAGTAAAACTTAAATAAATTCTTTAATGTATATATACATATATATATATATATATAGTATAAATAAAGCTTCATACACTTAACATGTATGGGTGACCATTCGTTTCAGGGTCCAGTTATGGCCACCATTGTGTAGTGGAGAAGGCTCAGACAAAAATATGAAAAAGGGAATTCCTTTAGTTGACTATATTTGGTTCTAAACAGAGAAGAGGTTCAATTAGAAACAGGGGAGGTAATTCTGGAGTGGTTGAACTGTTGACTTTAAGCTATCTGTGTATAGTACGCATGTGATATGAGTGGTGTGCTAATTATCTAAAACCTTTAATCCCCTTGAATAAGATCGCTGCCAAAGGCGTTTTGTTTATTTTGGGGGAATCAAGGGAAGCAACTTTTGGGGTCGTAAACATTGCAAACTCGTAAAATAATAAAAATAAAATATTTAAAACACCCAAAACATTTATGCCTCTAATAATTCCTCAATGTTTAAAGTCTGAATACGTAAAAAGTGGATTTTATGTGATTGGTAGGTTGCTGTGTAATGTAATACTAAACCCTCTTTTAACAGACTGTTATTTAGTGAGGGTATGATGTGTTCGTTGAAAGGTAACAGGGGGATAGTGTCTGGTTAGAGGGCATCTTGTGGCTTCCCGTTAGATAAATGTTTGGCCCTCTGATGCAAGCAATATCTAAAGACCTCCATCTTGGAATTTAGGTATAGATCCTGCAAGATCTTAAATTTCTCACTCTAGGCAAAGCAGGCATATCTACCTTCCGTTTTTGTATGGTGTGGACTTTTTCAGTACTTTTCATGCAATATCATTTAGTACTCCTTTTTCGTTTAGTTGCCAGCGCTGTGGTGTTTTCATGTTGGGATGCCTAAATGAGGAGAGGTGCAAGTGAAACCTTTCCTTAAATCGGTCCTGGACTATACCTACATATTTTTCACGGGTCTCCGACTTGTTTCAAATCAGGAATAACTCTGTATAGAATTCTTTTACTGATCTTATCTATGTCTGAGGTAGATAAGCATATTAACCTGATAGATGGATGATTAATAAAGTTTACTTATGGTCCTTTAATTTAGGGGTTTTGGGGTTATAAAGTTCACTATATTGCTCTAGGTCTAGTTTGTTCTTAATAAGATTCATTTCTCTATTAATATTATCCAAACTTTCATTAAATAGTTTTTCTGTAGTTCTTATTCAGTTCCTTATATATAAATGTTTTATAAGTTGCAAAATCAATACTATATATGCTTATGGTTTTGTCAGCCATTACGAATAGATTTTTTGTTTTTTTTGAAGTTACATACAGAAGAGTCTAATTCATATAGGAAAGAGTTCATATCTAGGGATTGCTTCTTAAATTTAATGTTTTTAACCATATTAAGAAGATCATCTTCAAAATTGTTGAATAGAACATAACAGGTGAACCTTAACTGAATAATAACTAAATTAGGTTCCTTTAAGAAATATAATATGAGTGTGTTCAATGTGTTGCGAGTTATGAACACCTTTTAAAATAACTTACCTATTTTTTCTTTTTTACCCAACCGATAATTGTTGTTTATTCATATTAGTCCTTTAAGCCTAACATAGACTTGCACACATTTAATTACAGAAATACTTAGATACAATATAAATTATGGCTGAGTATTATGATGATATGGTTTGTGACTTATACAAATTATACTGTATACCCTGTGTTCATAAGTGTAGTGATATATACGAGTGTGTATATGATATTGTATATATTTATGAATGTGATTAGCCATTTGCATGTGTAATTCAAATTATGAATCAACACAGTCGGATTAACGTAGATTCTTATTTCAACCAGTCACCTTTCTAAACCAACACTGTCTATTACACAGTGATTCTTAATCATTAAGTAATGTAATTATACTTTAGTCATGCTGTAACACCAGACATAAATTAAACAGATTACGTTGCACCTAAATTCACTGCCCCAAAGACGTAACACTGCTTTTTTGTTTTGAATTTACCACTGGTCATGTTAATCTTTAGTGCGCTTGTAATTTTTATGAGTTGTTTCCCTTGACACTGCATTATTTATTAAGAGGAGATTACTCTAGGGTGCATTATGTTGCTTACAGCTTGCTAAAGATTAATTAATTGCACACACTGTTAGATATCATACTGTTTTGTGTCTCTGCTCCTGAGTTTCTGTTATATCAGAGTGAGTAACATTGTTGATAATAATAATGAACTTACCTATTGCACATCTATTAATATAAAAATTACATAATTGTTGTTATGGGTTTTGGACTGTCTGTTTTTCTCTCTCTCTGTGTTGCAGCATGTCGCAATTTTACTGTTCTTTATACAACACTTGCACAGAAAAACTCTACGGTCTTATGTCTCATAAGCTTAAAAAATACTACTTCACTGTAATTACCACTCTCTACTTGGATCTGCTTTGCCTGTTTCTTTTCATTGCTTGCTTATATTCATTACTTGCTAATGTTCTGGATATATGTATGTGTTGAATTTAATCTCTCTAAATGGTCCTGAGGATATGCTGGTATGTTTGTATACTATGTGAATAGTTATTAATTAATCATAACTGATTGACTCATTGTTTGCATGTATGTACGAGCTTCTCTCATGTATAGAAACAATTGTAGGGATTAAAGAAGGATTTAATTTAAAAACCTTCAATTTTTATATATATATGTGTGTGTGTGTATATATATATATACAGACACACACACACACACTTGATGTATGTGTGTGTGTATATCATCATCACCGTTTTACGCCTGTACTTCCACGCTAGCATGGGTTAGACGGGTTGTCCTGTTGTGGGCAGTGTCCGGCCGGCTGACCATGTCTTGCTCATACAGGGACTGATTCTGGCTTGATTTCTACAGCTGGATGCCCTTCCTAACACCAACCTCATTTACAGTGAGTGCTGGGTGCTTTTTTGCCGTGGTACCTCCACGACCACTTTGCAGTGGAATGATATATCATCATTATCATCATTTTACGTCCGCTTTTCCCTGCTTGCAAGGGTGGGACGGGTCTTATTCAGCACAGCATCTCTCCACTCGTCACGGTCCTTTGTCATCTCCACCGTGAGCTTCAATGATCTGAGGTCTGTTCTCACCACCTCCGCCCATGTTTTTCGTGGTCTACCTCTACCACGTCTTCCTTCAACTGGCATTTCCTGGCACTTCTTCACCCATCGGTCATCCTCCATGCGCATCACATGTCCATACCACCTCAGTCTCCTCTCCCATACACTACATTCTATCCCTCTCAGACACAGTTTCTCTCTCAACACATTCATGCTGGGTCGTTCACGCACATTTACACTGCACATCCAACGGATGCCTCATTTATATATATATATATATATCTGTTAGAACACGAAAAGTGTGAAACACAGAATGTTCACTTTTCGTGTTCTAACATATATGCCTAGCTTCTTTAAAAATTTTTCGGGGATAGCCGTGGTGGTGATCGTATGTGATTGGCTAATTTTCAACCAATCAGAGTACCTCTCTCTATATCTCTTCCACTGTTACTTACGCCTGTTTCTCTCTATCTGTTCCGTCTCTATTTATATCTCTTACTCTTTCGCTTTGCACTCCTCCCCTTCAATACCATCTCTCCCCCTCTCTATATATTTGTTACTCTATCGCTGCACGCTCCTCTCCTTCAATATATCAATTACACACGCTTTACACTCCTTTATCCCCAGCGCCCCTATATATACACCCCCTCTCCCGCATCTATATTTTAATGTACCGTTGCACCGTGAATACATGTGTCTATATATATATATACATATATATTGTATATACACATTCATGTATGTGTATACACACTCATGTATGTATATACACTGGTTTTATGTGTGTATTGTAAATTTGTACTGTTAAAACACGAAACTAACATTCGATTGACACTTTGATTACCTGTACAGGCAATAGTTATTAGAATGCTGTTGAAGTGTGTATATATTTTTGGGGGACATCCTGTATATACACACATTATATATAATACAATAAACAGATAAATACACACATATATATATGAGCTTATTTAATTATAAATATTGTGAATTTTTAACTCAGTTCAATTATATATATAAATGGCTTCTACAGGACTAGAACTGTTTCATTCGAAAGAAATCATCATAATATTGAGAGGGGGGACTAGATAAAATATTTCAAATCAAATGTGTATAAGTTATAAGTTAAAATGTATAAATAGAGACGATAGTGGAGGTATATCTGTTTAGTGGAACAGTAGACGATAGAATTAAATACAGACGATAATCTCCCTTTAATGAAACAGCAGACGATAGAATTAAGGCAATTTAAATTTTAAGCATTTGCATTTTTGCCTTTCATCGTTACGGGGTCGATAAAATAAAGTACCAGTAATACACTGTCACTAGACGACTTTCAAATTGAATTGTTGGTTCCATTTCTTTAGTATTTTCAATTGTAGTTATCTACTTAAAAAGCGTTACACGGTTAGAGACATAATTCGTAAGTTATATCTTCCCTATTAAACCATTGCATTATTTCGCCTACAGGGCGGTGAATTGGCAGTATCGGTAGAGGGTTGGACGCCATGCTTTCTAGCATAGTTACGTCCCTTTACAGTCTGAGTTCAAATCCCGCCGAGGTTAACTTTGCCTTTCATCCTTACGGGGTCGATAAAATAAAGTACCAGTAATGTACTGGGTAATTTGCTGGCCTTGTGCCTAAAGTAGAAACAATTATTTCGCCTACAATAGAACAAAAATGAAATGTTCTTTAAAGAAACAGGAATATAACTTTATAAAAAAAAAAGTTGCATCCGCTTCTTTTATCATTGATAATTTTTTCGTTTTAATATTAATTGTTTTTTGCAGTTGTTTATATTAAAAATCTTACTGTAATATTTACTTAAACGAAGGCAAACATCTAAACTTATAGATTAATCTTGAGCGAAGGACTAGATAAATCTCTCTCTCTCTCTCTCTCTCTCTCTCTCTCTCTCTCTCTCTCTCTCTCTCTCTCTCTCTCTCTCTCTCTCTCTCTCTCTCTCTCTCTCTCTCTCTCTCTCTCTCTCTCTCTCTCTCTCTCTCTCTCTCTCTCTCTCTCTCTCTCTCTCTCTCTATAAACGAAGAATGATAAAATTTCAAGCAAAGAGTTTAATTAGGTATATTTTGTAATATTATTAACTAATTATTATAATTAACGCGCATATTTTGCTATCCTCAAACACGTTTACACATGGCATGAAATATAACTAATCCGAGATGGCTAGGTTTCATCTTCTAACTGGATAAACGAAATCCATTATGTCTTGACAACAACATGAGGTAACATTATGTTATTCACAGACACACTTTGTACACTGTTCCATATCAGAATGTATTTCCTTCGTCACATTCACAAACAGTATTGAAAATATGTTCTTCGGCAAATAAAAATGTTTTGTTCATAATATTTCAACTAGCGATTGCTCTACTCCACGCACGACCACCATAAATTAATGACCAGCTCAACACAAGTATTGGTAGAGCGTCAGACACCATGCTTTGCAGTATTGTTATGGTCCTTTGCATTCTAAGTTCAAATCCTGCCGAGGTTAACTTCGACTTTCATACTTACTAATTCGATAAAATAAAGTACCAGTAATGGACTGCCGTAATGGATTTGTGCCGAAAAATAGAAACACTATTAATGTGCAATAAGAGCAAAATATAACGACATTGCTCAATTATTTTATCTAATGTTGTAATAACACAAGGAAATGTTGTTTGTGTATTTTTTTTTATATTTGCTCATAGGCTTTTACAATTTCGCTCAGCCAACAACTATTAAAAAGTGAGTTGCTTAAGATAACAATTTAATCACAAATTGTTGCTATCTTTTAATACACTCCAACAAGTCATCAAATTATGTACAATAAAAACAAATCTTATTAATTTGCTCAGGGAATATAAAGAAAATGTATATACACTGATAATTGCAATTGTATGTAAATATTTTGTTTTTGTATTGTATATTTTATGTTTTCTATTATGTATAATATATTGATTTAATATTGATTGTTTTTTTGTAGTTGTTTATATTAAAAGTCTGAAAATATTTTTATACATCTTACACTAATATTTATAAGATAATTTATAATAACAATTACATAATCTAATTACATTACAACGATAATTTATTATTAATATATATCCTGTTTAACTAGAGTTATTACAAGCGTTGCCTTAAAAAAATATTAAACTAGACATGAAAAATGCGCAAGCTCAAAAGTGCCACAGAATGTTATAATAAACCTTCAAAAGTGTGGGACTAGAGTTGTTGCTAAAAAATATTGTAATCATTATATATCGTACATTCTGTGGCATCCTTTATAAAAATAGCTTAAACCAACGAAGCCTTTATTTTTACGCTATTTCACTTAGTTAATTCTTAGAGTGTAACATATAAAAATAAATACATCTATGTTTAATGTAATAACAGCTATAAATAATTACGTAATATTATTATCATATACTCATAGTAACAAAATAATTGTGTTGAAACTTAATATGATGCTTATATGAACGATCAAATCTATAATGATAATTTCTTAAATATACTAATAGTAAAATAATTTAGTTATCTATTGTTACATTTTCATAGAACTATAATATTAACAATCGTATTGCATTATCAAATTTTTATCACTACAAACTTTCATATTGGAATTACCTTAAGCCACTTATTATTACTTCGCTTTCGTACTTTTACAGCTGTAGATATTGCGCTGTATCTTATATCTAATATCAATATCTCGTGGTAATTTGCATGAAGTGTAAAATAGGTTTATTAATAACTTTAATATGAAATGTATTATACAGGGCTGCGGAGTCGGTCAAAAATTGACTGGCTCCAACTCAGGATCCGATACTCCATTATTTCCTAAATTTCAGCTCCGCAGCTCTGTTATTATATTAATTAATTTATTTTATAGTTGTAAATCATATTTTTATATGTTACACTCTAAGAATTAACTAAGTGAAATAGCGTAAAAATAAAGGCTTCGTTGGTTTAAGCTATTTTTATAAAGGATGCCACAGAATGTACGATATATAATGATTACAATATTTTTTAGCAACAACTCTAGTCCCACACTTTTGAAGGTTTATTATAACATTCTGTGGCACTTTTGAGCTTGCGCATTTTTCATGTCTAGTATATATATATATATATATATATATATATATAAAATTCATCTTTTACATTATACAAGGTGATGTTGTACCCATTGTATTAATTAATGAAGGGTCCAATAAATTTCATGTTGACTTAATGTGTACACACACACACATTTATTAGACACACACATATATATATAGTAGCATGTATGTACATAGATATCTGTGTGTCTGTATACATACATGCACTTATTGTTTTCGATTTGGAATGATTTGAAATTGTTACAGCTGGATTCTCTCTTTTCTATTGATGAGCAGTGGACTATGAAGTACAAGTGGATGTTGTTTTTGTTTCTCTGTATTTGTTCTATCAATCAAGCAAACTGGGGCATAGGAGAGAGAGAGAGAGAGAGAGAGAGAGAAAGCATTGTGTATCTAACTCAGTCAAACAACACATGAACACTAAAGTTTGTTTTGAACTTGAGGTCTGTAATTGATACTTAGGTTCATACTCAGCTGGTATTAAGCCTACCACATCTTAACATATAATAGTTACTTGTACTTGGCAGTGGAGAGTGTTGCCAGTTTGTGGGCAGTGGAGAGTGTGACCAGTTTGTGGGCAGTGCAGTGTGTGACCAGTTTGTGGAGAGAGTGACCACCTTGTGGGCAGTGGACGGTGTGTGGCCACCTTGTGGGCAGTGGAGAGTGTGACCACCTTGTGGGCAGTGGAGGATGTGTGGCCTCCTTGTGGAGAGTGACCATTTTGTGGGCAGTGGAGGATGTGTGACTACCTTGTGGGCAGTGGAGGATGTGTGACTACCTTGTGGACAGTGGAGTGTGTGACTACCTTGTGGGCAGTGGAGGATGTGTGACTACCTTGTGGACAGTGGAGTGTGTGACTACCTTGTGGACAGTGGAGGGTGTGTGACTACCTTGTGGACAGTGGAGGGTGTGTGACCACCTTGTGGAGTGTGTGACCACCTTGTGGACAGTGGAGTGTGTGACCACCTTGTGGACAGTGGAGTGTGTGACCACCTTGTGGACAGTGGAGTGTGTGACCACCTTGTGGACAGTGGAGGATGTGTGACTACCTTGTGGACAGTGGAGGGTGTGTGACCACCTTGTGGACAGTGGAGTGTGTGACCACCTTGTGGACAGTGGAGTGTGACCACCTTGTGGACAGTGGAGTGTGTGACTACCTTGTGGACAGTGGAGGGTGTGTGACCAGCTTGTGGACAGTGGAGTGTGTGACTACCTTGTGGACAGTGGAGTGTGTGACTACCTTGTGGACAGTGGAGTGTGTGACCACCTTGTGGGCAGTGGAGTGTGTGTGACCACCTTGTGGACAGTGGAGTGTGTGACCACCTTGTGGGCAGTGGAGTGTGTGACTACCTTGTGGACAGTGGAGGGTGTGACTACCTTGTGGGCAGTGGAGGATGTGTGACTACCTTGTGGGCAGTGGAGGATGTGTGACTACCTTGTGGACAGTGGAGTGTGTGACTACCTTGTGGGCAGTGGAGGATGTGTGACTACCTTGTGGGCAGTGGAGGATGTGTGACTACCTTGTGGACAGTGGAGGGTGTGTGACCACCTTGTGGGCAGTGGAGTGTGTGACCACCTTGTGGACAGTGGAGTGTGTGACCACCTTGTGGACAGTGGAGGGTGTGTGACTACCTTGTGGACAGTGGAGTGTGTGACCACCTTGTGGACAGTGGAGTGTGTGACCACCTTGTGGACAGTGGAGTGTGTGACCACCTTGTGGACAGTGGAGTGTGTGACTACCTTGTGGGCAGTGGAGTGTGTGACTACCTTGTGGGCAGTGGAGTGTGTGTGACCACCTTGTGGACAGTGGAGGGTGTGTGACCACCTTGTGGACAGTGGAGGGTGTGTGACCACCTTGTGGACAGTGGAGTGTGTGACCACCTTGTGGACAGTGGAGTGTGTGTGACTACCTTGTGGACAGTGGAGGGTGTGTGACCACCTTGTGGACAGTGGAGGGTGTGTGACCACCTTGTGGACAGTGGAGTGTGTGACCACCTTGTGGACAGTGGAGTGTGTGTGACCACCTTGTGGACAGTGGAGTGTGTGTGACTACCTTGTGGACAGTGGAGTGTGTGTGACCACCTTGTGGACAGTGGAGGGTGTGTGACCACCTTGTGGACAGTGGAGTGTGTGACCACCTTGTGGACAGTGGAGTGTGTGTGACTACCTTGTGGACAGTGGAGGGTGTGACCACCTTGTGGACAGTGGAGTGTGTGACTACCTTGTGGACAGTGGAGGGTGTGACCACCTTGTGGACAGTGGAGGGTGTGTGACCACCTTGTGGACAGTGGAGTGTGACCACCTTGTGGACAGTGGAGTGTGTGTGACCACCTTGTGGACAGTGGAGTGTGTGTGACCACCTTGTGGACAGTGGAGTGTGTGACCACCTTGTGGACAGTGGAGTGTGTGACTACCTTGTGGACAGTGGAGGGTGTGACCACCTTGTGGACAGTGGAGGGTGTGTGACCACCTTGTGGACAGTGGAGTGTGTGACCACCTTGTGGACAGTGGAGGGTGTGTGACTACCTTGTGGACAGTGGAGTGTGTGACTACCTTGTGGACAGTGGAGGGTGTGACCACCTTGTGGACAGTGGAGGGTGTGTGACCACCTTGTGGACAGTGGAGGATGTGTGACCACCTTGTGGACAGTGGAGGGTGTGTGACTACCTTGTGGGCAGTGGAGGGTGTGACCACCTTGTGGGCAGTGGAGGATGTGTGACTACCTTGTGGACAGTGGAGTGTGTGACTACCTTGTGGACAGTGGAGTGTGTGACTACCTTGTGGACAGTGGAGTGTGTGACTACCTTGTGGGCAGTGGAGGATGTGTGACTACCTTGTGGACAGTGGAGGGTGTGTGACTACCTTGTGGACAGTGGAGTGTGTGACTACCTTGTGGACAGTGGAGGGTGTGTGACCACCTTGTGGACAGTGGAGGGTGTGTGACCACCTTGTGGACAGTGGAGTGTGTGACTACCTTGTGGACAGTGGAGTGTGTGTGACTACCTTGTGGACAGTGGAGGGTGTGTGACTACCTTGTGGGCAGTGGAGGATGTGTGACTACCTTGTGGACAGTGGAGGGTGTGTGGCCACCTTGTGGGCAGTGGAGGGTGTGTGGCCACCTTGTGGGCAGTGGAGGGTGTGTGACCACCTTGTAGGCAGTGGACGGTGTGTGACCACCTTGTGGACAGTGGAGGGTGTGTGACCACTTTGTGGACAGTGGAGTGTGTGTGACCACCTTGTAGGCAGTGGACGGTGTGTGACCACCTTGTGGACAGTGGAGGGTGTGTGACTACCTTGTGGACAGTGGAGTGTGTGACCACCTTGTGGACAGTGGAGTGTGTGACCACCTTGTGGACAGTGGAGTGTGTGACCACCTTGTGGACAGTGGAGTGTGTGACCACCTTGTGGACAGTGGAGGGTGTGACCACCTTGTGGACAGTGGAGGGTGTGTGACCACCTTGTGGACAGTGGAGGGTGTGTGACCACCTTGTGGACAGTGGAGGGTGTGTGACCACCTTGTAGGCAGTGGACGGTGTGTGACTACCTTGTGGACAGTGGAGGGTGTGTGACCACCCTGTGGACAGTGGAGGGTGTGTGACTACCCTGTGGACAGTGGAGGGTGTGTGACCACCTTGTGGACAGTGGAGGGTGTGTGACCACCTTGTGGAGGGTGTGTGACCACCTTGTGGACAGTGGAGGGTGTGACCACCTTGTGGACAGTGGAGGGTGTGACCACCTTGTGGACAGTGGAGGGTGTGTGACCACCTTATGGACAGTGGAGGGTGTGTGACTACCTTGTGGACAGTGGGTGTGTGACCACCTTGTGGACAGTGGAGGGTGTGTGACCACCTTGTGGACAGTGGAGGGTGTGACCACCTTGTGGACAGTGGAGGGTGTGTGACCACCTTGTGGACAGTGGAGTGTGTGGCCACTTTGTGGGCAGTGGAGGGTGTGTGGCCACCTTGTGGGCAGTGGAGGGTGTGTGGCCACCTTGTGGGCAGTGGAGTGTGTGTGACCACCTTGTGGGCAGTGGAGGGTGTGTGACCACCTTGTAGGCAGTGGACGGTGTGTGACCATCTTGTGGGAAGTGGACGGTGTGTGGCCACCTTGTGGGCAGTGGACGGTGTGTGGCCACCTTGTGGGCAGTGGACGGTGTGTGGCCACCTTGTGGACAGTGGAGTGTGTGACCACCTTGTGGACAGTGGAGTGTGTGACTACCTTGTGGACAGTGGAGTGTGTGACTACCTTGTGGACAGTGGAGGGTGTGTGACTACCTTGTGGACAGTGGAGGGTGTGTGACCACCTTGTGGAGTGTGTGACCACCTTGTGGACAGTGGAGTGTGTGACCACCTTGTGGACAGTGGAGTGTGTGACCACCTTGTGGACAGTGGAGTGTGTGACCACCTTGTGGACAGTGGAGGATGTGTAACTACCTTGTGGACAGTGGAGTGTGTGACCACCTTGTGGACAGTGGAGTGTGTGACAACCTTGTGGACAGTGGAGGGTGTGTGACCACCTTGTGGACAGTGGAGTGTGTGACCACCTTGTGGACAGTGGAGGGTGTGTGACCACCTTGTGGACAGTGGAGGGTGTGTGACCACCTTGTGGACAGTGGAGTGTGTGACCACCTTGTGGACAGTGGAGTGTGTGACCACCTTGTGGACAGTGGAGTGTGTGACCACCTTGTGGACAGTGGAGTGTGTGACCACCTTGTGGACAGTGGAGGATGTGTGACTACCTTGTGGACAGTGGAGTGTGTGACCACCTTGTGGACAGTGGAGTGTGTGACCACCTTGTGGACAGTGGAGTGTGTGACTACCTTGTGGGCAGTGGAGTGTGTGTGACCACCTTGTGGACAGTGGAGGGTGTGTGACCACCTTGTGGGCAGTGGAGTGTGTGACTACCTTGTGGACAGTGGAGGGTGTGTGACCACCTTGTGGACAGTGGAGGATGTGTGACCACCTTGTGGACAGTGGAGGGTGTGTGACTACCTTGTGGACAGTGGAGGGTGTGTGACCACCTTGTGGGCAGTGGAGTGTGTGACCACCTTGTGGACAGTGGAGGATGTGTGACTACCTTGTGGACAGTGGAGTATGTGACCACCTTGTGGACAGTGGAGTGTGTGACCACCTTGTGGACAGTGGAGTGTGTGACTACCTTGTGGGCAGTGGAGTGTGTGTGACCACCTTGTGGACAGTGGAGGGTGTGTGACCACCTTGTGGGCAGTGGAGTGTGTGACTACCTTGTGGACAGTGGAGGGTGTGTGACCACCTTGTGGACAGTGGAGGATGTGTGACCACCTTGTGGACAGTGGAGTGTGTGACTACCTTGTGGACAGTGGAGTGTGTGACCACCTTGTGGACAGTGGAGGGTGTGTGACTACCTTGTGGACAGTGGAGGGTGTGTGACCACCTTGTGGACAGTGGAGGGTGTGTGACCACCTTGTGGACAGTGGAGGGTGTGTGACCACCTTGTGGACAGTGGAGTGTGTGACCACCTTGTGGACAGTGGAGTGTGTGACCACCTTGTGGACAGTGGAGTGTGTGACCACCTTGTGGACAGTGGAGGATGTGTGACTACCTTGTGGACAGTGGAGTGTGTGACTACCTTGTGGACAGTGGAGTGTGTGACCACCTTGTGGACAGTGGAGGGTGTGTGACCACCTTGTGGTCAGTGGAGTGTGTGACCACCTTGTGGACAGTGGAGTGTGTGACTACCTTGTGGACAGTGGAGTGTGTGACCACCTTGTGGACAGTGGAGGGTGTGTGACCACCTTGTGGACAGTGGAGTGTGTGACCACCTTGTGGACAGTGGAGTGTGTGACTACCTTGTGGACAGTGGAGGGTGTGTGACTACCTTGTGGACAGTGGAGGATGTGTGACTACCTTGTGGACAGTGGAGGGTGTGTGACCACCTTGTGGACAGTGGAGTGTGTGACCACCTTGTGGACAGTGGAGTGTGTGACCACCTTGTGGACAGTGGAGTGTGTGACCACCTTGTGGACAGTGGAGGATGTGTGACTACCTTGTGGACAGTGGAGGGTGTGACCACCTTGTGGACAGTGGAGGGTGTGTGACTACCTTGTGGACAGTGGAGTGTGTGACCACCTTGTGGACAGTGGAGTGTGTGACCACCTTGTGGGCAGTGGAGGATGTGTGACTACCTTGTGGACAGTGGAGTGTGTGACCACCTTGTGGACAGTGGAGGGTGTGACCACCTTGTGGACAGTGGAGGATGTGTGACTACCTTGTGGACAGTGGAGTGTGTGACCACCTTGTGGACAGTGGAGGGTGTGTGACTACCTTGTGGACAGTGGAGGGTGTGTGACCACCTTGTGGACAGTGGAGGGTGTGTGGCCACCTTGTGGACAGTGGAGGGTGTGTGACCACCTTGTGGGCAGTGGACGGTGTGTGACCACCTTGTGGGCAGTGGAGGGTGTGTGACCACCTTGTGGGCAGTGGAGGGTGTGTGGCCACCTTGTGGACAGTGGAGGGTGTGTGACCACCTTGTGGACAGTGGAGGGTGTGTGGCCACCTTGTGGGCAGTGGAGGGTGTGTGGCCACCTTGTGGGCAGTGGAGGGTGTGTGACCACCTTGTAGGCAGTGGACGGTGTGTGACCACCTTGTGGACAGTGGAGGGTGTGTGACCACTTTGTGGACAGTGGAGTGTGTGTGACCACCTTGTGGACAGTGGAGGGTGTGTGACTACCTTGTGGACAGTGGAGTGTGTGACCACCTTGTGGACAGTGGAGTGTGTGACCACCTTGTGGACAGTGGAGTGTGTGACCACCTTGTGGACAGTGGAGGGTGTGTGACCACCTTGTGGACAGTGGAGTGTGTGTGACCACCTTGTGGGCAGTGGACGGTGTGTGACCACCTTGTGGACAGTGGAGGGTGTGACCACCTTGTGGACAGTGGAGGGTGTGTGACCACCTTGTGGTCAGTGGAGTGTGTGTGACCACCTTGTGGACAGTGGAGGGTGTGACTACCTTGTGGACAGTGGAGGGTGTGTGACCACCTTGTGGACAGTGGAGTGTGTGTGACCACCTTGTGGGCAGTGGACGGTGTGTGACCACCTTGTGGACAGTGGAGGGTGTGACCACCTTGTGGACAGTGGAGGGTGTGTGACCACCTTGTGGACAGTGGAGGGTGTGTGACCACCTTGTGGACAGTGGAGGGTGTGTGACCACCTTGTAGGCAGTGGACGGTGTGTGACTACCTTGTGGACAGTGGAGGGTGTGTGACCACCTTGTGGACAGTGGAGTGTGTGACCACCTTGTGGACAGTGGAGTGTGTGACCACCTTGTGGACAGTGGAGGGTGTGTGACTACCTTGTGGACAGTGGAGGGTGTGTGACCACCTTGTGGACAGTGGAGTGTGTGTGACCACCTTGTGGAGGGTGTGTGACCACCTTGTGGACAGTGGAGGGTGTGACCACCTTGTGGACAGTGGAGGGTGTGACCACCTTGTGGACAGTGGAGGGTGTGTGACCACCTTATGGACAGTGGAGGGTGTGTGACCACCTTGTGGACAGTGGAGGGTGTGTGACCACCTTGTGGACAGTGGAGGGTGTGTGACCACCTTGTGGACAGTGGAGGGTGTGACCACCTTGTGGACAGTGGAGGGTGTGTGACCACCTTGTGGACAGTGGAGTGTGTGGCCACTTTGTGGGCAGTGGAGGGTGTGTGGCCACCTTGTGGGCAGTGGAGGGTGTGTGGCCACCTTGTGGGCAGTGGAGTGTGTGTGACCACCTTGTAGGCAGTGGACGGTGTGTGACCACCTTGTAGGCAGTGGACGGTGTGTGACCATCTTGTGGGAAGTGGACGGTGTGTGGCCACCTTGTGGGCAGTGGACGGTGTGTGGCCACCTTGTGGGCAGTGGACGGTGTGTGGCCACCTTGTGGACAGTGGAGTGTGTGACCACCTTGTGGACAGTGGAGTGTGTGACCACCTTGTGGACAGTGGAGTGTGTGACTACCTTGTGGGCAGTGGAGGATGTGTGACTACCTTGTGGACAGTGGAGGATGTGTGACTACCTTGTGGACAGTGGAGGATGTGTGACCACCTTGTGGACAGTGGAGGGTGTGTGGCCACTTTGTGGGCAGTGGAGGGTGTGTGGCCACCTTGTGGGCAGTGGAGGGTGTGTGGCCACCTTGTGGGCAGTGGAGGGTGTGTGGCCACCTTGTGGGCAGTGGAGGGTGTGTGACCACCTTGTGGGCAGTGGAGGGTGTGTGACCACCTTGTGGGCAGTGGAGGGTGTTTGATTCCTTTGTGGACAGCAAAGTGTGTGTGACCACCTTGTGGGCAGTGGAGGGTGTGTGACCACCTTGTGGACAGTGGAGTGTGTGGCCACTTTGTGGGCAGTGGAGGGTGTGTGACCACCTTGTGGGCAGTGGACAGTGTGTGACCAGCTTGTGTTGAAATGTTAGTAGTAGGATGATGGTGAATATATTTACTGCAATATCTATCAAACTAATACACTGGTAATTACTGCAACATCACCTATTATTGAAGAAAGGGAGATTAATCCAATATTGTGAAGGAAATCTTGTCTCAGATGTGTGTGATCATACATTGCTGCCAGAGGGCCAAGATTAATAATAGGGCCAGCTAAAGATGTGAAATGTAAACTCCATTTCAACTGATAATAGTCCTAGGCCAGATGTAAAATGTAGGGTCTGTTTCGAACCACAATTTTAAAGGTTAGAGGATAGGACTCACAATCGTGAGGTTGCAAGTTTGATTCCAGGACCAGGCGGTGCATTATGTCCGCTTTATTTCATGTTGCCCTTTCTGCCAAGAGTTGTGACCGATAAATAGTATCAATAATGGAAAGACCAATGGAAACAGTTTCTTGGTCCAATTTGACGAGTTTCACCCACTCTCTTGTTGATTGATTAAAAAAAAAAGTATTTGTGCTCTGACTTAAAATCCCACTGAAGTTGGCTTTGTGTTTCATCCTTTTGTGGTTAAGTAAAGTACCAGTTCAGGATAGCATTAAGCTGAATTGTTAGAGAACCTTATGATGCTATCTGTTCTGGCATTTTGCATTCTAATTCTGCCTCATGTCACTAGAAAAATCATGACATAAGGCTGGTGTCTCCTATAATTAAAACGCTTAAGAAACCTACTGTGTGGTGCAGCCTCATAGAATCCATCTAAACATACATAAACATGAGCCTTAACAATATCACTTCTCTGACCTCTTGTGTGATGTAGCTTTATAGAAACCATCTAAACATACATAAGCTTGAGCCTTAACAATGTCACTTCCCTGACCTCTTGTGTGATGTAGCCTCATAGAAACCATCTAAACCTACATAAGCTTGAGCCTTAACAATATCACTTCCCTGACCTCTTGTGTGATGTAGCCTTATAGAAACCATCTAAACCTACATAAGCTTGAGCCTTAACAATATCACTTCCCTGACCTCTTGTGTGATGTAGCCTCATAGAAACCATCTAAACCTACATAAGCTTGAGCCTTAACAATATCACTTCCCTGACCTCTTGTGTGATGTAGCCTCATAGAAACCATCTAAACCTACATAAGCTTCAGCCTTAACAATATCACTTCCCTGACCTCTTGTGTGATGTAGCCTTATAGAAACCATCTAAACATACATAAGCTTGAGCCTTAACAATATCACTTCCCTGACCTCTTGTGTGATGTAGCCTCATAGAAACCATCTAAACCTACATAAGCTTCAGCCTTAACAACAACAACATCTGTGCATCTACTAAGTTCTTTCTTGGGATAATATAAAAAGGAAGAAGGGTGGAAGATGCTATTAAGATAAATGAGATAAGATATAAATTGCAATAGGATGTTTGCTCTCTTATTTGTTTGAGGAACAATATATTCCAGATTTATACATATAAGTCCCTCATTTAGTACCTACCATTCTTTAAATGTTTCCCATAAATAAATACTTACTTTCTGAATTTATTTTCTACTATACTATCAATTTTTTGTTGAACTTGAGCAAAAATACTTGGCTCCATGAACATTGATATTTGCATATTAAATTGACATTTGTGCACACACACACTTCTTGTGTTTGACTTTATATGCTGGCATGGGATGGATTTAAAATTTCGAGCAGTGGTTTACAACTGGAAGCTTTTCGCAATGCCAACTCTTTTAGTCACCTATTACAGCAAAGGATATGGTGCATTTATATTGGTATCTAATTATATACTAGTATATATATATATATTTATAGGTATGTATTGAGTGAGCCATGGTCCCTTAACCCATGCCAGTATGGAAAAAATAGATGAAAAAATATATCATCATCATCATTGTTTAGCATGTGTTTTCCCTGCTAGCATGGGTTGAATGATCAGTACTCAAGCAGAGCCTCTGATCTCAAGGTGAGCTGGGAGTGCCTGACATGAAGTCTTGCATTCTACTTTGTGCATTTTATCATGGCACCAGCACTAGGGAAGTTGTCGTGTCTTTGGTGTAGTTGAAAAGTTTTTCTGACCCTTTGTTTGGTAGGTTTTCTTCAGCTGGTTGCGTTTCCTATCAACGATCACTTTACCGAGTGTACTGAGTGATCGTTTGATGTGTAGATCACCAACACTAGGGAGGTTGTGAATAATGAAAAAGTGAAAATTATATGGTGCCTGTGATATTTATTGGCAATATTGCTAACATGACCATCCCCAAATATTACAATATGTACAAGAGTGCTTCAGAAAGTTCGTGGAAAAAGGACAGTTGCACAAAACGGTTTATTTTTCAATATATGCCAGCCTTTATAAGTTCATCTGTTTAAAACTGAGGGCCATGCGATTTAAACCATGTCAAAACAGCTTTTTTACACCTTCAGCCTCATCTCTTCCACTTCTAAAGTGACATCCATTTGTAGGTTGCCCCATAAACTTGCTCCAGAGTGTCAATGAATTTTATGTCTTGATGGAGACCATGTTGCTTGAGTGGGTCCTGACTTACGACTGGCGCCATCATGTTGCAACATGCATTTAAGGGTTCATGTTAGAACACGTTAGTATGAGAACATTCAGGTGCATTGAGATCAAAATTCCTGCATAGGATTTTTAGCTATGTACTTTTTCCACAAACTTTTTGATGCCCCCTCACACACACACACACACACACACACACACACACACACACACACACACACACACACACACACAGAAACACACACACACACGTAGATGTGAAGGTACATGGCCAAATGGTTAAGGTGTTAGTCTTATGATCATTAAGGGAGTAGTTTTGATTCCTGGAACAGGCAACACCTAGTATTCTTTAGCATGATGCTTCATTTCATGTTGCTTTTCATAATAAAATTGAGGCTCTTATTAAAACACCCAAGATACCTCCTATGAGATGCAACTTTGTAGGAGGCCAGCTAGGGGGGTGAACAGTAACAACATACATCCACATCCATGTGTGTTAGTGTGTGTGTGTGTGTGTCCATCTCTCTCTGAATATATATATATGTATATATATATATTTGTTTTACACACACACACACACATCAGACATCACACATTGGTATTCAGTTTATCTTCTGGAACAATAAAATATTATTGAAAGGTGTTTAGAGGGAAAACTTCACATCTGGTTAGTATTATTCCTTAATTAGGAGTAGATTGATGTTATGATAATGATGATGGATATAATAATGGCGGTGATGGTGACTTTGATAGTATTATTAGCAGAATAATAATGATTATTATTATTAGTAGCAGTAGTAGTCGTTGGCATGGGTGTGGGAGGGGAGTTTCGTAGTAGTAGTAGTAGTGATCTTTAGCAGCTAGTGGGGTGGGAGGGGGTTGGATGGGACGGGTCTGGGCATGTAATGTCTTTGTGATGGTTGTGGAGGCTTTGCGATGTTGTTGCAGGAGGGTGTTTTATGTTAGTGTTGGGAGGGGTTAGGGGTGTGCACGGTAGATGGTGTAAGGGGTAGGTTGGTGGGTTGGTTGGTAAACATGGTGGTAGTGCCAGTGCTGTTAACCCCCTTCCTGCTACCACTACTGCCACCACTATCACCTCCACCACTGCTGCCACCACCCACCATACCACCACCACCACCACCATTGTTGATGTTGATGCAGGAAGGTGTTTATGTTAGTATTGGGAGTTGAAGGGTGGGGGGACATATCCATGGCGCGCGCGTGTGTGGTGAGGATGCGACCCCAGTTGTGGTATTGTGGTGGTGCTATGTTGTTTTGGTTCCCATTATACCCGAGTGACTACTACTGCTGTTGTTACCACTACCAACACCACTACTACTGCCACGACTACTACTGCTGCTACCACCACCACTACTACTACTGCTACCACCACCACTACTACTACTGCTACTTGCTGAGGGGGCTGGGTGATGGTAGTGGTTATGTGAAACATTTGTTACAAAAACATTGACCCCCCCCCCCCCCTCGAGGGAGGTGGAGGTGGGTGCACAGGCAATAGGGGTGGGTTATGATATCTGGACCGAATGGGTGGGGGGCTGAAAGGATAATTAAAACAACTAGCTGAGGAAGAGGTGGTGGTGGTGGTGGAAGTGCTGATGGGAGTGGTGGTAGTGGTGATGATTGTGGTATTGCTGCTGGATATGATAGTGGTGGTGGTGTTGATGGTGGGAGTAATGGTTGTAGGGGTGATGCTTGTGATGGTGGTGCTGGTGATGATGTTTGTAGAGCTGGTAGTGGCAATGGTTGTTGTGGTGGTGGTGATATTGGTGGAGGTAGTAGTGGTTGGGCAGCTGTTGCTGGAGGTGGTGCTTGGTGGGTCAATCAATGAAGATGAGCCATGTAAGCAAAATATGGGATGTTCTTGAGGGGTAGGCGTTGGGGTGTGAGTGGGGTGAGGGTTGAGTATTTGGATAGGTTTATGGCGGAGCTGGTTGGCTAGTTGGTTGGTTGTTGTTTAACCCTAGGTAACCCCGATTCAGTTGACATACATCATATGATGGCTTGGCTTTGCGAACGAAGACTAAGAAGGGGGTGGTCCACTTTGACTGCAGGCTCGCTTGTGGTTGTCAAGGCCAATGTAGGCAGGAAGGCATGGCTGTAGCTGAAGGTCTGGTCAGGGTTTGATGACATGGTGTTTCAGTTCTTCCTCTTGTGCCTTTTGTCATTGAGGGTGTTCTTGTGGTTGTTTTCGAAGGAGGGGACAGCATGGTTGATTGATGGTGAGATACACGCATCACGGTCCTCAGCTATGGTGGACCACCGGCCATGGTAGATGTGACAGGCACCGAGGGATTTTTTTCAAACAGTCCTAGTACACATACATCATATTATCAAAATCATTCCAGCCATAATCATCTTATTTTTTTCTATGTACATGGAGGGAATCTCAGCCAACATTTTCCAAGATGTCTGTTTTGTTTTCAGAGATATGCAGAGTATGATTTGAGAGAGATTTGGCTACTATTTCTAACATATTCATAAACCACATAGATTTAGAGGTTCCCTCATTGGTTGGGAGATGAATGCTTTTAGAGCAGTGTGTTTCTGTATGGTAGAGGATTGCCAAACTGTGTGTGTGTATATATATATATATATATCTAAACTATAATAAAGCAAGGGCTGCGGGACTCCGTACGCTTTATTTCTTTTAATCCAGTTAGTAAAATAAGTTGGATTACTTTGAATAAATAATGAATGAATATTACATAATTTATGTGCTAAATTTCGTAAATAAATAATCTAAAATTGACTTCTTTTCAAAGTTGTACTTCCGGTATATCATCGCCGCCACCACCACCACCACTTCAACTACCATATATATAGAAAGAGAGAGTGTGTGATGAGAGAGATAGAGAGATTATGATTTTCTACACACTGATGCATATGAGTGTGCACATACACACATCTTTCTGTATGAGTATATAACTATAATCGCGCAAACACAAACTTATAAAAATACACACTCACGGACATAATTCACACAAATACACATACTTTCACACAAACATACATACATTCACACATACTTTTACACAAACACACAGTCATGATAGCGTTCAGTTTAATTGGAAATGGGAGGGTAAAACAAGTATTATTAACTCTTTTTTTAAAAAACCCATTTAATATAACTAGCAGAAAAACGACCTTTCGGGTGGTTTTCTGCTAGCATGTGTAGTGTGTATATTGATATTATACGCAATTATGTATGCATGTAGATATGATACATCAAATAAAACCGTAATTGACAATATAAACAGAAATTGAAAGAAGACTGCGTTACACTGTCTTATGTAATCAGTAATGTATAATCAGTAATGTAATCCATGATACATTAAAAAATGATATTATATATCTGCTAGCATGTGTAGTGTATATATTGATATTATACGCAAGTATATATGCATGTAGATATGATCCAATAAAATCGTAATTGACAACATACACAGATATGAATATTTATTTAAACGATCGCTAACCGGAAGTGTTGACATTTGAAAATTTTAAAGAAGTGAATCTTCAAATAAGTAATAAAATATATTTAATGAACAGCCACGAAATTTAGTAGATAAATTATGTAATATTCATTCATTATTGATTTAAAGTAATCCAACTTATTTTACTAAGGGGGATAAAAAATTGTAAACCGTACACAGTCCCGCGCTTCTAACTTTATTATAGTTTAGATTAAGCACTGTTGTATGTCCATTGATTAGATATATATATAAATGTAATAGCATATAAATTATGTCTGATGCAGACACACACACAGATATATATATATATATATATATATAATTTATATACACACACACATACACACACATACATACCACACCACACACAAATCGTCTTCCGAAGTTAGTGAAGCTATTATTAATCCTCCCCAGGTGAAGTAACTTGCAAATTCTTCGTAATAATACATCTAACGGACACACAGACACACACAAATATATCTATTCATACATAGACATATATATATAGGCGAAGTCTGGTCTGAAGTGTGCATGCGATAAGCCTGGTCTGAAGTGTGCATGCGATAAGTCTGGTCCGAGGTGCGCATGCGCGAAGGCTGGTCCGAGGTGCGCATGTGCAAAGACTGGTCCGTGCTGCACATGCGCGAAGGCTTGTATATAAAATGTGTGTGTGTGTATATTTGTATGCATGCAAAAGGCAAACAAATAACAAAGCAAATGACACAGTACAATGAAGAAATATATTATTAATTTTACGCTTGATATAGTTGGAAAAGAGTCTTAATGGTTTGGATGCTAGACCTTCATCAGAAAATAGAAAGAAGAAATAGAACAAGTGAGGAGATGAATAAATTGGGTATGGGACCTATTATTCAGAATTAATTAACTATTTGCATGTGCTTCTCTGGAGATGAAATAACCTTTCTTTTTTAAAAAAATCCCTTCAAAAAACCTTTTCAATTTCTTTACTTTATTGACTATAGATTCTTGTATTTCTATGGGACTTGCATCCTCCAAATCCTGAATTAATGTCCTGATGAAGTTTTAGTATTACCTGGTAATATTGAAGTTGAAACGCACGTAGACATTAATAAAATGATTTCAAGTACCCTTCTGTGGATGTCAATTGATGGCTTAGTGGTTGGAGCATTGGCCTTGCAATCGAAAGGTTGTGAGTTCAATTCTCAGACCGGGTGATGTGTTGTTTCCTTGAACAAGACACTTTATTTCACATTGCTCCAGTTTACTCAGCTGTAGAAATGAGATGATAGGGACTGGGGTCCATATCATTCCACTGCAAAGTGGTCGTGGAGGTGCCACGGCAAAAAAGCACCCAGCACTCACTGTAAATGAGGTTGGTGTTAGGAAGGGCATCCAGCTGTAGAAATAAAGCCAGAATCAGTTCCCGTCCCACCCTTGCAAGCAGGGAAAAGCGGACATAAAATGAAATGATGATGATGATGATTATATATATATATATATATATATAAATATAGTGGTAGAACACTGGAAGGTAATATCCGTAGTGGTAGAGCACTCAGTCCATGGGATGAGTTAGGTAGAAGTGGTTACACAACAGTTAGTTCACCATCCCGAGAACAATTGTTTCACCTTATACATATATATATAATTGCGTATGTACCATATACCGTCTGGATGTCAAGTACCTAATGTCAATTGATTTGATATATATATATCTATACATATAAACATATAAATATAAGCCGAGGAATATATGACCAAAAATCAATGGTAAAATGGAAGGTCGTTTTATATTTAGGGTCAATATTTTGACAATTTTCATCAACTTCAAATTCTAAGTAAATAAGATGCTAAAATATTTGAAGTGTGTATTTCATAATGAAACATTATTTTTCTATATTTCCTATATCGTCAGGAGTTTTATATTTGCATTGCCTTGAGAACATCGTCATAAAGTTTTATTATTTGAACTTTTTAATACATAAATATCTCCTACATATAAATGCATTCGTGCACACATGTACATAACACATGTGCACCGACTGTTTTTCTTTGTGACTAACATAATTAAACATTTTTTTCAATCTTGTTTTGATTTATTTTGCTCATTCTCTCTCACTTCTCTCAATCTCGCCCTCTATTTTTCTTGCTCTGTCTCTCTACCAAGATAGAGAAGGCAAAGCTTTATGAATTCAGAATAATCTTGGGAATGATCTCCAGAAAGCAGTACAGTCAGTAGATCTTCAATCATCTCCTCCCTCTTTTGCTTATAAAAATCTTCTATGGGTTCATCATCATCCAGGATAGTTTGATAATGAAACTTATTGATGGAGTCAATGTTCCTGGACATTTTTGAACATTGGGATACTGGGACCAGATAATGGGAAAAAATCTCGAAGACTTTCTTTAAAATCATTCAAGAATGTGATGGCGGCAAACCAGTTACAAAAGGAAATACTTGCTTTGTTGTACTGATACTTTCTCCCATTCCCATGTGACAACATGTGTGGTGTTGAGTTGGCTTTATTAGCTGTGATTTTTGGGGTGGTGCTGACTTGAAGATTTCATCATCATTAATAGCTGAGCTGGATGATGAACTTTTAAGAGCAACTTTCTTGGATATCTTCTTGACTTCTTCATCCTGTTTTCTCTTTCTTACTTTCATATGACTCTTCTTTACCTTCTCCTGAATGGCTCTCACATGTTCTGCATCAACACCAGCCAGGAATGAAGATATCCGATCTTCCTGCTTTGTCAAGGAAAGCTTTGTCTTCAGATGGGACATCTTTTTGTTCAAGAACATCCTGGTTTGCAATGTCAAATATTTCCTCAAGATCATCTTTCCAAAGATCATCTTTAACTTTTTTTTTTTCCATTTTGGTAGGGGTATTTGCTTTACCCAACACTTGCTGGATCTTCTGGTTAGTGCTTTTTACAGCAACTGAAAGTCGACATGATGGTAGAGAAAACAACAGTACTTATTATTTAGAAGGGAGTAGAGTCTGAGGTAATAGCACCCCAGAGCTTTTCTCAAGCAGCCAAATAGTACTTGCTGAAAACCAGTATGTTTACTACTTGAAATCAAAACCCAGCACTGGACGAATGATACAATGAACCTTGAATTGGCAAAACAAATATCAAAAACTCATCTTTTCAATGTGATACCTAATACTTCTTCTTTGTACAAACAATGAAAACAAATTACCGATGTAAAATTATTTCTACATACTTAAAGTTTATGGTTCATTTCTTTTTCATTTTGGATCCTATAAACAGTATAAACATCTCTTGCAGGTATGCAGATAAAAAATGACAAAAAAATGCATCCTGGCTACAATCTAGAAGTGTTGAAGTAAATTTTTTGCATTTTTTTTTTTGCATCAACCTGTGAAACCCCTAAATATATTTGTATCTTGTATTTTTG
Organism: Eledone cirrhosa; assembly: GCA_964016885.1. Taxonomy (NCBI): domain Eukaryota; kingdom Metazoa; phylum Mollusca; class Cephalopoda; order Octopoda; family Eledonidae; genus Eledone; species Eledone cirrhosa. The sequence goes on from OZ024741.1 coordinate 129,048,673, forward strand.
CCTGTGTAGCTTTTATGTGAAATGGATTCAGGGCACAATTGATATGAGGTGATTAGATATGAAAGACCCTAATATATATATATCTGTCTAACCCATGTTAGCGTGGATAATGGACATTAAACGACGATGATGATGATGTATATATATTTGTCTATGTGTATATATGTATTTTCTTCCTAAATGTATGTATGTACTGGATATTGCTGATGATTTTCTAGAAATGAAATTGTTTTACTCTTGTAGAAGTCATTTCTGTATAAAATAAATAAATGCACAGACACACACCATCATCATTATCAATTAATAGCAGATGATGATATATATATATACTCTGGTTATCTCTCCACTACTACACATACATACTGATGTATAAGTGATGTCTATTGTTCTTTATACTTCTGCTAAGATAAATAATGGTTTAATATTTCTTCTTTTATATCCTATCAAGTACACCCTCCCCCATGCCCCTCATCTTGTTCACCATCTTCCTGAAAAATCCCAACTTTTCAGTTAAATTCAAACATGTCACTGTAAAGCAAGTTCTTGTTGTCTTGGTTTAATAATCTTTAAATCTCTTTGTATTCCCTCTCACCCCACCCACATCATCATATCCCATCCCTATGTCTGTGTGTATGTGATGACACCTGAAAATATCCTATCTTTATAAATCTACCATTCATCCTTATATTGAGCACTGTTGCCACATCTGGTCTTGAGCACTGTTGCCACTCTGAAAGTCTAGATAAGATCGATAAGATACAAAAAGAATTGTCAACATTATTGGTCCTGACTTATGTCAGCTTCAATCACTATCACACCATTAAAATGCTGCTTCTCTGTGCATATTTTATAAATACTAGGTCGAGATAAAATACACTGACACCAGAAAAATAATTATATGTATACATATAAGTGTGATGGACAAATGTCATAGTCTTTTTTTGAAGTCTGTGTTGCACTTAAAATTCCCTCTGTTTTCAATCAAAACTTGCTGGTTACTATGGTGACAACACCCTGTCTATCATCACATACATGCACACACACTCTCTCTCCGGGTATTTCTCTCAATAATAACAACAAAAGAAACAACAACTTGTCATTATAGTGAGTCTTTTTTTAAAGTTTGTTATTACTAACATTACTAGCTGACGTACCCAGCTTCGCCCGGGTAAACAGATGATAAGAGAAGACAGGTAAAAGAGAAAATGACTGTATTGGATGTTTGTCTGGTTACAGTATGAGGCGAGTCCGTGATGTCTGTGTGATACCAAAAACAGTAAAAAAATCTTCCAGATATACCAGATTCTTCGTTGTACCGTTTGTGCATAGTATATGAACAATTCTAGGTGCTCCCACCTAGAATAGTGACCTCGAGGAGATGGTTCATCTTCTGCCTGACTGTAAAACGTGTATCATTGCATAGACGTGGTTGTTCCACGTTTCACAAAAGGATGATGAAAGTTCCAATCTTTTATATTATATGTAGATATAGATATAGATAATTAATATAAAAGATGTCCGTCAATGTAAAAAAGGTCCCTATTTACTTGAAATGGTTTATACAAATGCCAAATTAATATGGATATGGATAACATATTTATCTATAAGTGGTCAGCTATAATAATAAAACAACAAATTATATGACACAAAAATTTATTCAGTAATTTCCAGGCTCTTAGCCACTGAGTAATAGACAGTCAATATTGCCCAGGGTTCAACTCGGGGAGGTGGCCTGGTTTGAACTCCAAATGGCGGATCCTTCTACTTCGAAAATAGAATCGTTTTTCAATATTACTCCAGCCCTGGCTGGCCATAGGCACCAAACTTTTTGCCAGACTCAGCATATGATGAGGTTTTATTACCACCGCTATCAGAAGCGATACATTTGAAGGCAATTTCTACCAATACTTGTTGCTTTTTATTGCTCATTATCGATTATAAATGACATTGAACAGAAATGATAACTCTATCAAAGCTCACAATACTGATCAAAGGACACCAATGTCTGAATCATTTACGTTGAATATTCATAGCAGTGAAGGCAATTTCTACCAATACTTGTTGGTATTTATTGCGCAATATAGCAGTGAAAGCAATTTTTACCAATACTTGTTTGTTTTTATTGCTCATAACAACATTTAAATGACATTGAACATCAATGATTACTCTGTCAAAGCTCACAATACTGATCAAAGGACACCAATGTCCGAATCATTTACGTCGCTTATTGATAGCATTAAAGATATGCATACATCAGCTCAAAGCTTCATTATAGACAATATTCAGGGTTGTTCCTCTGTTAGTGGTATCAATTGCAAATTTTACACCATCAGGATTGCACACTCAAGATGCAGCAACATACAGTTGCCCATGGCTGAATGCTGGATCATTCAAGTAGACACCGACTCACTTGAAAGTCTGTCCCTGTGCCTTGTTGACAGTCATGGAGAAGGCCAAATTGACGAGAAACTGTCTCCTTTGCCAAATAAATGGCAGCAGATCTTCACTTGGTTTCATCATGATCCTCTGAATGAGAACCGAGTCCTCTCTGCCTGCGAGTTTAGCTTCTAAAACTCTTCCGTTAATCAATCTCTCAACAATCAATCTGGTACCATTGCAAAGACCCATTTTATAATTGATATTTCTAAGCAATATAATCAGCATACACTTTTTCAACCTCAAAATATGTGTGGGGGAATCTGGGTATTTGAAGTGAATTCAGATACTCACTCGGAACATCCATATTGTTCTGCTGATTAGGCTCCATTGCATCCACACTGACGGTCAACCATTCCTCTCTAGGAAACATTCCGGCTACTTGTGAATTTATTTCATTGACCGTTGCATTCGTATGAGTTAGAATAATGCGTTCCGATATCCAGGAGATATTCTGCCAAAAAGCATTCAAATTAGGGAACACCCAGTCAATCAATGCTTGGCGGTCCAGTGGCATGACCAAATGGTCTGGGATTCTTGCAGTCTGATTATCACCAACGTGTGGCAATTCATCGTTTCCCAACTGCATCAACCATCAGCCATATGTCTCAGCCTCTTCATTTTGCCCGAACATACAAAGTCGCATATTATTGTGTAATCGTAAAACTCTGAAATGTCGTCACAACGGGCACTTTTTCAGACATGGATCGACAATTTACGCTCTTTGAGCATTCCTAACAATTGGTAGCACCTGTTTGAAATCGCCACCAAGAACGATAGTCTTACCACTGAATGGCAGGTCACTACCGCAGATATCTCTCAGAGTCTCGTCCCAAATAATCAGACGTTTTGCGTAGAAGGCTCGCGAGTTCACTTTGTCCTGTAATGTTACAGACACTCAACTCATCCGGAGCCAATGGAGCCTTGAAGCATGAGTGGAAGGTCCTTCCACCACTCAGCAAAGTGGCAGTGATCCCACTGGTGGCCACAGGGAGAGCAATCTCCCTCTGAGCTCTGACTGCCGATAACATAGTGTTGAAACAGAATGTCTTTCTGGTGCCTCCTGGAGCATTTATGAAAGCACAAAGTTGCTCATTAGTGGAAATCAAGTGGAAAACGCCATTGACCAATTCTCTCTGAGATTGGGTCAACATTGGCATACGTTCATCCACAATACGTTGCTGTTCCAGTGGATCAAACTGGAATAGTTCCCTCCGATCGAGTGGCAACCGTCTAAGCTGCAATCTCATGTTCAATACTAAGACACGTTGCCGCATTTTTTCATCAGGAATTGGCAAATTGAAATCTGTTAAACATTTGAAATGAACTTCAAGCTGTTGCTCATCATCGACCTGAAGATGATGCCTAAAATCATCAGCCATAATTCCCCAATGGCGTTCAAATAACCCTCTTGGATCGGCAGGAATGCAGAATCCTAGAATCGTGACAAACAACTGCCTTATTTGAGCTGGCATCTGTGTTGTTCCTCCAGCTTCCATAGCGTTATTCCATTCAGTGTCATCCTGAAGGAGTCCCAGATGCTGACACACAGCCTGGTATGTTTCATATTCCATGCCATTGATTGTTTTCAAATCAGCGAAGCTCTGTTTACCTCTCGAAAAATCATTATGCAACAGAATTCGGAGATAAAACACATCACCAGATGCTGGATGGACATTACAAACCCGTCCAATAGTCATGAATCTCAACTTTTGTTTTCTATCATTCCATTTCTTTTCCTTCTTATCCCACATAAAGTGCGAAGGGAAATCGCAGTAGAGCTGCCTTTGATCCGGGTTCAAAGCATGTTCCCTATTATGCTTGAACCACTCAGTCAATTCCGTCTTAGGAGGTGGTGCATTAGCAATTCTTTCGACACCTCTTCTAGTGTCCTGAAAACAGACCATTTGCCTATTCTCTAAGTGAACCGTCAGTTTCTGAACGCTGGGTTTGCGTTCATTGAGATGAAAATCGAACAATCTCCAGCAAGCTTCGCTAGATCCAATCGAGCGAACATCCTGGAACCTGCCAACTTCATCTCCTTGGTTCACTTCCTCATTCCTGACATTGAGCATTGCCCGATCATGACCTTTGTAAACATATTTGAATAGATATTTGCAAGCTTTCACTGAGCTACAAATTTCCGCATTAATATGACAACGATATTTCATAATCAAATATGGATCGTATGGCACAACCCATTGATTTGTAACCTGTCGACCGTTTACATTTTCGACCAAACCGCCATCTGCAGGCGACCGTCTTCTGTATGAGGGATGAGCATCCCCATCGTTCCAGGAAGTGTTCGGGACAAAAGATTTCGGAAAGTGCTTACTGCATTGGCCATTTTTCATGCAAGGCGCTTTCCGATTTGCCACTCCGCATTGGTTGTGCACCATCGACTTTGCCACCAAGTTGCGTAGTGCCTCATTCTCCGGTAGTTCAGCACACACAATGCTGTCGACATCCTCAGCACATCTCAATTTGCAATCTCTATGTAAAATGATCAGCAAATGTGCATGTGGCAATCCTCATTTTTGGAATTCAATTACGTATGTAAAAGCAACTATACCTCCAAAGATTCCCTCTTTTTCCACATCATCCATTATCTTTTTCAGATATCCTTTGAATACTCTTGCCACAATATCAGGACGGTCCTTTTTGCTGTTGTCCTGGGCAAAGTGCATTCTTAATATCAGTCCATTCAGGATTGCATGTAACCGTTATAAACAAATCTGGCTTTCCAAACTTTGACAATAGCCATCCTGATAGCGAATGTTCATATGCCTCGGGCCGCCGCTGAACGACTATGGCAAAATGATGCGTCGACCAATTTGCTTGTAATTGGCATCATCGGCTGTGTTATCGCATCCTGTATATTATTATACAATTCAGCTCTGATGTGTAGCTATATAATTTAGCCTTTGATTTTCAATCTTTGTGAATGCCATACAACAGTATTCCTGGAACAATCTGCTGGCTTGAAATAGCACATTTCTCTGTTGATTCCTCTCGTTCAAATGGAACGCATAAAAGTCGCGAATCGAATTATTGTGTCTATTGCCACCTCCCTGATGATGCTGATTCTCATGATCATCTAAATGAACAGACATGTTCTATCCATTTTCACCTTTTGGGAATAAAAGAACATAATGCAATGGATCGTATGCCCTATTTGACTCATTGATTGTCTTGAGACCACCATCTCTGCGATTGAGGATGATATCTCTCGATCCAGGCTTATTGTCCATCAACACAGCAACTTCACGAAATCCTTCAGGGGCATTATATCGCCGTTCGTGTTGATTCCTTGGCACTGCGTCAGCCTTAATCACCAAGTTTGCTGCTGAACATTTTGCAGTTCAGCCACCAACATGAAATCCATAACATAAGGATTACACTGTCTAAGCCATGATTGCAAATCACGGATCAAATCACTTAACCTTTGCCGTTCAAGTTTAGTTATATTTCCCGGCAACTTCATCCAACCGATCCTGATATCCTCCTCCGATTCACTATAATCTGGATCGTTAAAGTAAATTTGAGCGAATCGAGGCCTCTCTGCTGGGGTAACTTCTAAATTAACGATACAATGATTCAAACGGCCTTGAATGACTACATTCGGTTGCCATGCCCCACTCTCAAACATCTCACTAACTCTCTGCGAAGCTAAAGCTAATGAATTGTTAATTTGCCGCGAATATTTGCGCAGTAATCTACCTCGGTCTCTTTGATCGCCCCACATGCTTAGTATTTTAAACTCTGGTGACTCCTCATCATCCGGCATTCGCAAGGGTTCTAGTTGAACTGCTCCTTTATGACAGCACATTGTGGTCCACGTCTTTTCGTGCCTCCAAAGCAATGTTCCACAATGTGGATACTGCTCGCCCACCAATCTGAAAATGACACGGTTGCCATGATCCATTTTTAATATTATCCGTTCGCCTTCTAGCCTCTTTACTGGAATGAGGAGCACTTTGGCGACACATTCTCTGAACTTCTGTACTGCGCTGGTGCTGTTCAGCCAGCACCTCTTCATCCATCGCAGCACGCTGTTGCTGCTGAATTCTGGCCATCTGCTGATGATGCTCAGCCAGTTCGTCTTCAACCATTGTAGCACGCCGTCGCTGCTTGGCTCCAGTGTTTTGTTGGCGTTGTTCAGCCAGCTCCTCTTCATTCATGGTGGCACGTCTTCGCCTCTGAAGTTCGGCGTTCCGATGGCGCTGTTTGGCCCGTTTTTCTTCATTGCTGGCTGCACGCCGTCGCCGCTGTAGTTCAGTTTGATAAAGTCGAATTGCTTTTATTATCAGTATTCATTTTGAGCAATTGTCAAAAAATGACACAATAATAAATATAAAAGATGTCCGTCAATGTAAAGAAAGGTCCCTATTTACTCCCTTCACAAATCTGTGTACGTTAGACTGACAGACAGGCACACAGATAGATAAAGTGCGTGGCGATTGTGGAACGCCACACACATACACGCATGGTAACGCGCACACGCACGCAAACTTAGACGCACACACTCACACATGTTGATAGTTTTTACTTTCTGTGGAACGCTGCACGCACGCACACATAAACATATACGCAAGTACATACACACGCACACATGTTAATAGTTATTGAACACAGCGTTCACACTCTCCCCTCTCACTCCCTCATTGTTATTATGCATATTAATTTCAGTTTGGCGTTGTTGAGGTGGGCGGAGTCGTTTGAAACCTATGAACCAATGATAATCGAGAATTATGACACACGGAATAATGACGTTCTTCAAATTAGATTAAATAGATTATGTCATAAATAACCATCTCTCTTTCACATACACACATACTCTCTCTCTCTCTCTCACTGTTTCTCTCTTATCAACAACTTATCATTCCTCCTCTTTTCCCTCCTACATATATGTGTGATGGACAAACATAGAGAAACAGCTTCTCTTTTCTAATATGGAAACTGTTCTGATGAGCTTTCTTCTGAGTTTAAATAAAGCATTAAATTGGCAGCTAGATCACAAATATAATCACAAATTTTATTCTGACACACATTTCACCTATGGAATTCTCTTCCACTACAATTTGCAAAAAAAAAAAAAAAAAAAAAAATTCTAAGCAACATCAATCATCATCGTCTCTCTCAAATTATGTTCCCTCTGTCTTGTCCTTCTCTGTAACCCCTTGCATTTTAGTGGCTTTATTGTCTTGCTTGGGGCCCTTTCCTGCCATACACCCTGTGTACCCTCCTGCATCCCCTTATCACAGTATTTATCTAGCTTGTGTGTGTGTGTTTGTATGTGTGTTTGTGTGCGCAAGTTCATGCATGTCATACCCCTTTCCAATGCTCTCTCTCTCTCTAAGGCCCTGTTGATTTACCATAGTTTCATGCCCTTCTACTAATTATGATGAATAACAATCACAGCAATGTTGTTGATGATAACAATGACAATTATAATGGTGATGATGATGATAAAAACAGAATGCTTGATAATAATAATAATAATGATGATGAGGATTGTGGTGATGATACCAGTGATGGCAATGATGATGATAAAAATCAGAATGCTTGATAATGATGATGATGATTGTGGTGGGTATAGCGATGATGATGCTGGTTATGATGATAAAAATCAGAAGGCTTGATAATAATAATGGTGATGATGATGCTGATAATAATAATGATGATGATGATGGTGATAAAAATCACAACACTCTTCTTCCCAAACCCCACCGGACAGAAAACCTGTAGTATTTCTGTGTTTCTACAGGTTTAGCCACCATACCACACAACAACATCAATACCTGTGTATGATGTAACAACAACGTCACACCAACAACCATACATAATTCAATTGCTATTGTACAGTTGTAACTGTGCATTGTTTGTGTGCAATAAAAATAAATTGCAGTCTGGTTTTTGGTCATTGTTTCACATGGAGTCTGTTGTTGGGGTGTGGTGCTTTTGTCTTTTATTTTTTTGGCATTGCTGGTGATGCGGAGTGAGGTGAGACAAAGGTGTTCTTTCTGAATATTGATTGTGTCCACTCTATCATGGTGGTGGTGATCAGTAAGGGGGTAGGAGAGGCTCTGCAAGATACTTAGTCCTTGTCAGTCCTGTCTATAGTGGTGGTCAGTGTGGGCAAGTGGTTAATGAGGTGGGAGAGGAGGCTCTGCAAGATATTTGATCCTTGTCAGTCCTGTTTATAGTGGTGGTGGTTTGTATTGGCAAGTGGTTAGTGAGGTGGGAGAGGAGGCTCTGTAAGATATTTGGTCCTTGTTGGTTCTGTCTATAGTGGTGGTGATCAGTGTGGCTGAGTGGTTTGTGTGAGGGGGAACTCAGCAAGATGCTTGGTCATTCTTGGTCTTATCTATCTTGTTGGTGGGAGTAGTAGTCATTGTGGTGTTGTTGGTGGTGGTGGCAGGGGTGATGGCGTTGTTGTTCTTAGTGATAGTGGTGGTGATGGTGTTGGTGTTGGCAGTGTGTGTGTACTCTGCTAGATACTTGGTCCCTGTCATACAAGTGTCTTCTATAACCTCTGGTTAAGCAATGCTAGTAAAATTTACCTGATGGAAACTAAATAGTACTCAGCTCCAACGAAGGGGTCACCTGATAACTTTAGCGCACCTTGCTTCTGGATCCTGACTCTCAT
>OZ024741.1:129062757-129135257 GCA_964016885.1 Eledone cirrhosa
GGTTCAAAAAGTTAAATTTTTTATGTGCATAACACTCCCTGAAACATAAGTCATACACATGTAAAGTTTGAAAAAGTCGGTTGGGTACTTCTCGAGTTTTAGGGATTCAAACTCACACACAGACATCCTCAGGGAAGTGACGTAATGCAGACATACAGACAGATATTATAAGGGCGCGACGTTATATGTATGTATCTATCTAAAAAGAGAAAAACTAAGAATTATAGAGAGAGATTGCTAAATCGCCTAATTTGAAATTTTTTTTGGCTCAGAACAACTCCCTGAAACAAGTATTACATGTGTAAAGTTTGAAAACAGTCGGTTGGGTGGTTCTCGAGTTTTAGGGATTCAAACTCACCACACACACAGACAGACATCCTCAGTTTTATATATAGACTAGCAGAAAAACCGCCCACAGGTGGTTTTCTGCTAGTATTTATATATATTACACACACAGAAATGTATATATATTTCTGTGTGTGTATATATATATATATAAATTACACACACAGAAATGTATATATATTTCTGTGTGTATATATATATATTTCTGTGTGTGTATATATATATATATACATTTCTGTGTGTGTGTAATATATGTTTCTGTAGCATTCCTCAATTCCCCCCTCTCTCCCTCCTGCTATCCCCCTCTTGTAGTCTGACTCTTTCTGTCACTCTCTCTCTACGCATGCACAAAAAACATTCGCACGCGCGCACGTATTTTAGCGTCTATTCACTCTCCCTCTCTCCCTCCCGCTATCCCCCTCTCGTAGTCTGTCTCTTTCACTCTCTCTCTACGCGTGCGCAAAAACATTCGCACGCGTGCACGTGTTTCCACTGTCGGACAGACAGACAGAGAAATTGCTGGTTATATATTATAAGGAGATTAGTTGTACTTTTGGTTTGTTTTTTCTTTTTTCTTTTCTTCTTTTAGATGTGTTAGGTTAAGTCCCACCTCAGGGTCAGTTGATTGGCAGAGTTGTTAAAACACCAGACAACTATATACAGCAAAGCATGCTGTCCGATGCCCTGTCGATACTGCCAATTCAAATAATTGTTTCTCCGTTAGGCACAAGGCCAGCAATTACTTAGTGCATTACTGGTACTTTATTTTATCGACCCCGTAAGGATGAAAGGCAAAGTTAACCTCGCTGCCAATTCAAATAATTGTTTCTGTTTTAGGCACAAGACCAACAATTTTTGGGGAGGGGAAAGTCGATTAAATCGAAAAGCAAAGCTAACCTTGGTGGGATTTGAACTCATAATGTAAAGGGATATAACTATATGCAAAGCATGTTGTCCGGCACTCAACCGATACTGCCAATCCAAATAATAATAATGGTTTTTGATTTAGGCACAAGGTCAGCAATTTTGGTAGAGGGGGGAGGGGGTCGATTAAATCGATCCCAGTGTGTGACTGGTACTTTATTTCATCAGCCTCGTAAGGATACTTTTCTTCCGTACGAAGTCAATAATATAAAGTATCAGTAACACACGGGTCGATTTAATTGACTTTCCTCTTCCCATCAAATTTCTGGCCTTGTGCTAAATGTAGAAACAATAATTGTTTCTACTTTTGGTGCAAGGCCAGCAATTACTCAGTGCATTACTGGTACTTTATTTTATCAACCCTGTAAGGATGAAAGGCAAAGTACCATGACGGGATTTGAACTCGGACCGTAAAGGGAAGTAACTATGCTGGAAAGCATGGTATCTGACCCTCTACCGATACTGCCAATAATGGTTTACACAGGCACCAGGTAACTAATTTTTTGAGAGGTTGGTGGGAGAATAGTTGATTATTATCCCTGAAAGTTTGAAAGGGTGAAGTCAACAAGATTTGAACTCGGAACATGGAGAGAAATAACTAATTACTGCAAGGTATTTTGTTCAACTCTAACGATTCTGGTCATCAACTGTCCGTGGTTCAGGATATTAAGAATTAATGGAAGCAAGAGGCTGGATCAGGGAAACACTGTATAACAAAATTGCCCCATTGAATTGCAGGTACAGACTATCTGATGAACTTCCACACAGTTTCTGTCTACCCAATTCCACTCACAAGACATTGGCCAACTTGTGACTACAGCAAATGACACTTGCCCCAGATCTCATATAGTGGGGTTAAAATCTGTGACAGGACTTTGTGATTGTAAAGTGAAGGCTTCTACACAGTTTCTGTTTACCCAATTTCACTCACAAGCCATGGGCGAACCTGAGGCCATTAGCAAATGACACTTGCTCCAGATGCCATATAGTGGTGTTGGAACCTGTGACAGGACTTTGTGATTGCAAATTGAACCCCTTAAGCATTGAGCCATATTTTGTCCATATAACATAATGTATGCCTGAAGAAACTCTACCCTCAAGAAAGGTTTCTCCTAACACACATACTGACATACACACAGACATAAACGCAGATACACACACTGACACACACACACACACACACACACACACACACACACACACACACACACACACACACACACACACACACACACACACACACACACACATTGTGTAGATAATCCAGGTTTCTCCTAACACACACATGCACACACACACACACACACTAACACACACACATGCATACACACTAACACATACATACACACACTAACACACTGACACACACACACAGACACAGACACACACACACTCACATACACGCACACACGCATACACGCACACAGACACACACACACAGACACACACATGCTGACACACACGCACACACACACACACATTGTACAGCTAATCCAGTTGGATCAAAGAACTGAAATATTCATCACCTGAAACAATATTCCTAAATGATGTTTTCTGTTGTATTTCAGCTGGCAGCTTTTCAGAAGAAGAAAATAAAGAAAAGGAAGAAAGAAGTGGTGAATAGCGAAGGAGGAGTTAGTAATGAAGCTGAAGAGTGTTCAAGACAAAGTCCAAATGTGAGCCACAGTGAGGAGTGTGCTTCTGCATCTACTTCCACTACCTCCGTCCATATAGATGAAGATGTCTCTCCAACAGACTCTTCTGCAGTTCCATCTCCAGTCTTTGAGACATCATCGACAAATTTGGATCTCTCTCAGGTGAGTGATTTGTTCTGTTCCATTGTAAAAAAAAAGGTATTAGTCTGTGTGAGTCAGTGAGAGAGAGAGGACCTCTTGAAGCTGATCATTAAAAAGTACCAAGATTGGAGGTACAATATATTGTAAAAAATCTACCAACTATAAACAAAATCTTTGAATACATGGAGGTTACAAAAAGATTCAACAACAGAAACCTTTTAGTTGCTTTACAGCTTCCCATTTAAAAAATCATTTTCTATGTTCTTGTGGTGACTTCCCAGAAACTCTTTGGCACTATTTTCAATGTAAAAACCATTAGTCTGAGAGAGAGGACATCTTGAAACTGATCATAAAAAAAGTACCAAGATTGGAGATACATTATATTGTAAAAGAGCTGCCAAGTATAAACAAAATACATGGAGGTTATAAAAAGATGCAACAACAGAACCTCCTCGCTGTTTATATTAAATCAAAAAAAATTTTTTAATTTAAAAAAAAACCCAAACATTTTTCATTTTTATATTCACTTAACGCCATATATCTTGTCTTTTGTTTCTCAATTGTAAGGAGTACTAGATACTTCCACTAGTCTTTCATTGCTTACTAGCTCTATATGGACGTTTAAATTGATTAAATAATTAAATGATTTCTAATTAAGGCACAAGGCCAGCAAGTGTGTGTGTTTAACTATTACATTAAGTACCTCTTGTGCTTATTATCATTGGGACATCTCTAATTTCAAATGCTTCATAAGTCAACCAAATGTTTACCAAATATAATTTTAATGATATGATTTAATCTTTTTAAAATATCTTGTTATTGCAGAGTGATACCACTGTTGCAAGTGAAACGAGTGAAACCTCATTACAGGTGAGAGTTTGGAGATAATCAAGTTATTTAAACATATTTTCTGAGTTCTCAAAGCATATGGCTTAGTAGTTAGGGTGTTCATCTTGCAATATACTACATATACTCATATATAAGCCAAGAAATATGACAAAAAAAAAAATGGTGGTAAAATGGATGTGGGTCAATATTTTGCCAATTTTCACCAACTTCTGAATATTACGCTGGTTCCACTTTCAATGTGAAATTTGTATTTCCTATTGTTTTTCTATCTTTTGAATGAATATGGCCATCAAAATGATTGGAAATTGGTAAAAAATCATTACATAATGGAATTGTAAAACAAAAACCATACTCTAAATGACTCTTAAAACATTTTAAATATCAAAATAATAAAACTTCCTGAGAATTTCAAAACCTGCTTCAGCGTATAAACAGGGTTTGGATATTTTGCCTATTTCTCAGACATAAAATAGGGAGTTGGCTTATATCCGGATCAGCTTATATTTGAGTATATATGGTACTTTATTAAACATTCTACAAAGTCACTCAGCTGGCCAAATAGAGTTGTTCTTGTAGTGGCCAGCCTTGTCACTCATTGTGTCATTCTGAATCTCCCTGAGAATGATGTTAAGGAGACATATGTCTGGAAATGCTCAGCCACATGCACATTTATTTCACAAGCAGGCTGTTTTGTTGTTTCATGAGCATGACCTTTCCATTTTTTCTTTCACTGCAGCCTATGCAGAAAGGAATCTAAGTTCTTAGAAGGGCTAAAAAGTCATGTTCATGCCACCCATGTATAAGAAAAAGGTCAAAGGATGGCAATTTTTGAAACCGATCTGTAGCCATTATATTTCATCACCATCATCATTTAATGTTCATTTCCCCCTGCTAGCAAGAGTTAGATAAGTCGTCACAGACTGAGTCAGCACTCAAGTGGAGCTACTAATCTTTCAGATGGGCCAGGGGGCCTGCATTCTTGCATATATATGTCCACAGGCAGGCTAGGGGCCTGTAAGTTGCTTATATATGTTATTGCGCTCTACCAAGTGCATTTTATCATGGCACCAGCACTTGGGAAGCTCCACCTCCCCATTCTCTTTCTTCTCCTTCACCTTCTAGTTTTCATATCTTTTACAGGAACCTGAACGCCAAATGCTGTTTGAGACTGCTCAGCTGGAGTTACGAGAGGCCAGCAGTAAAATCTTTAAGCTAGAAGAATCCGTGGTTGGTAAACAGAAGGCAGTTGAGAGATTAGTAGCTGAAATAAATTCTGTGAGAGCAGAAAATGAAATGCTGAAACAATCTTTAGGGAATGGTACATCACAAGATCTGGTAATGAATAATTTATTTGATAAATATTTATTGCTGTAACTATGTCAGTTTCACCTCTGGGCAGAAAAAATACATATACATGTGTCAACGGCATGACAACCTCTCTAGTGTGGGTGATCTCCACTGACCTGGTCATTAAGTGCAATCTATGTTGCAGATATTGCTTTTATAAAGATTGTTCTTAAATGAAGATATAGCTCCCTGGTTCATAGGCTGCAGGACAGCATTCATATTTTTTGGCAAATACATAATCTTGACATCAGGGTCTAGGTCAGTCATGGCGAACTGCGGCCCATTTAGCTTTCTGAAAGGCGTATCTAATTTTAAAATTACCTTGAATATTTTAGTATTGCCGCTTGCTTTATTATGAGCCACATCCTATGTGGCCCTCTGCTTGAAAAAGTTTGCCCATATCTGGACTAGATTATCAAGATGCCCAGGTAAATTATCAAAGAGAAAGAAAATCTTAAATGGTATACCACTTTTCAATACTGTTTGACTGTTGGTATAAAATAATTTATGAATGAGACTTGAAAAAGAATTTGAGTCACTCTTGCCTTGTTTGCAATGTATTTTTTATAATGTTCTTAAATGCAAGTTGGTTCTTTGAACGATGGCTTTAGTTTAAACCCAGAGACATTCTCAGCCATTAACAAGGTTGCAATGGAACCCAGCATTGTTTTAGACTTTATATCAATGTACTCTACATCAGTGCTTTTCAAACTATCTGATGTGGCGGACCGGCATTTCTTTTTTCAATGTGCCAAGTACCGCTAATATTTCATAGTAAAATTTATACCGGAAACGATATATATAATGAATATAATAATAGTTGACCATTTTTTTATCTTCTATTTATTTTGTAAACAAATAATACAATATCAAAACATATAAAAAAGTAATAAAAAAATTCCTCAAATGATTCCTTAGCATGGCCTGGACACTGGCCGCGTACCGGTAGCTGATGGCTCGCGTACCGGCACCGGTCCGCGGACCACCACTTTGAGTAGTACTGCTCTAGAGTATCATCATTATCATTGCACCCACCACTACCATTATTATTATTACCCTCATCATCACCATTACCACCACCACTGCTTTCTATATCAAGTGTTAATCTTCATTGTACTGTATTGTTTGTTGTGTTATTTTCCGTTTCTGTTTTGCATGTGTCCTTGAAAATGGTTTGCTAATTGTTGTGGAACTAACTTTAAATACACACACATGCACATACATACATATGTGTATCCCAAGATTTAGAATAGATACACCATTTCACTGCTTGTCGTAAGAGGTGACTGAAAAGGTTGGCATGAAGCTGTAAAATATTGTCTCAAAACCTTTCATCCAACCTATGTCAACATGAAGTGGATATAAAAACAATGATGATGAAACATACTCGTATTTTAAGAGAGAGAGAAAGCATTCTGTTGCAAGTACTTTGACCTAGCTACTGGTTTGAAAATACTTTCCTCCACTTCCACTTCACTTGTTGAGAAGGCCCTGAAAAATGGTCATGAGAATTTTCCTGAGTAAGCCAAAAAAAAAAAAAAAATGCAGTAGAATACAGGACAAAATTCCAGGTACCACTGAAATACCAAGCTGGCATATACTGGGATCAATTTTAAAATTCATTAAAATTACTGAGTTGTAGCTGTATATAGTTAGTGAAAACTGATTTAAACTTTATCATTGTTTTTATGTCAACTTTTTCATTGCTGGCTTGAGTTGAACCAGATGGTTTGTGACAATGTTTTATAGTCGGATGCCTTTCCTGATGCCAACCCATTTAGTCACTTCTTACAGCATGCAGGGATACTGTGTGTCTATTGTAAAAACAAGGATACACACGGCATTGCAACACACAGAGACATGGAGGATCAATTCTAAAAATCAGGGTGTATATAGCATTATGGCATTCAGAGATATGGTGTATCATCATCATCATTTAACATCTGCTTTCCCTGCTAGCAAGAGTTGGACAGGTCTACATAAGCCAAGTCAGTACTGAAGCAAGGCTACTGACCTCCCAGACAGGCTGAGGGGTCTGTATCCCACTTGCATACAGTCTTATCATGTGCAGAGGAGAAGTTGTCATATCTTTGGACACAAAGTGAAGGGTTCTCCTAAACCCTTGTATCTGTTCTAAAAATCAGGATACGCATGATATGTTTTTAGATTTTAAGTTTATGTATTTTTTTTATTTGTTATGAGGTTTTGATATCTTATTTTGTTTTATCTTATTTCAGAATGCACCTGATCCTGCCACCAAGTATGAACCTGGTCACCAACGAGATTTAAACCTACGGGTAGGTTATAAGTTGCTGCTGCTGTTATTTGGTTTAAGACAGTTGTCTCTTCTCTGATTGTATCAGGCCTTTCTTATTCTTTATAAGCAGGACCAGATTTAGACTGGGGATGGGTGGATGGGGGTCAGCTCAGGTTTGGTGGGCACTCTAGCCTGTCTATTTTTCTCTCCCACCCTAGTACCTTAAAGATGCCCAATCTCCAATCTTTTCTCTGCCAGCTACATTCCACTCTTAAACGCTTTATCCAACCTCTCCCCCCCTATTTGTATCCCTTCAATCTTTCTAATTTTTCATTCTTTCTTCTGATGAAAGACTAGCGTCCGAAACGTTAAGACCCTCTTCCTGCTATTTCAAGCATTAACCTAGTATATTCCTTACATATACTATACCGATTGTGTTGTTATTTCTGTTTACCTTTTACGTATATACATACATACGTACGTACGTACGTATGTATGTGTCACAATTTAAAATATTTACTTACAAAATATAAATGATGTGTGTATAAAGATTGTCTTTGATTTCCTTCCATATTAAAGCATTACATACCTAAACTACTGTAGAATATTATTGTAGATGTTTTCTTTTCATCATCATCATCGTTTAATACTATCTTCCACACTAGCTTGGTTTAGATGGGAATTGTCCCACTTGTGGCAAGATTGGTCGGGTGACCGTGTCTCGCTCGTATAGGACTATCTGGCAGGTTTTCTACAGCTGGATGTCCTTCCTAACACCAACCACATTTACAGTGTGGACTGGGAGCTTTTTACCGTGTTACCTACATGGCCACATTACAGCGTGGACTGTGTGTTTTTTGTCGTGACACCTACACGACCTCATTAGTTTGGACTGGATGTTGTGGTACCAACATAACTTTACAGAGAAAGGGTGGTGTTGGTGGGAGTGGGAGTAGGGCTAGTGGGTTGGGGTGTATATTTGATTAAGAGGTGCCTACTGACTAGGTTTCGCTTTGTACATAGGCAAGGCGGGTCTTCTGTTTTACTGCGTGGCGCCAAAGATCTCGGTCCAGTGACATTGTCTTAGAGAGGTGCAAGTGTGTAAGGTCGGAATTTATCAAATCGTCCCAGGTTTTTCTGGGTCTACCTACTCCGTAACTTTCATCAATTTTGATTGCCCTGCACTTTTTTATACAGCTGTCGTCTTTCATGCGCATCGCGTGGCCATACCAATGTAGTCTTCTCTCGAGTAAACAGCATCTGATCCCTCTTATTCCTAATTTCTCACTTAGTTCATTTTCTATTTTGGTTGATTATCTTTTATTTTATTTCATTCTACATCTGTTTTGTTATTTTCAGAATCAGGAACTTGAAAATGCTGTCCTAAAACGAGATGAACTTCTGCGCCAGCTGACATCACGCCTGCAGAAATCTTTGCAGGAGAACACAGAGCGAGGGTTGCAACAGGCATGCTCAGTTGAAACACAAAAATTGGCTCAACATGTGCAGTTATTACAACTGCAGTTGCAACAGGTGACCAAACAACTAACTTTTAAAACTTTTTTGTTACAAAACTGTTTATATTTATCTAAAAAGCTTCCACTGTAACTCTGTGTAAGGGCCATTATTAAGTTCTAAACACTAACTTAATAACGGCTGATTGAATATACGTTTTTTTCTCAAAAAATTTCCATTCGTTCCTCTTCTCACTCTCTATCTTTCTATTTCATCTTTTATTTCTCATTCTATCTTCTGATGAAGGATTAGCATCCAAAATATTAAGACTCTTTTCCTACTATATAAAGTGTTAAACTAATACATTTCTTCATTATACTGTGTTTGTTTTGTTGTTTTTGTTTACTTTTTGCATACATAATAATTCATTATCATTTTCAAAATTATTTGAATATCATAGTCAGTGACCTTCATTAGAAATATGGTTATGAAAGGGTTAATGTATTTTTAAAAAAAATTAATTATATTTCATCATTATCAAACATCCATTTTCCATTCTAGTAAGGATTGGATGGTTGTAATTAACAAAGTAATTACATATTTGGCGCTACTGATGAGCTGGAGAGGAGTGAGGTTGCACTTTGCTTACATATATTCCCAAACTCTACAGATGCACTGAAGGTTTACATGTCTTTGACACAACTGTAGAGTCCTCTTGACCTTCTTATAGGAAAAAAATTATTGGGAATTGTTGGAACTGTTTGATTTGTTAGAAATGGTTATTGGTTTTGTGTTGGGTGAATAAACAATAAAGCGTGGAAAAGAGGCACAAATAGAAGTGGTCACTTTTCAAAATAAAACATCTGGTAGATTGCAATAGTCAATAAAATGTGTGGCTTGGTACCAAATGGTTCATGGCCTGGTGATTGGAGACCACTGTGTCAGAGCATCAAACAGTACTTTGTAGTCTCTCTTCTGGTGATGTGTATTTTGAGTTCAAATCCTACTTTCTTCTCTTCCTCCTCCCTCCCCATCCTCCTCCTTCACATCTCTCCCCCACTTATCTCCCTTCCCTCCTCTCTTCCTCATCCTCCTCATTCCTTCCTCAACTTCCTCTTCTTTGTCCTCACTTTTTAATCTTCCCACTCTTCCTCTACAACTTTCCCTCATTTTCATTATTTTCCTCCTCATCCTCATCTTCCTTCTCACCCTTCTTCATCTTCCTACTCGTCCTCACTTCCTCTTCTCCTCACTTCTTCTTTTATTGATTTTCATTAAAAAAAAAAAATTATCCTTCATTTTTTTTCTTTTTTTTTCTTTTCTTTTCTTTTCTCTCCCTCTTTCCCCATTCAGGCTGGTGAGAAGCTGAATGGCCAGATGAAGCAACACTCTGTGTCGTCCCAAGCTTTACAAGATGCCAAATGTGAGATACTTAACCTACATCAGAAGATCCAACAGAAAGATGAGATGATGTCTCAGTTAGCTCAAAAGTTGTCCCAAGTCAATAATGACTACGCTAGTCTGCAGTCCACGATGGCCTTATCAGATCAACAATCTGCAGACTATGAACACCTCCTCACTAAACTTGATGTCTTGCAAGAGCAGTCAAATACTCTATCTCTTCACCTTGGTGAAGAGAAGGCAAAGAACACCCAGCTGGAGCAACGACTAACACTTGTTCTTCAACCAAATGTAGGTATCCTTGTGTTTCCAATTTTCTTGGGTTTTGTTTAGTTTTAAATTGGCCAGGCAGTGAATTGGCAGAGTTATTAGAATATTGGATAGAATGTTTTGCAGTATGTGTTCTGGTTCTCTGCTCTCGGGTTCTCTCCTACTGAGAGTCAACTTTGCCTTTCATCCTTTTGAAGTCAATAAAAAAATTGTCAGTCTCATACCGGGGTCGATTCTTCCTTTATATTTCTTGTTCACTTCCTCTCTATAACCTTCTCTGGAAAATATCGGCTGTGTTAAGACATGGACAGTAATTGGCTCCACCAGGTCTAAATTATCCAAAACGTGCTGGAGGTCACTACAGTGCCCCTATGCCTCCACTAAGAGTTATGTGTCTATATATACATACAGGTTATTAAAAATACCATTGTACATAAAATATGTACCAGTCCAGTACTAATGTTGATTCTTCCTCTATATCTTTGTGTCATTTTTTTTCTATTACTTACTCTCTCTCCAGAGGGTGGTTGATTGGCAGTATCGGTAGAGCGCTGGACAACATGCTTTGCTGCATAGTTACAGCCCTTTATGTTCTGAGTTCAAATAGCTTTGCCTTTTAGCATTACAGGGTCGATAAAATAAAGTACCAGTTACATACTGGGGTCGATTTAATTGACTTTCCCTTCTCCCAAAATTGTTGACCTTGTGTTTAAATCAGAACCATTATTATTATTATTATTATTCCAGGTTAATGATGAATGTGAAAGTGCTAGCAACAGAACCCACTTGGAGTCTACAGCAGAAGGAAGTGTCACGGAGATGGAATTAACTACAAAGAATTTATCGGAATATTTTCCTAGAAAGCAACTTGAAGAATTACACAGACTAATTGAAAAATGTATATTTTTGTATCAACCAAGTGATATCTCTAGTAATAGTAGTAGCAGTAGTCATGACGAATTGAACCGGTTACTCATGAAGATCACCTCTGTTACTCAGATCTTCTCAAAGAATGTTAAAACTGACTCCTTCAAGCAGTCTAACCTGGATTGTGATTTTGCTTGTCAAGTAGATTTAGGAGAGAATCTCGGATTTACGGCTGACAAGAGTGGAAAACTACCTCCAAGTACAATTGCTAGAAATGACAACTTGGGACCAAACACACCATCGGCAAGTGATAAAGAACTTTTGTCAAAGGCCGAAACTCTTCAGCTGAAGATTGAAGATTTAAGTGCCGAGAACAAGCTCTTGTCAGAGGAAGTTTTCCGAACGAAGGCCGAATTTGATTCTTTGTTGGCTGTGAAAGAAGAGCTTGAAGAGAAATGCCAGGTGTCTGAAAGTAAAACAAGTGAGCTGATTACCAAACTGGAAGATTATAAGACTGAAGTTAACTCCCTTCAAGAGAAGAATTCAGATTTAACTGTATGTCTGAGAAATCTCGAGACTTCTCTTGGTTCAGTTCAGGAATCTGAAGTTTCTTTGACCCAAAACATAGCTCTTTTGAAAAGTGAGAAAGAAGCACTAAACACATCTCTGCAGGAGAAAGACAAAGATGTTCAAGATCTGACAGAACGGCTGGAATCCAGCCATCAGGAAATCATGAACCTGGAGAATATGCGTCGTACTCTTGAACAACAGCTATCGACATCTCAGCAGGAAAACTTGGGCTTCAAAGATCATTTCAATAAGCATGATGTTGAGGTGGAAGAACAGAAGCAGAGAGAGCTTGATCTCCTCGAGAAATTGTCCTCATCGAAAGAAGAAATCGCTGAGTTACAGCAGCAGATATCATCTGTAGTAGATGAGAAGAACGAAACACGGAAAATTGCTGCCCTTGAAGCAGTGAAGCTCAACGAAGATATTGCTGCATTAAGATGCAAAATTGGTAAGCATTACCCTTGATCTCTTCTTTTTTTCCACTCTCAGAGAGGACCCTTCAGTTGTGTCAAGGGCATGACAACCTTGCTAGTGTTGGTGTACTACATGATAAATACACTCAGTACATTAAATTGATTGGTGATAAGAAGGGTAGTTAGCCGTAGAAAATCTATGAAACAAAGCATGTATGAAAGCCAGGACCCTCCTCTGTCCCAATGCTGGTGCCATGATAAAATGTGCCTAGTAGAGTGTGGGAACATATATAAGCAAGTAGCAGGTCCTTGGCCCATCTGAGAGGTCAGTAGCTCTGAATAAGTACTGACTTTGTCTGTAATGACCTGTCCAATCATTGTTAGCTGGAAAATAGTGATGACCATTGTCTTATGCTCATTTTTCCCTTGTGGGCATGAGTTGGATGAGGCAGTTTTTTTCCTATGCCTCGGTAACCTTCCTAACACCTACCTATACTCTATTTCAAGCATAGATCATATCGCTGATCTTTGCAAAACTAGTAAGCTGTAGGATGTATCGTTTAAGCAGAACATAAACAAATGTCACTGCTTGCTTTTTAAACAGTATTAGTATAACGATGCAATGCCGAAGATGCATGTATGATGTGACAGGCTTCCTACCAGTTTCCATCTATCAAATTCACTTAGTGGTCAACTTAAAGCTATAGTTGAAGTCATTTGCCTCAACATTCTCTCTATTGTTATTACATGGATGGTGAAAGGCAGAATCTGTAGTGTGTTGACTGCATGACTGGTTGACCAGTACCTTAACTCTACTATCAACTAACTGTTGACCAGTACCTTAACTCTACTATCAACTAACTGTTGATCACATGGCTGGTTGACAAGTACTGTAACTACCATCAACAAACAGTTGACCATTTAACTGGTTGTCCAGTATCTTATCACTCTTTTTTTTCTTTTTCTGGTTTCAGTCATTAGACTGTGGCCAAGCTAGGGTACCGCCTTCATTTAGTTGATCATAGCAACTCCAGTATTTTTTTTCTTTTTCAAATCTGGTACTTATTTTCTCAATTTCTTATTTGTTGAACAGAACACAGATACAAATGTAAACATAGATATGGACACACACGCACACGCACACACAAGAGAGAGAGACAGACACGATGGGCTTCTGTAGTTTCTATCATTAAATTCCATTCCCAAGACACTTTCCCAAGGTGCTCCACATAGCAGTAATGAACCCAGAACTATGAGGTTGAGAAGTGAATTCGTTAACCACACAGCCATGCCTGCACTTGATGTTTGTACCACTTTGCTTTCATTTAGAAAATTTGTTTTACTCTTTTTTTTTTTCTTTTCTTTTTTGTTCTTTATTTCAAGCTGAACTGGAGGAGGGTAATTCTCAACAAATGAAGAAAGTGGTTGACCAACAAAGCCATCTAGAAGAAGTGAATGTTCAGCTTACTGAGCTGACTGCAGCATTTGAGAAAGCTCAAATAACTAACCAATCATTGACAAGAGAGAAAGAGACTGTCAACCAATGGAATGTTTTGTTAGTGGGGCAGTTTTCAAAAATTGCTTCCCTTGTTACTTCAGGGCTTGGAGGAGAGGGTGATGGATTGAACTTGAGCACCATGTCAAACGATGAAGATTTAGGAAAGGTTGAAGAAGTAATCAGTGAAATGTCCTCAAAGGTGATAAAACACAAAGAGAACTTGCTTCGGTTAGAGTCTGAGAATAAGTCTTTGGCTGAGGTACGTGTCCAAGAGAAAGAGGAAGCAGATAAGATAATGAAGGAAACATTTAATGAGATTGCTCGTTATCAGGAATGTTTGGAACTAAGTCAACAAAATGTCAACACTTTACAGGCAGAGAAACAATCATTTAGTGAGAATCTAGAAGCAGCAGAAAATAACTGTAAAGCTAAAGAGTTGGAGATTGAGAGGCTAAATTGTGAAATGGACTCATTACAGATAAATGAATCAACCAAAGAACATTTTGCTGAGATGGATGCCCTTTTAGTCCAGCGCCAGCAAGAAATCAATCAACTCAATGAAGAACTGACCATCTTAAAACAGAACAATTCAAAAGAGCTTGCTATTCTGAGACAGAACATTGAAGAATTTGAAGAAAAAATTGAGGGAAAAGATGACTGTGTCAGAAATTTAACAGATCAGCTTGACAATGAGAAAGAGGTGGTCATTCAGTTGACACAACAGTCTGACTCTCGAGCTGAAGAGATTGAAAACCTCAAACTACACATATCATTTCTGCAAGAGTCTGGTGAATCAGTGAAAACAAATCTTGAAGAAAATTGCTCTATAATTGAGAAATATGAAAAAGATATTGTAATGCTTAGGTCTCTTAATGAAGACTACCAACGGGAAATTGAGAAACTGACAGCAGACAAAAAAATGGTAGAGAGCAATTTTGAGGAATTAAAGTCCAATTATTCCTCTTTAGAATGTGATTACAGTGAACGTAAGCAGAGTTTAGACAAAATAGAGTCTGAGAAAAAACAATTGTTGGCTAAGCATGATGATTTGTTTAAAATGGTGGAAGAAAAAAATAAATTATTGCAAGAACTTGAAGAATTTCATAAAAAAGAAAAAGGAGACTTTCAAGAAAGCAATGAAAATTTGAAAACCAAAACTGAGGCATTGGAATCTGAAAAAGCCCATATCCAAAATGCATATGACCAAACAGTACAAAGTTTCTTGTATAACCAAGAAAAAATGCATAAACTAAATGAAGACCATTTAGCACTGGAGGGTCATTTTAGAGTTCAGATTGAAGAATTGGCGCAAATAAAGAAAGAATTTGAAGACTGTAAGGAAACATCTTCAAAAAGAATAGCAGATCTAGAGAAGTCATTGCTTGAAGTAGAATCCAGTGCCTCTTCTGAGAAAGCAAGTATGAATAAAGAGGTCCAAGAGCTTTTGGCAATGAAGGAGTCCTTATTGGTTAAAATTGAAGAGCTTTCTCGTAGCAGTGGTTCTGGTGAAGCACAGCTTTTGGCATCGAGAGAAGCAATGTCACAGGTATTAGGAAAAGCCAACGATGAGCTTGAAAGTTTCAAAGAACTTTGGTCAATTGAGAAAAATGAACTTTGTAATAAAATCCGAAGTTTGTCTGCTGAACTTGAGACCTTGCAGCAGGAAAAGAATGGTTTGCAACATGAGGGAGGTATTTTACAATTGGAGAGAGAAAGTTTGCAACAGGGGAAAGAGAATTTGCAGTATGAGATGGAAGGTTTGCAGTATGAGATGGAAGGTTTGCAGCATGAGAAAGTTGGGTTGCAACATGAGAGGGAAAGTTTTCAACAAGAGAAAGTTAATTTCCATCAGGAGAAATCAGGTTTGCAACAAGAAAAGGATGGCTGGCTGCAAGGACAAGAAAGTCTGGAACTACAGAAGAACAAGTTGTTGCAAGAGATTGAAGGTTTACAACGAGAAAAGGATGGTTTCTTGCAAAAGAACAACAGTCTACAACAGGAGAAGGCTGTTTTGTTGCAGGAAAATGCAAGTTTGCAAGTAGAGGAAGAACGGCAGGAAAAGGAAGTTAGCTTGTTGCAAAAGAACAAGGGTGTGCAGCAGGAGGAAATGAAAAATTTTGAGAAGGAAAGCTTACGTTGGGACAATGATGACCTGGAACAACACAAACAGCAGCAGCACCAGCAAGAACAACTAGAAAATATTTTGCCAGCTTCAATTGCACAGACATATGAATTGAAGCACCAGGGTCCGAAAAGTTTTGAATCAAAGGATTTGAGTGAAGAACGCTTGGAGAGTCACATTAAGAGACCTCAAAGTGCTGAAGTGCCTTTAGAAAAACCTGGAGCAAAGCGCTGTGCTATTGCTGATGGCAGTAGTAGTGATGATGATAGAAATAGTGCAACTGTGAACAGCATTGAAAGTGACACCAGTGCCATGGAGGCCTTGAGAAATTACAAGGACCAACTGGAAACAATGGCAGAAAAATATGAGATGGAGCTAAAGTATGTTCGTATGAACATCCTGCATGAATTGGCTGATGAGAAGGACAATTTTGAGAAAGATCTCGAACAGAAGTACTCTTTGAAGGTAAGCTGTTCCGCTCCATTCAGTTAATTTTGTTTCGTTGTAATTTGAAAGATTTCTCCACTCGTAAGTCAGTCCTTATCAAGTAAACCTCATTGAGGTAGTATTTCTTATGGTTAGATGCCCTTCCTGATGCCAGCACTTAATTTTCAAGTATGGTGCTTAGTTCATTGATTTTTCACCTGTCGAACCACCACCCTGCAGTCCATAAACAAATGGTGCCAGTTGTTTTTAAGTGGTATTAACATGAACACATTTCTTGTTTTATTCATTTCAGTCTCACAATGACCATGCTGGTGCACTGCTTAATTTATTCGGTCAAATCAACCCCAGTGGTTATTTATTAAAGTTTGGTACTTATTTTATTGAACCTCTAATGGATCATATACACAGACACAGGCACAAATGTAAACAGACATGAACATACACATAAGCATATTATCATCATCATTCGCATTTTAATGTCCGTTTTCCCTGCTAGCAAGTGTTAGATGGGTTTACATAGACCAAGTCAGTATACACACACACACACACGTACACATATATATATATCATCATCATTTTACGTCCGCTCTTCCCTGCTTGCAAGGGTGGGACGGGTCCTATTCAACATCTCAATTTGTCACGGTCCTTCGTCATCTCCTCTGTGAGCTTCAGCAATCTGAGGTCAGCTCTCATCACCTCCATGATTTTCGTCCTCTGCCGTGTCTTCCTTCTACTAGGATTTCTTGGCACTTCTTAACCCAGCGGTCATCCTCCATGCGCATCACATGTCCATACCAACACAGTCTTCTCTTCTGCACACTACAGCTTATCCCTCTTATACATATATATATATATCATCATCATCATCATCATCATTTTACGTCCGCTTTTCCCTGCTTGCAAGGGTGGGACGGGTCTTATTTAGCACAGCATCTCTCCACTCGTCACGGTCCTTCGTCATCTCCACCTTGAGCTTCAATGATCTGAGGTCTGTTCTCACCACCTCCGCCCATGTTTTTCGTGGTCTACCTCTACCACGTCTTCCTTCAACTGGCATTTCCTGGCACTTCTTCACCCATCGGTCATCTTCCATGCGCATCACATGTCCATACCACCTCAGTCTCCTCTCCCATACACTACATTCTATCCCTCTCAGACACAGTTTCTCTCTCAACACATTCATGCTGGGTCGTTCACGCACATTTACACTGCACATCTAACGGAGCATGCTTGCCTCATTTCTCTCCTGCCGTCGCATATCCTCTGCAGTTGCTGCCCATGTCTCACTACCATGCAGCATCGCGCTCCTCACACAGGCATCATACAACTGGCCTTTCGTACGCAGGGAGAAAACCTTTTTCGTCAACAGAGGAAGCAGCTCCCTAAACTTCTTCCAACCCGTCCTTATTCTAGATACTATGGCCTCGGAACACCCTCCTCCCATGCTAATCTGATCTCCTAGGTACCGGAAGCTATCCACCACTTCTATAGCGCCCTCCTGCATCTGAAAAATGTGTCTATCAATGCGACTTCTATTGTCTAATTTCCCTTTACATCTACTGCATACATATTTCTCCCTACCTGTTAGTTTGTGTATATATATATATATATATATGTATGTATAAGAGGGATAAGCTGACTCTACAACATATCATCATTATCATCATCATCATCATCACCGTTTTACGTCCGTTCTTCCACGCCAGCATGGGTTAGACGGGTTGTCCTGTTGTGGGCAGTGTCTGGTCGGCTGACCATGCCTTGCTCATACAGGAACTGATTTGGCTTGATTTCTACAGCTGGATGCCCTTCCTAAAACTAACATCATTGTTAGTGAGTGCTGGGTGCTTTTTCGTGGCGCCTACATGTCCACTTTACAGTGTGGGCTGGGTGCTTTTTTGCCGTGGCACCCCCATGACCACCTTGCAGTGGGAGGTGTGGGGGCATATTGTCTATATGCTTCAGCTTGTACCCATGGGAGGTTGGGTACTCTGTATTACTGCGTGACGCCAGAGGTCACGGTCGTGTGTCATCGCCTTTGAGAGGTGTAATTGGGTAAGGTCGGCTTTTATCACCTCATCCCAGGTCATCTTGGGTCTCCCCACTCCGCGGTTTCCATCGACTTCTAGTGCTCTGCACCTTTTTATGCAGCTGTCATCCTTCATACGCATCACATGTCCATACCAACGCATCCGCCTCTCCTGCACACAGCATTTGATTCCTCTTATGCTCAGTCTCTCTCTCAATTCATTTATGCTTTGTCGTTCGCGTATATTACTATTACACATCCATTTGAGCATGCAGGCTTCGTTTCTCTCTAATCTACGTAAGTCTTCCACCTTCAGTGCCCAGGTCTCACTACCATGTAACATTGCTGTTCGGATACACGCATCATACAGTCTGCCTTTCATTTTGAAGGAGAAGCCTTTTGCAGCTAGCAGTGGTAGTAGTTCCCTGAACTTCTTCCATCCCGTTCTTACCCTAGTTATTGTACTTTCTGAACACCCACCTCCGTTGCTAATTCGGTCACCTAGGTAGCAGAAGCTGTCTAGTGTCTCTACAGAGCCCTCCCAGAGATTGGTGGTACTTATTTCCTGTGGCTGTTTGCTGCTTGCTGTCCCAGTACAGCTGCTGCATGTGAAGCCTACATTCTTAATTAAGCTTCCTGAGATCCCGCTACATCTCTTGTGTACCCATTGTTTGCATTTAGGGCATACTGAGCAAGGTCATTTCCCTGAGAGGATCTGGGTTCTGTTTTCTCGTCTACTTACAAGGACCTTAGTCTTTGTCATGTTGACTTTGAGACCCTTTCTTTCTAGTCCCTGCTTCCAAGTTTGGAATTTCTTCTCTAGTTCTACCATAGATTCAGCTATAAGTGCGAGGTCATCTGCATACAGGAGTTCCCATGGGCATCCGGTCTTAAACTCCTCCGTTATTGCCTGCAGGACTATGATGAACAGGAGAGGGCTAAGAATCAGCTATAAGTGCGAGGTCATCTGCATACAGGAGTTCCCATGGGCATCTGGTCTTAAACTCCTCCGTTATTGCCTGCAGGACTATGATGAACAGGAGAGGGCTAAGAACAGAGCCCTGGTGGACCTCAACCTGTACGCTAAATTCCTTGCTATACTCATTGCTAATCCTAACTTTGCTGACTGCTCTCCTATACATGGCTTGTACAGCTTTCAGAAGCCATTCATCTACTCCTAGTTTTCTAAGAGCCCACCAGATTACAGCACGTGGAACTCTGTCAAAGGCTTTCTCGAGATCGACGAATGCCAGGTAGCGTGGCTTACTTTTAGCTAGGTACTTTTCCTGTAACTGCCTCACAAGGAAGAGGGCATCAGTGGTGCCTCTTCCTGGTACAAACCCAAATTGCATCTCATCTAGTTTCACCCGGTGCCTAATCAACTGTGCTATAACTCTTTCTGTTACTTTCATGACCTGGTCCATCAGCTTTATACCTCTATAGTTTCCTCTATCGAGTGCATCACCTTTACCTTTGTAGCAATTGACAATGATGCTACTGCACCAATCTTTTGGTATGACACCTTCTAGTATTACCTGGTTAACAATACGTGTGGTTATAGTGTGACCTACAGACCCAGATGCCTTCAGCATCTCGGCAGCTATACCCGATGGACCGGTTGCCTTCCCCATCTTCATATCTTTGATTGCCTTATATATATATATATATATATATATAGTATTAAGGATACTATTTATGGTTATGTATATAATAAAACCTTATATAGTTATATATATTTTAAACCCTAAATAGTGGAAGACAGTAATTCATTACTATCTTATTACCAGTAAAATAAATAGCTCAATGTAATAACATCAGTTGTTTTACAGAGCAGTTATATAGAAATTACATGAATCAAAGTTCAGTTTAAATCATTTATTTGCTTACAATTGTTTCCTCCAAACCGAGGTTTGGATTCTTCGGAGCAACTATTTAGTGATTTTTACATAGTTGACCTCCTTTTCAACACAAGAGACATATAAAAACATATGTATATATTGACCCACAGTGGGTTGACATCCATCATAATAATATAATAATATAGCAATTTACATACATTCATATTAAAGGACAAAATTAAAGTTAAAATAAATAAAAATAAAAAGAAAACATTGGCAGTTTATAGGATATCAGGGTATCTGTAAATTATAAAAGAACACGTTAAAAAATAATTAAAAATGGAAACTTAAAAATGTAATTATTTTTCCTATGTATTGCGACTTTTAATCACACAGCCATGCTTGCGTCTTGTTTATTTATTTATTTATTTTTTTTGACATTTTCAGATGGAATCGTATAAAGCAGAGAATGACCGAATGTTTATTGAGAATCTTCAGAAGGTACGTTCTGAGCTTGAGCTTAAACACCAGCAAGAGCTGAGAGAGTTACGTGTAAGTGTGATGAAGGAATGTCAGTCTATGTCTCCACAGGAGCTGGACACTAAGTTGTACAATATGATGCATGATTTGCATGCCGAGAACCAGGTGAGTTTTCCTGCACTTCCTTTTAATTATATACCTAATACTTGTTTGATTTGATTACATGATTAACTCTTAACATCCTGTAATGTTTTAGCAGAAAATATCTAAAAACTGGTTACTTAACCCTTATGAAAAGATTGCCTATGATTTTTAGATAATTTTTCAAATAATCAAGAATTTGGAGGAATTTGGTAATATAACTAACTTTCTTATTATTAACCCGTTTGTTACCATATTTCTAATGAAAGAAATTGCCTATAATTTTCAAATAATTTTGAAAATAACCAAGAATTTGAAGGGATTTAGTAATATATCTTTTTTATTATTAAATTTTTAGTTGCCATATTTCTAATGAAATCCTATTTGAAAGACATTGCCTATTATTTTCAAATCATTTTGGAAGTAAAGAATTTGGTACGATATAGTAAAATAACTAATTTTCTTATTATTAACCCTTTAGCATTTACATTACTCTATATATACTATTGTATTTTTGTGGTAAAGGCTTTATCTTACATAATTATTTCACATAATATCGAATCTATCAGATTTTGATGTTATTTATTTTGAGAACAATACCTTAACATCAATATCAGTGGCCGGTTACTGCCGGTTTGAACAGTATGAGGTGAGAGAATTATGGCCGGATATGACTGGTTTAAATACTAAAGGGTTAAGCAGGTGTTTCAAACATAACTTAACAAAGGTTCTTACATAATCATAATGGAATGTTTTTAGATAAATATAAATACATTAAAATGTTTGAAAAATTAAATGTATGCATGCATTACATTTTTTTTAATGATTCTTTTCTTTTTTCTTGGATGTTTTCTTTTGCTCTAACTTCAGTTATTGTTGATTGAGTTTGTTGACATATCTAACATGCAATATCTTCTAAATATTTTGCTTGAAAAAGTGATTTGTTTTGTAATACTTAAGAGGTTACCAGTTATTAAATGAAGCTTTTGAAGAAATTCAGATGTTATTAAGGTTTTAGCATAAAAGTATACAAAGTCTGTCTTAAGTAGTGGACTATCAGGGCAGTGGATTGGCAGTATCGGTAGAGGGTCGGACGCCATGCTTTGACGCATAGTTACGGTCCTTGCCATTCTGAGTTAAAATCCCGCTGGGGTTTACTTTGCCTTTCATCCTTACGGGGTCGATAAAATAAAGTACCAGTAATGCACTGGGTAATTGCTGGCCTTGTGCCAAAAGTAGAAACAATTATTTTATTAACCCATTTTATATATTTCTGTAATGTTTTAACAGAAATTACCTAAAAACTGGTTTCTTAACCTTTTCATTTCTATATTTCTAATTAAATACATTGCCTATGATTTTCAAATAACTTTCAAATAATTTTCAAAATAATCAAGAATTTGGAAGGATTCAGTAACATAAGACATTTTCATTATTAATTGGAATGTAACTTAACAAAGGTTTTTACTTAGAATTATGATGGAACATTTTTAGATAAATGTAAACAATTTAAAACAAACAGTTATGTATCACAGACCCAGGGGTGTTTCAGGCGGTGTGGTATGAAAAGGGTTAATCCTCTTTTGTCCAATTGAAAAACAAGGTTTTGATGATTCAATGCCGCTCAGATAGTTCATTAGTAACTTTCTGCAACCTTGCTCAATATAACATTTGACTTAGCTTGCTCTTAACTGTTCTACACCAAATGTTTTATGTATGGCTGTTCAGGCTTTAGTTTTCCTGGTGGTGACCATTTAATATTGTTACATTTGATATCATGTCCATTTCTATTCTGAATGGTGTGGCCAAACCATTTGAGCTGCCAGTCAGTACCAATACCACCTAGGTATAAGTCAGTACCAATATCACCTAGATATGTCAGTACCAATATCACCTAGATATAAGTCGGTACCAATATCACCTAGATATAAGTCAGTATCAATAACATTAAGCTATAAGTCAGTATCAATATCACCAATATCACTTAGATGTTACTCAGTACCAAGTCAGTACCAATACCATCAAGCTATATGTCACTATCAATGTTTTCTTGAACGGAAAAATGAAAAGAAAAAAGATGAAGAGATAGAGGAAAGATGGTGGTGAAATATAAGGTAGAGAAGAAAAGGAAAAAAGATGAGAGTGGAAAAGAAATACAACATAGCATATAGTCTGAAGCTCTACTGATTCTGCTATGCAATATGTGGCCTAGCCGCTTTAGCTGCCAATGTTATATTTCAAGAACCACATGGTAAGAGACCAGAGGCTGCAGTACTTATCAATTTAACAGAGACATAGGGTTTGAGAGGATTCTTTAGTCTCAGTGAGCAAAATGACAATCTCTCTAGTGCTGGTGCCTTGGTAAAATGTGCCTAGTCCACTCTGTAAACCAGATGTGTTGGTACCACAATAAAATGCATATAGCCCACCTTGTAAAGCAGTACTGCTTGTGCCACAATGAAACACATCCAGTCCATTCTGTAAAGTGGTTGTGTTGGTGTCATGAACAACATTCACCCAGTACACTCTGTAAGGTGGTAGGTATTAGAAAGGGCATCCAGCTATAGAAACTAGCCAAATATGGAACATATGAGCAAGATGACGTCTCTCTGACCCATCTGGTCTTGGATCCCAACAACCATTCCAACCTATGCCAGTGTGGAAACCAGACCTAAAAACTATGATGCATTACACCATTGTAACCTGTTTGAGGCACAGCTTTTCATCTGACATTTTGTTTTTGCTAATAAAAAATAACAAAAAAAAACATAAAAACAAAAAAAAAAAACTAATGATATTACTAATTCTTTCTAACATTGGCACAATGTCAGCAATTTGAGAGAAGAGGAAGTTTGATTATATTGACCCCAGCACTTTACAGATGTTTTATTTTATTGATCCCCCCAGAAGGCACAATTGACCGTAGCTGGATTTGAACTCAGAATGTTATGTCATAACTAAATACTGTAAAGTATTTTGTCTAACATTCTACTGACACTGCCAATCCACTGCTCTATTAGATTTCAAGTAGTATAAAAACATAATATACACACTCTATTGGGTTTCCATTCTTCTCTAAATATAAAGATGTCTCTCTTTTGGTGATTATTATTATTGCTGTACAACAAACAACCTAGGATAGGAGTAATTGTAGCTGGGATTCCATGGGAACATTTATTTAAATGAAAGAGACCTTTAGTAGTGGAAAGGTATGAAACCACTGCATTACATAATAGCATTAAATGTACAGGATGGTCATGGCTGGAAGATTATATATAAGGTGGTTGAGCTAGTGGTATGACAAAAAGCACCCAGTCTACATGATTGTCATTAGAAACCAAGCCAAAATACAGAGCCATATGAGAAAGACATGGTCAGCTGACTTGAGTTGTCTCATAATGTAACATAATTTATTTATGTTCATACATAGATCCATATATGAACATAAATAAATAATATAATATATCAGCTCTCTTCCCAGTTGAGCACTGTTTTCCTTTTTCTTTTTTCACACCAACGGATATTTTCTACGCACACGCACACACACACGCACACGCACACGCACGCACACACACACACACACACACACACACACACACACATGACACAAGTGATGTGCTGGAGGTGACTCTTCTAATGCATGCAAGCATTGAAAAATGAATTTTTATGATGATGGTGAAGATGATGATTTGTATGTGTGTGTGCATGTGAATGTGTGAAAGCTATGGTCTAGTTGGTGTGATGTGAGCCTGAAAACCATAGAATCAACACCGTATTTTCTCACATTTGTGGCCTATGATAACTCAAAAATAGCTGTGGATAGATTGCATGTGAAGTAAGCAGCAGGTGCACTATCCCAATGTGATCAAGCCTTCCCATCCGTCTTGCTTGGATGGAATGAAGAAAGAAGTTTGTAAGTGCTGCTTTTATTACCCAAGAAAATCGATGAAATATGGGAAGTGAGGATGCTTTGATGGATTGTGGTGTTAATGTGTATAAATGGCAAAGCATGGATGAGCTGAGAGGAAAACTGGGTTTAAGAGGAATCAGATGTAGTGTGCAAGGGTGCATGGAGACTGCACTGGTATCGACATGTGATGCACATGGATGATAATTTTTGGGTGAAGAATTGTCAAGTGGAAGGAAAACCTAGGCAAATGTGGCTGGAGCTGAGCTCAAAATGCTGAACCTCAGAGGAGATGACGAAGGAATGCAACAAGTTGAGGGAGACTACACTGGAAAAGACTCCTCCAATTCATGCAAGCAAGGAACAATGAACGTAAAAGCATGTTGATGAAGATATTGGGTTATGTATGACCATATGGTGTGTTAATTCTTAGTTTTCTTGTTAATTGTTATTATGTATTAATATATTAATATATTTTCGTTTTCTTGTTGTCTTCTTCAGAAATTAGCTGAGTCTCGAGATTCCTTGTTGAAGCAGATTGAACTGCTAAACACCCAGTATGAGCAGATACAAGAAGAACATTTATCTCTGTGGAACAAGCGATCGAAGAAACCGATGTCATCATCTCCAAGAGCAAAGCGGAAATTTGACACCCTGCCTCAGGACATTGAGTCAGCGTCCCGAAGTCTGGTGGAAATCAGCCGAGCAAAGGGTTGCTTTGACAACGAAGAAAAAGCCTGCACAAAGCTGGATTGCCAAGGTTACCGAAAACGTTACGAGATAGCCCTGAAAATTTTAACTGAGAAAGGACTCACTTCATTGGACAATATATCTGAAAAATCATCATTCGAAGTCGACTCTCTGGATGGTTCTGCTAGTATGGGAGACCAACCGAGGGAAGAACTCTCTATGGAACTACAGGACGAATACAATGAACTCATGGAAAGGACCATTACTGAACCAGTGCTTAGCTCTAATTTCCAAAGGAAAAGCAGTCCTGAACCCCAGTGCCCCAACTGTATCAGTTTAGTAGAAGAAAGACTGTCTTTGAAGAAGCGCCTGAGTACTCAACTTGAACTCTTCGGCAAGGAACGATTCCATCTTCTAAGTCGCTGTGAGAATCTCTCCATTGAGCTAGAGAATGTACAGTTGACTCGAGACCAACTGAAGACTGAGTTAAATATCACAAAGGAAAGCCAACAGGGACGACAGAGACAGCCGTCTGAGGTGGAGCTCACAGAATTGAAAGTGAAACTGGCCAACACTGAGGATCAAGTTGTGTTCTATCAGAATAAATTGAGTCAGTCAGAGAGTGAACAACAGGAGCTGAAGTCAAAGATAAATGAGTTGTTTGTGAAGGTGATAGACCAGCAACATTATATCAACAATCTTGAAGAGGAATATTCTAGATCCCGTGGTACCTGGAACCACAAGGGAACCATGACTTCTGGAAATGTCACACAGGTATCTGCTGATAATGGGAACATTATTGAGATGCCGCATTTCGATGGCCGTCGTCATTCCGATCCAGCTGTTAATGGATATGATGTTCAGTGTGAGATGGAACATCTTCATCATTCAGCATCACAGCATTTGTCTCAGTCCAGCAACACCATTTCCTTAAGCTCCAATTTTGTTGACATTCCACAGTTGCCATGTTTGAAATCCCCCAAATCTGATCGGGAAACCTCTCCAGATTCATTGAACAAGTCCTCATTTTCCGATAACTCTAGTCCTGCTGGGGACAGGGACAACTGGATCAATTACTCTCCAAATAGAAATAATTCGAGTCCAGCTTTGAACCAATGCGATAGATTCAGTGACACCCACACAACTCCGCCCAGATCAACCCACTCTAGTCCGTCTTTGTTCTTGCCTAATAAAGAATTACGTGAGTCTGAAAAACTCCTGCCCGAGTTTCAACTAAGTCAGACCAACTTCATGGTATTCCAAGACAAACAAATAGAACTTATTGATGAAATAGCTGAGTTAAAGCATACTCTTTCGAAAAACAAGGAGAATCACATGAAGGAAATAGCCACCATGAA
The DNA here is from genome assembly GCA_964016885.1 of Eledone cirrhosa. NCBI lineage: Eukaryota > Metazoa > Mollusca > Cephalopoda > Octopoda > Eledonidae > Eledone > Eledone cirrhosa. The sequence continues at coordinate 129,089,762 of OZ024741.1, forward strand.
AGAGCAGTTTGATCGCTTTAAAAAAGCCAAGGGGCTTAGTGAAACTCAGAGTTTCTTAGATATATTGGACAGTGCTGATATTGTTTCTCTGTCTGTTGATGTCATCGACCTTCGACAAAAAGTCTCATTGCTTCGAGAAACTTGCAACAGACTAACAGAAGACAACAAAGATCTTCAGAAGAAACTATACAATCAAGAGTGCTTAGTGATGAAGACCAAAGTGCTACAGAGTAATCAAAAACATTCCATCACTGCTGAAAATATAGAGACATCTTTCGGTAGCCAGCTGTTGCTACTTCAGAAACACCGTGATGAGCTTGCTGAAAAACTCAGCGAAGAACGACTGCTTGAGAACCAATTCACGGAAGTTGTAGCTGCCAAAATCAGCCTCACTGAGAACCTCCGTCTTGAGAAAGAATGCGTTCAGCAACTGACCGAAAGAATTCACACAGTCGAAGCTGAATTGTCCAGCAAGAAAGCCGAGTATGAACACGTGATGCAGAAACAGCTGCAACTGGAAGAACTCCTTAGAAACAAAGAGGAGGTGGAGAAAGAACTGATGTCACAGAAGTTTCTCCTCGAGTCTCAACTGACCCAGTTGGGTTTTGAACTGGAGACTAAAGAGAAACATCTTAAGGATATAGAACAACGGGTAAGCCAGTGTGCCAATGAGATCAGCCCTGGGTTAGACATGGCTGTTAGCAATGACAATGAACAGGAGAGCATGGCACTGCAAGAGAGGTTCAGGCAGGAACTTTCTGAAGTAAAGTGCCTAATTGAGAAACAGAACATTGACAGATTAGAATCACTGCGCAAGGACATGGATGAACATCACAAGCGTGCTGTAGAGTACCTACGCCAGCAACTGCGCGGCGACTTCAGTATGCGGGAGTCACGTCTTGAAGAACATCATGCAGTCCATGTTGCCAGTCTCCACTCTATCCATGCAGAACAGGTGCAGCATTCTTGATCTTATTCCTCTCCTCTGTCTCTATCTCTCTAACCAAATTTTTCTCCATTGTCTAAAGTCTTCTCTATTTTTATAATTATAATTATCTCTAATTTTTTTTTATCTGCAATGATTTAGTTCATTCCTGTTATTTTTTTTCCTTTTTAATATTTAAAAAAAAAAAAAAAACCTGTATTTTAAAATTTTCTTTTACTTTATATGGTTATATATCTTTTGTTGTTTGTAATTGTTAATTTTGTTGTATATATGCGGTAGATGAGGAGATTTTAGTCAAATGAAAGGAGGTGTCTTAACATAGGTTTAAATGCCTATTTAGTTTCCAGAGGTGGAAACCACGTCAAAATAGGGTGGAGAGGACTCTTCAGTTGTGTGAAGGGCAGCAACAACTTCTCTAGCGTTGGTGCCATGATAAAATTCACCCAGTACTATCTGTAAAGCGGTTGGCATTAGGAAGAGCATTCAGCCACAGAAATCCTGCCAAGCAAACTAACTGGAAGACTCTTCAGTTGTGTCAAAGTCATGACAGTCTCCCTAGTGCTGGTACCATGATAAAAGACACTCAATAAACTCCGAGTGTTCAGGAACATATGTAAGCAAGATGTGGCCGCTGTCCTGTCTGAGAGGTCAGTCTCTCCGGGTCGGTACTAACTTGATCTGTGACAATCCAACCAACCCTTCTTTGCAAGGAAAAATGATGTTAGATAGTGATGGTGGCAGAAATAAATTCTGTGAGGGTAGAAAATGAGGGAATGGTACATCACAAGATCTGGTATAGGATAATTTGGTAAATATGTAAATATATTAGGTATTGAGACACATGGCTTAGTGGTTAGAGCATTGGCCTTGCAATTGAAAGGTTGTGAGTTCAATTCTCAGACGGAGTGATGTTGTTTCCTTGAGCAAGACACTTTATTTCACATTGCTCCAGTTTACTCAGTTATCATTCCACTGCAAAGTGGTCGTGGAGGTGCCACGGCAAACAAAAAGCACCCAGCACTCACTGTAAATGAGGTTGGTGTTAGGAAGGGCATCCAGCTGTAGAAATGAAGCCAGAATCAATTCTCGTCCCACCCTTGCAAGCAGGGAAAAGTGGACGTAAAATGATGATGATGATTGAATTGGCAAAGTTGTTAGAGTGTAGGATAAAGACAATATCGGGATTGTTAGTGTTGGACAGATGAGATGCCTTGCGGCATTTGTTTTGGCTCTTTATATCCTGCATTCAAATTTCACAGTAATCTACTTATCTAGTAGACTTTATCTGTTGTCTGATTTAATACTGCCACCTGGCTTTTGGTCACCTTTTATGGAGCCTGCTCAGTTACAAGATTTCAGATTAGATCTCTAGGTTGAGGATGCCTTTATTGCTGTCTCCCACCAGTTTCGGGTTTCGGAGACCCTAAAAGGTGTTATTGCCTTTCTCGCCATGACTGAACAGTAAAAATGTGGTCATTAGTTACACCACTTGACATTTTAAATTTATATGCTGTGCTATACATCTTTCCAAGGGTGATAATATAACTACCTGTTAAATACTGGGGTTAATATAATCAACTAATAATCCCAACCTCAAAATATGAGGTCATGCACCTATGTTAGTAATTATTGTTTTTTAAATGTATATTTTTAGGTAGGTTAATTGATTTCAGGTAATTTATTATATTTTCAGGTGGATAAATTTGTACAATTTTTATTTTGTTTCATCAAAATGTATCTTGACTTGCTTCTTGAGGATATATTTTTGTCTGTAAATATAACCTGTTTGTAGGTTGTACCCATGATTACTCACTTTTTTTAATTACGATAGCTATATGCCATATATTTCTGCATTGGTGAATGTTGAAGTTTGAGCAAGACGATGCTCTTCAATATGTCTGCCTAATATGGATAGTGTAGGCTAATGCTATGTTATGACTCTACTAGAAACCAACACTTCGAGAATACCATGCGTCTACTAGAAGTCACCACTCCTAGATTACCATACTGCTACTAGAAGTCACCACTTCTAGATTACCATACTGCTACTAGAAGTCACCACTTCTAGATTACCATACTGCTACTAGAAGTCACCACTTCTAGATTACCATACTGCTACTAGAAGTCACCACTTCTAGATTACCTTACTGCTACTAGAAGTCACCACTTCTAGATTACCATACTGCTACTAGAAGTCACCACTTCTAGATTACCATACTGCTACTAGAAGTCACCACTTCTAGATTACCATACAGCTACTAGAAGCCACCACTTCTAGATTACCATACTGCTACTAGAAGTCACCACTTCTAGATTACCATACTGCTACTAGAAGTCACCACTTCTAGATTACCATACTGCTACTAGAAGTCACCACTTCTAGATTACCTTACTGCTACTAGAAGTCACCACTTCTAGATTACCATACTGCTACTAGAAGTCACCACTTCTAGATTACCATACTGCTACTAGAAGTCACCACTTCTAGATTACCTTACTGCTACTAGAAGCCAACACTTCTAGATTACCTTACTGCTACTAGAAGTCACCACTTCTAGATTACCATACTGCTACTAGAAGTCACCACTTCTAGATTACCATACTGCTACTAGAAGCCAACACTTCTAGATTACCTTACTGCTACTAGAAGTCACCACTTCTAGATTACCATATTGCTACTAGAAGTCACCACTTCTAGATTACCATATTGCTACTAGAAGTCACCACTTCTAGATTACCTTACTGCTACTAGAAGTCACCACTTCTAGATTACCATATTGCTACTAGAAGTCACCACTTCTAGATTACCTTACTGCTACTAGAAGTCACCACTTCTAGATTACTATATTGCTACTAGAAGTCACCACTTCTAGATTACCTTACTGCTACTAGAAGTCACCACTTCTAGATTACCTTACTGCTACTAGAAGTCACCACTTCTAGATTACCATACTGCTACTAGAAGCCAACACTTCTAGATTACCTTACTGCTACTAGAAGTCACCACTTCTAGATTACCTTACTGCTACTAGAAGTCACCACTTCTAGATTACCATACTGCTACTAGAAGCCAACACTTCTAGAATGCCATATCTCTCATAGAAGCCAACACATCTATAATGTCATACTCCTATTAGAAGCCACCATTTCTATATGTGTGTATTTATATTATATCTTGATTTGTGTATTTAGAATATTTTTATCTATGTCTGTATCTGTCTATGTATGTGTATTTGTTTTAAAATGTGTGTAGCTTGTTGATGTGTTGCTGGTAGAGACATTTGCTTAATATACAATGTTTTTCTCTTGGCATTTATCCTGGAAAAAGGACAAAGCTCTGTGTTCCATGTTTAGTTGCAGTAATGTCACTATTGATGCCATTAACCAGAGTTTTCCATGCAATTGTAGTTTCTCCCTATGTTGCTTTTGTTGAGCACCTTGTGGAATGTATGGTTGTTCAGGAAATTTTTTTTTTATTAGTATAGAAACTGTTTTACACCAATATTGTATGGTGGGGTAAACCATGTAATACTGTTCTTCACAGTATTTTTTAGAGTGGTTGATGTTGGTAAATACATGATTCCTTTTTGGTATAGGCTATGTAATAGTATTTTACTGGTTACACATTTTTAGGAGAACTAATGTCGGTAAGTACATGAGTTATTCCTGATACTGGCTACATTATAATACTGCATCCCTGCCAAAGGAAGGATATGACATAAATATTTAGAAATTGATCAAGTCCTGCTACTTCTGTCCTAATTAAAAATTCCACATTATTCACCAATCTGATGGATGACAGTTGATCATGTGATCACCTAAAAATTTAGTGATTGTGATTTAAACCATTAAGTTATTTCTAGATTTAGGAATAGATCAACGTTCTGTTATCTCTGTAGTGTTATTTACCATAGACTTGGGTTGACCCAAGTCTTGTGAATGAAATTGGGTAGACAGAAACTGTTTAGAAGCTTGTCAGATGAACTGTGCTTGTAATTAAGAGAGACAACCTTGTCACACACCTTCACACTAAATCTATCTAAGAATTATGTTATAGGTACGTGTCTGGAAATGCTTAGCCAATTACTCGTTAATTTCATGAGCAGCCTTTTCCATTCATCAAGCAACAGGAACATGGAGGTCCATCACATTCTGCCAGGAACGATGTGAATTAATTCCCTTTAAAGGGATATTTTTCATGTCTGCCATAAATTATCTCCCCTTTTGTTACCTCCCATTGAAAGGTTATTTATTTTTTTAAAGCTTGCTTCCTTTGAAAGGATATTTTTCAGGTTTGCTGTGAATTTCTCTTTTGCTGTGTACAAAATTGTAAAGTCAGCATATGAAATGACGAAGTTATCTCCTAGTTGCTTCTTATTGGAAGATCATTGTTTTAGTTATGAATTATCTCCTTTCAGCTGTTACAATTTCATTACTCTCACTTGTAGTTTGTGTGGCTGAATAGCCAAGGATATGGTTGTCATGGCCCCCTCTTGATTCTTTTGTATTTCCTAGGTAACACAGATAGAATAGCTTTGATTGGCTAGGTTTAGGTAGGTGCCACTGACAGAATGGCTCTGATGGACTAGGTTTTGGTAGGTACCACAGATAGAAAAGCTCCGATTGATTAGTTTTAGGTAGGTACCACAGATAGATTAGTTTTAGGTAGGTACCACTGAGTGAATGGCTCTAATTGGCTAGTTTTATGAAGGTACCACAGAAAGAATATTTCTGTCCAATTAGCTTTAGGTAGGTACCACAGTGTTGCTATTTTAGTTAGCTGCATATAGGTAGGTACCACAGGTTAGCCCTGTACACCTAACTCTAGGTAAGTACCACAAAGTAAAAACTGCCACAGATTTAAATCTAGGTGTGTATTCTAGTTGTATACCAAGGAACCAATGTTTCCATTAGTCTTTCCATTGCTGACACTATCTTCTGGCTGAAGGAGCAATGTGAAATAAGGTATTTTGCTCAAAAACACAATGTGCCACCCTATCTAGGAATCACCCCTACGATCTTATGATCATGAATCCAAAACTTTGCACATTAGGCCATGTGCCTTCATGTACTAAAAGGTTGTCCAGTTTATGTAACTTTATGTAGGTACCTAGGGTAGTATAATTTATTACCCTGAATTTTGTGTATACTATGAAATTGAGTGTTTTCATGACTAGCTGCACTGGCGTTAATTTCTCTTCATCATAGTTACTATCATTTTTATTTCTGCTTTCCATGATCTCATGTTTCGGATAGATCCTCACTGTTTCAGCCTCTTTCTATTCAGAGTTATTGCTCTCCTAGATGGGTGAGAAAACTGTTTTAACCCTTTAAACCAGCTGTATCTGGCCACAATTCTCTCACCGCTTTCTGTTCAAACTGGTCGTAACTGGCCACTGATACTGTTGTTAAAATATTGTTCTCAAAATAAATAATATCAAAGTCTCATTGATTTGATAGTATGTGAGATATAATATGAGATAAAGCCTTTACCACGAAAATACAATAGTATATATAGAGTAATGTAAATGCTAAAGAGTTAAAGGAAAACATTAGTTGTGTTATATATAGACATATATAGGGTAGAGATTAGTCTGTTTTGTACTCATTGCTTATACTGATTACAGATAAACACTGATCCAAGTGACTAGGGGTTTCTCTATGAAGGGACAATGTAGTTAGTCACACTAAAGTAGAATTTAGGGCTTAGCCCTCCTCGATATTGAGATCTCTTGTAGAATGTCTGTATTGTCATGTAGGTTTTTTTTTAATAGTTTCTATTTAGAATAATTTATTTGCTTGATTATGAATAGCAGAAAAACGAATTGAAGCCTTGGTAAATCTTGTATAGTCCCTTGTATAAATCTCTTGTGTTGTTGAGCCTCAAGCCAGCTCTGATCAAAGGCATTCCAGCTGTGACTATGTTATCTAATATGTCCTTTTTCTAAAACTTGGAGCAGGCGGAGCAGCCACACAAAGGCTACCCTGTTGGTTCATCTCTTATATGTTGTCTGTGTATTGTAAAGAAGGGATGGTATTGTTTGCTCCTCTTTCTTATCACCTCAACTACCTGTTGTTACCTGGCTAATGGCTTCAACATGTTCACAGCCTGTTACTGTACTATAGTAGTGGGGTTTCACTTACCCCCAACACCTTGTAAACATGTTGTTACTTGGTGAATTGCTTCAACATGTACACAGCATGTTTGGCTTGACTGTTCTCTATAATTAGAAAAAGAAAAACAAACCTTAATGATCTCCACTAGATACTTAGATACAATAGAATGTACTTCTTTCTGTTTTGACAATAAGGGCTCCAGTTGTGGTCAAGGAAACTGCCTGCTCATTGAATTAACATGGAAGTAGCTGAACACTCCACAAACATGTATACCAATAATGTAATTATCAGGGAGATTCAGTATGACACTGTATGTCAAGGTTGGTCTTTTGGCCTTTAAATTACAGGCACAGTCCATCCAATGAGCTTCTAAACAGTTTCCAATGAGCTTCTAAACAGTTTCACTCAAGGATTACGGCAACTTGAGCAATGGTAAATGACACTTGCCAATGAAGCCACACAGTGGGGTCGAACCTGGGACCCAATGATTGTGAAGCAAACTTCTTAACCATTCAGCCATGTTATTCTTCCATTACATGATAAAAGCACTCAGTACATGCTGTAAAGTGGTTGGTATTAGAAAGGGCATCCAGTCGTAAAAAGCTTGCCAAAAAAGGGTTTGTGAGGACCCTTCAGTGTGAGTCTAAAGACAGGACAACTATTCTCTTCTGGATAGAATGTATGACTATGTAACTGAGCTGCAGACATGGCCTCCTTTGGGTGATCAGTAACCTTGCTTCAGCACTGACAGATAAAGTGGATGTTAAACGATGATGTGGTACAGTAGAATATATCTACTTGTCCAAAATACTTTACCCAAAGGTAATGTCCAAATTGTTCAAATGAGCAGAAAATAAAATAATTAATTTAATAATTTAAGGTACCTCAAACTCTTTGGCCCCTGTAGTTTTTGAGTGGTTCAGTCCATTTAGTTGTAGGTAGATACAACAGGGTGTCTCTGTTCATGTAGCCATGAGTTGGGACAACATTATGCCTCAGTTCATGAGGCTGTTCGTAGGTACCAAGGTATATCTCTATTTAGCTGTAATTAGGCACCACAGACAATCTGGTCCTTGTATTTCTGCATGGCTGAGTTCATTTAGCTGTAGGGAGGTACCACAGAGTGCCTCTATCCATTGAGCTATCATTGAGTATTACAGACTATTTGGACTCTATAGCTTCTGTATGTCTCAGTCCATTTAGCTGTAGGTGAGACCACAGTGTACCTCTGTCCATATAGTTCTACAAAGGTACTACAGGATAGTTTGTCTAACTGTATGATTTCATCATCATCATTGTTTTATGTTCATTTTTCCATGCTTGCATGGGTTGGACAGGTCCTTCTCAGCGAGGCATCTCTCTATTCATCGCATTCCTTCATCATACATTGATATATTTGTATATATATACACTGATCATCATCATCATCATTTAACATCTATCTTCCACGCTAGCATGGGTTTAGACTGGAATTGTCCCACTTGAGGCAAGATTGGTTGTCTTGCCCGTATAGGACTGTCTGGCAGGTTTTCTACGGCTGGATCCCCTTCCTAACACCATCCACGTTTACAGTGTGGACTGGGAGGTTTTTACCGTGTTACCTACACGGCCACATTACAGCGTGGACTGCGTGTTTTTTTGTCGTGACACCTACACGACCTCATTTATTTTGGACTGGATGTTGTGGTACCAACATAACTTTACAGAGAAAGGGGTGGTGTTGATGGGGGTGGGAGTAGGGGTAGTGGGATGGTGGTGTATTTTTGGTTAAGAGGTGCCTACTGACTGTAGGTTTCGCTATATATATAATAGCAGAGGTACCCGGCGTTGCTCGGGTATTAAATAGCAGTTGTGTATAACATTTATGTCAATACTTCAGTGCTGCTTTGAAAACTATACTTTTACAAAATCATTGGCTTTTTCCAAAAGGGGGTTCCTGCCCCCAGGGATCCCCTACTCAATATGTGCCAATTCTGAGAGTTCACATTCATCTGTAGGACAAACGTAGCCCATGTGTCAAGTTTTGTGAAAATCGGTTGCAAACTCCAGAAGTTATGACGTTTTGTTGCATTGCACTGCAGTGCTTCAGTCGACTCCAAGGAAGTGATTAAAGGGGGTTATCTGCCGGGAGGCCCTATAATCAATATCTGGAAAAATGAAAGTGCCCATGACCATCCGGAGTACATAAGTAACCTATGTCTTAAGTTTGGTGAAAATACTGTAGAAATGCATAAGGTTTATAATACGCGCGCGCGTGTGCGTGTGTATGTATGTATGTGTGTGTGTGTGTGTGTGTTTGTGGGTGTGTGTATGTGTATGTCCGTCGGGGCATATGTATGTACTGGCCTAAATCTTCACTATTTACTTTTACTATTTTAATAACCTGTCATTTTCGTTTTCAATTTTATTTACATCATTCTTAAACTCCGGGGCTGGAAATCATTCTGTTATTTTAAATAGAATATTAGTCTAACGACTCCATTTATACCATAAACTTGGTCTTGTCTTTGCATGAAATTGTTCTTCTCGGTCCAAATAACGACGTATTATCCTCGCTTTTTTCCGTTCATTGCCAGGGAACGTCTTCACGAACCAAAATATTGTCTTCCTATTTTCCTTCGGTTGCAACGTTTCTCGAAATATTTACTTCTGCGTTCACAGATTACTCTCAGTTCAATTTGAATGGGAAATTCCTGTTTCATCGATTTTCTCTGTAACCATGGAAACTTGTAGCTTGAAAGTCGACCCAACACCTCCTCGGGTCATTCTGCATAACTGTGTAAATTTTCGCTGCATTCCACCAAGCCGTTTCGACGTTTATCCGACTACACCTACTTACTTACTTAAATATACAACGTCCAACCACTTTCAATTGATATAGTAGATATATATATATGTGATATATAAACAATTTTTGTATTTAATTGACTAGCTATGCTGATATATAGTGTGGTGTGTATATCTGTTATAGACTTGTATTTAATTGACATAGCTATGCTGATACATACAATGTGGTATATATGTTAATTGATATAAACTCTGATATATAAACTATATATCTGATCTAGAATTGGTACACTGTATCTTTGTGTGTCCTAAAAAGCAACAAAATGGTTTTGTGTGGAATGGCATCTGGCTATAAAACATGCCTCAAAAAAGAACCATCCAGCCAATAGCAGCAAGGAAAAATTGGCGTAAAAATATGATAATAATTATGACCATGATAGGGTGGTGTTCTAATTCATTGAGTACGTAATATATTCAGGGTGATATGTATGTGTGTGTGTGTGTGTGTATATATATATATATATATGTGTGTGTGTGTTATTGATGGACATGGAAATGATTGCTCAATGCTGAAGTAGTTTAAATATTCATTAATTATGGCTAAGAGGTGAACCTTGTTATTCTGGGGTTCACCTGCACAATCACAGGATCATCAGACAAGACAAAATATTCAGTAACAGAGACAGTACAAATAGGGGAAGACACGGAAGGGGGGGGGGGGGGATGTTCCTCCTTCTCTTTGAGTCTTCCCTTATTTATACTGTCACTGTTATTGAAAACTTTGTCTTGTCTGATGATCCTGTAAATGTGCAGATGAAATTCCAAAGTAAGAAGGCTCACCACTTAGTCATAAAAAATAAATATATATACTCTATTTCATTTAACATCTACTTTCCCTGGGATCATCATTATCATGTTATATCTGTTTTCCATGCTAGTATTGGTTGGCTGGTCTGTCATGTTCTGTGACTGGGCAGGTTAAATGATCTTGTCCTGCTCATACTTACCAGCTTGGCATGGTTTCTGAGGGTGGATACTTTTCCTAATGCCAACCACTTTCCAACATCCACCTGGTGCATTTTATCATGGCACCAGCACTACCTCTTTACAGACTATACTGTGTGCCTTTTATCTTGACATTGGCACTAACACTTTATAGGGTGCACTGTAATATATTTGTAATATATAGACTGGTATTATATTTCATTGGCTAGGGCGGTGAATTGGCAGTATCGGTAGAGGGTTGGACGCCATGCTTTGACGCATAGAGTTACGGCCCTTGCCATTCTGAGTTCAAATCCCGCCGAGGTTAACTTTGCCTTTCATCCTTATGGGGTCGATAAAATAAAATACCAGTAATGTACTGGGTAATTGCTAGCCTTGTGCCAAAAGTAGAAACAATTATATTTCATTGGCTAGCTGTGCTGATATATTCTATGTGTCTGTGTGTGTATGTATGTATGTTTTATTCCCTCTGCCTCATCACCTGCTCTAAACATTTGGTCCATTGCACTCTTCATTGTTGCTCTGGTCTGACAAGGCTTTCATGTTTCTTCTTCCTTCTTTCCATCTTTTTGTTCTTTCTTACCTACAAAAGATAATGTAACAACCAAAGACACCTTGTAAACTAATTCTAAATACACCTTTAATTAACTTACCTATATCTTAACATTTCATGTGTGTGTATGCATGGGAATGCTCAAGCACACATACATGTTTGTTTTTATATAGCCTGCACCTCAAGTTCAAATTAGAATGAAGAGGTCTGAGGTATGCACACAGACCGACAGACAGACAGACACACGTCAGCTGTTGATTGAAAGCTAACTTTGTTCAGTTAGCTATCTAATGCATATATGTATGTGCATCTATACAACACACATTATATTTATGAGCATACACACATGTACTTGTACCCCTCTCCTGGCTTGTTTGAGAACTGAATTGGTCTATGGCAGACTGAGTGATGCGTTATGTCTTTGAGCAAGATACTAATATTTCATATTGCTCTTTCTGCCAAGAGTAGTAGTATCAACAATGGAAAGACTGATGTAAACATTGTTTCCTTGGTCCGATTTAACAAGTTTCTCCCCACTCGGTAAACAAATGAGGTCTGTGATCTTGTTGATTGTTTCTTTCTATTTTTCTATAGTTTGTTTACATTATATTTCTAATGATATAGGTGGTGGATTGGCAGTATCGGTAGAGGGTCGGACGCCATGCTTTGCAGCAAAAAAGAGTTATGTCCCTTTATGGTCCGAGTTCAAATCCTGCCGAGGTTAACTTTGCCTTTCATCCTTATGGGGCCGATAAAATAAAGTACTAGTAATACACTGGGATAATTGCTGGCTTTATGCCAAAAGTAGAAACAATTATATTTCTAATGATATATATGTATTGCCTGTGTTTCATTCAATTATGAAAAATGGTGGAAGAATTTGGAGGGATAGAGTAAGATAACTAAATAGTTTCATTATTGAGTTGATAAACGTCAACAAAGAAATATTTTTTACATAAAATGATATCTTAACTGAAATATTGACATTTTAAATGAGATGTTTTGACGAAGGACCTGCTGCAGTTTCAGGTGGTTTGGTTACAAAAGAGATTAATTTTCTTACCAACTTGCCAGAAATTGTCTTATCTCCAATGATAAAAAAACTGTTCATATTTAAATTTAAACCTTTGATTATAAATTCCTGTAAGAACCTTTTCATAAGTTATGCTACAAAAACCAGCTTGATTATAAGAAATTTGCTTTATAACATCCCTCCAATTTTTAATTGTTTTACAAGTTTATTCAAAATTATAGACTATATTTCAGTAAAAATATTGTAATGAAAGGGTTATAGGCATAATTACATCTTCAAGAAGATACCTCACATTCATTCACCTTCAGTGGACATAACTTTAGCTAGAGGTCATCGATGTCATCAGATGGTGTCCAATGTTCATTGGTTGTTTCAGCCCTCAACCGTAACACCCTCTCACTGGTGGGTCAGCATTGTTGGCCAAATTACTGTCCATCTTCTCCTAGCTTCCAGCTTATCTCCTTTCTCCTGCTCCAGAGCCAATAATAAACATATGTCGTCTGTTCATATATTTATTAATGTATATATAACTAAGATCTTATAACAAATCCAAACCAAACCCACACCAATCACAAACCACAATCATACAATCAACTGCACTCCTCCAAAACTCTACCACATCAGCCATAAATTATATTCCAACATGTCCTTTGAAACCATATTTCAACCTGCTCCAATTATTGGTATAGGGTTGGTAGATCTCATTCTCATTTGTCTGGCATTGGTTTTGGGAAGGTTAACAAAGACGGTTAGATCACCAACTGGAAATGGAAGTAAAACATGTTACATCATGGATATGTTAGAGAAGTGAAAGAAAGAACAAAGCTGAGAGTAAAAGAAACTAGCTGTTTGATGGTTGCAGCTACACTCACTTTGGTATGGTGGCTGCATGAATGATTGGGCATAAGATGTTATTCTACATGGTGGGGTGAAAAAAAAAGGCCAGACATTATCTGGTAACATAGATGTTGCTTGGTACTGCTGGAAGGAGAGAGAATGCTGTTGGAAGGCAAGAAGGGAAATTACTCTGTTGTGATCTCTAGTTGATAGATTACATATATATATATGTATGGGTGTGTGCGTATATATATATATATATATATATATATATATATATATATATCATCATCATCGTTTAACGTCCATTTTTCCATTCTAGCATGGGTTAGACGGGCTGTCCTGTTTGAGGCAAGTTGGGTCTTGCTCACGTAACTGTTCCTGGCTTAGTTTCTATGGCTGGATGCCCTTCCTAATGCCAACCACATTTACTGTGTGAGCTGGGTGCTTTTTGTTGTGACTCCTACATGAGCACTTTACAGTATGGGCTGGGTGATTTTTGTTGTGACACCTACACGACCACTTCACAGTGTGGGCTAGTTGTTTTTTGTGGTGACTCCTACATGGTCACTTTACAGTGTGGGTTGGGCGCTTTTTGTTGTGTCGCCATCACGACCACTTTATAGTGTGGGCTGGAGACTTCAATGGACGTATGCTACAGCCTGTCCTCATGAGAGATGTATGGGATGGTAAGGGTGGTGCGTACTATATATATATATATATATATATATATATATATATATATATATATATATGCTTCAGCCTGTGCTCATGAGAAGGTGGATCTTCTGTAATGCTGCATAACACCAGAGATCTCGGTCCTGTGTCATTGTCTTTGAGTGGTCAGTAGCCCCCCCGCATCCCGTCAATACTGACTTCCAACCCTTGCTAGCAAGGAAAGCGGATGTTCATTGACAACAATGATGGTGATGATGATATATATATATAACCCATACAAGCATGGAAGATGGACATTAAACAACGATGATGATGATAATGATATATATATATTTATATATATATATTCTTTCAGATGACTGAAGACAGATATAAATATCTGTCCTCAAGAAACTACTGGTAAATGAAATAATTATCTTATGTTGTTTATTACATAACTAAAAAGCTCTGTAGCCTACATAGAGCACTCTCTTTTCCTTTACCTTTCCTACAGAAATACTTTATATATATATATATAACCCCCCCCCCCCCAAAACACACACACACACCTGTATATCATTAATTATATTAAATTACACAAACACTCTAATATGTGTGTAGATTGGATGCTCTTGGTTAGAGCACCCCTTTCCTGAGATGACCACTTATCAATGAAGTACTCAATGTTTTGAAGGTGCACAGTGGGTGGATATATTTTTCTTATAAGTATAACACTACAGATAGCCATTGTGAGCGTGTGTGTGTGTGGGGGGGGGGGTATACCATGACCACTAGCTTGCTTGCTGTCAGCAGTGTTTTGCTGATCTGTTGCCATGTGTTACACCTTCAGGCTTATACAATCATTTTTTGATTCAGCATGTATGTAAGTATATATGTGTGTGTGACTACACTTAGATACTCCTCCTGCTCTCTCTGGCTCTCTATTTATCACTCTCTCTCTCTCTCTTTCTTTCTTCCCCCTCTCTGTTGATGCTCATGAGAATGAGTACTCAATACCAAAATAAAGTTTAATTAATATTATTCTTTATTATGGCTAAGTGATGAGTTTTGTTACTCTAAAATTTCACCTGTGAGGAGACATGTGAAACTCCAGAGTTACAACACTCATCACTTAGGCATAATAAAGAATAGTACATACATGCAAATATACATACATATGTGTGTATATATATATATATACATGCAAATATACGTATACATACACACACACACACACACACAGCGTCCCCAAAACATGTATATACACTTCAATAGCATTCTAATAAATATTGCTAAAATGATGATTGCCTGTACAGGTAATCAATGTGAGTATACATTTTTTGGGACACCCTCTATATATATATATATATATATATATATATATATATATATATATATATATATATATACATATATATTTCTGTGTATCTATTTGTCAATAATTTTCACTCATCAATAAAAGTGTTGTATATACCCCCCCCCCCCCCCCCCGAACAGCCAACCAATCACCACACATGATTACACGTGTTCTGAGTATAGAGTGTGGCTGGGTTTTAGTATCATAGTTCTTTTGTTGGGAATATCTTTTTCTTGGTGTGTACGTGTGTATATACACACATGAATATAAATATATACATCTAATTATGTATGTGCGTTTGTTTGTTTGTTTGTTTGTGTGTGTGTGCATTTATATATATATATATATATATGGGTGCCCCAGCATGGCCTCAGACTGTCGGCTGGAACATGTCATAGAAATAATAGATTATATACACACACACATGCACACACACACACACATGTTTGGCAGCATATTTTAATGGATGTGTGTGTATATATTTATATGGGTATTGTGTGTGTATATATTCATACCAGCATATAAATATATATGCATCTTTGCAACGATTGACTGTGTAAGTCAACCAGCAGTGTCCGGTCCAGTCCATTTTCCCTATATCTTCTGACATCACACACACATAAACGCACACACTCACACACGTGTGAGTGTGTATGTGTGTGTACAGAAGCTTAGGTTGAGACTGACACATAGAAAAAAAAGACAAAAAGTAAACAAAGCCCCCTCCCCATCCCCATCCGCTTCCCTCTCACCCTCACCACTAGTGGTTGAGACAGTTTACTGTAGTATATTGTATGTAACAAGTAGTAGCAACAACGGGGGATTTTACTGTCAGGCCACAGCAGACCCAGGTAACACACACACACACACACACACACACACACACACACACACACACACACACACACATAAATACACATCGCACATACAGGGTGTCTCCCAAAAATATATACACACTTTGATTACCTCTACAGGCAATATTTATTAGAATACTGTTGAAGTGTGTATACATTTTTTGGGTATAGTCTGTGTGTGTGTGTATATATATATATATATATATATATATATATATATATATATATATATATAGGAGAAGAGTTAGGACCCCGATGGCTGAGCTCTGGCCATCTCAACAGCGTTCGGATCTAGCTGACGAAACAGCCAGAGCTCAGCTGTCGAGGTCCTGACTCTTTCCTATTACCCACTCTACTACCCTAAGTTTTGAGTACTCTGGTGTGTTATGTTCCACCTGGTTCTTTATCACACTTTCTTTGTTTTATATATGTATATATATATATTTATTTATTATAAGTCTAGATTAAAATTTATGCAAAGAATTGCTACTTTCACCCTTAATTGGATCTTCTGAAATATTTGCTCTACGGGTTTTTATATATATTTTTTTTATATATATTTTTTTTATATATAATCCTTATCAAACCCTCTTCGGATTTTAGTCTTCACTTAGTCTTCACCTTTGTTATTACTACATATATATATATATATATATATATATATACACGCACACATACATTTATGTGTTTATTTATATGTAATGTTATACAGGTGTATAGATATGATAAACTGTACTTTTAGTACCACTTCTTGTGTGTTTGTGTGTATGTCTGTGTATGTGTGTGGTGGCTGTGTGCATCAAGCTAAGAATAGATACACCATATCCCTGCATGTTGTAAAAAGCAACTAAAAGGGTTAGTGTCAGGAAGGGCATCTGGCTGTAAAGTATTGCCTCAACAACTCCTGTCCAACCCATGCCAGCGTCGAAAAGGCAGCGTAAAAAGACGAGGATGATGATAATATATATATGTATATAGTATTTGAGTATTTTTATTATGTAATCTTACACTTGTGCGCATGTGCATATGTTTCTATACATATATACATATGTAATTTGAGAGAGGTTTTGCTGTTACTTCTAGCAAGTTGAGCAACTCCACATATGTGTGTCTGTATATGTGTTTTTGATGACACAACTACTTGTCAGTTTCAATTTCTGCGGTATACTGCCTAGTCAAGGGTGTAGAGTCTGCCCCTCCCCTCCTTTTTCTCATTTATTTTTTTTTTTATTGTTTTCTCTTCCTGCTTATTCTGTGAAATGTTTATGTGAATAAAATTCCCTTTGTTAAAAAAAAAATCTTTATTAGAATCTCAGATTTTCTAAGAAAACCTCCACAGTTCTTTTGGAAAAATAAAGTTCCTAAGTCCATAATCTTGTCAGTGTTTCCAGACCTTCACCGTCTCATCATCAACTCTTATACATGCACTATTTTTAACAGTGCATGTATAAGAAAAGAGCTGTTCTTCATATATAAAAGGATAAAGACTCCCCTTTGGTCTTGAATGACTATTGGATTAGCACCTTGAAAGTTCCCCTCCATGGCACAAGTCAGGCAAGGTTGTTTTGTGGAAGATCAGCAGTTGCTCATGCATACCAGTCCCTCCTCTCTCCACGCCACTTATGTTGGCTTAGTGGCTAGATCATTGAGCTTGCAATTGTGCATTGTGTCCTTGAGCAAGACACTCTATTTCATGTTGCTCCAGTTTACTCAGCTGCAGAAATGAGTTACTTCACTGGTGCCAAGCTGTATTGGTCATTGCCTTTCCTTTGGACATATATGTAATATACCCTTATTTACATTGATATATATGTAATATACCCTTATTTACTTGATATATATGTAATATATCCTTATTTACAGGGACATATGTAATATACCCATATTTACAGGGACATGTATGATGTAATATACCCATATTTACAGGGTCATATGTAATATACCCATATTTACAGGGACATATATGTATTATCCTCATATTTACAGGGACATATATGTAATATACCCATATTTACATGGACATATATGTAATATATGGAGTTGCGACCGATAGATAGTATTAGCAATTGGAAAGACCAACGGAAACATTGTTCCCTCGGTCCGATTTGACGAAAGTCGATCGTTCCTTTATATGTAATATACCCATATTTACAGGGACATATATGTAATATACCCATATTTACAGGGACATATATGTAATATACCCATATTTACAAGGACATATATGTAATATACCCATATTTACAAGGACATATATGTAATTGTTTCTACTTTTGGCACAAGGCCAGCAATTACCCAGTGCATTACTGGTACTTTATTTTATCGACCCCGTAAATATGAAAGGCAAAGTTAACCTCGGCAGGATTTGAACTCAGAATGGAAAGGGGCGTAACTCGATGCGTCAAAGCATAGCGTCCGACCCTCTACTGATACTGCCAATCCACCGCCCAGGACATATATGTAATATATCCACATTTGCATTGACATATATGTAATATATCCACATTTGCATTGCCATATATGTAATATACCCACATTTGCATTGACATATATGTAATATATCCACATTTGCATTGACATATATGTAATATATCCACATTTGCATTGACATATATGTAATATACCCACATTTGCATTGACATATATGTAATATATCCACATTTGCATTGACATATATGTAATATATCCACATTTGCATTGACATATATGTAATATATCCACATTTGCATTGACATATATGTAATATATCCACATTTGCATTGACATATATGTAATATACCCACATTTGCATTGACATATATGTAATATACCCACATTTGCATTGACATATATGTAATATATCCACATTTGCATTGACATATATGTAATATATCCACATTTACATTGACATATATGTAATATACCCACATTTACATTGACATATATGTAATATTCCCATATTTACAGGGACTTATATGATATATAGTGATGACGGTGTGCTTTGTTTTTGGTTAAAGCCTAAGAATCTACTTCCCCGCCCATACACACACTTTTCTGCGAACACATACACATCTATATAGTTAGTCATTGATACACATACATATAAACACGCATATATACACACATATACATGCATATATACACACACATACACACACACACACGTACAAATACAAATGTCCATACATGTATATATTGTCTTGATCTGCTTTTCATGGTTGCATGGATTGGGCAGGTGACCATTGTCTGTCAGTTCTTACTTGGCTTTACTGCCCTCCTCTGCTGTTCTTAATGTTTTCTTCATGTGGGCCCTTTGTAGTTAATGAAGTTATTATCTTACCCCCTTATTGTTAACCTTTCAATACCAATCTGTCTGAGACTGCCCATGATTCTATTATACAATATCTATTATTTTAAATTGTATAAATTCAAATTATAGGTGGCGAATTGGCAGAGTCATTAAGATGTCAGATAGAATGCTTTACTGTATTCGTCCCACCTCATTGTGCATTCTGATTTCAAATCCCACCGTGGTTAACTTTGCATTTCATCCTTTCGAGGTCGATAAAAAAAGCACCAGTCTAGTACTGGGGTTGGTTCTTCCTCTATAGAAAAAAATTGGTTGTGTTCAGACATGGTGAGTGTTGAGCTCTGCCAGGTTTAAATGTGCCCTAGACACACTGTATGACGGTGCCTCTACAACTCCACAAGGAGTTATGGGATCTTTATCCTTTTTATCCTTTTATATTCAAATTATAACCTACTATAAGGTTATGTTGCAAATATAAATTTAACCCTTCTGATACCAAACTGCCTGAAATTGCCATTGTTTTACAATACAAAGCTGTTTATTTTAAAGTGTTTATATTTATTTAAAAAAACCCTTCCATTATAATTTTATGTAAAAACTTTACTGTATTTGAAGTATAGGCTATTCAATATGGCAGTGTTGTTAGTGATTTAGATATTTGTTTCTTGTCTCTATGTCCTGAGTTCAAATCCTGCCAAAGACCATTTTGCTTTTCATCCTTTGAGCATCAATAAAATATCAACCTAGTGTTGGTGTGGTCCTCTCTCTCTCTTTCTCTCCAGCTGTCATATTCTTGATATTCCACTGGATCAAAAGGAAATGGTGTTGAAAGGGTTTCTGTCTGTGACTGCACAGGGACCTAAAACCCTTAGCAAAAGTATAGTAGATACTACCAATTCATTTTCAATTGCAAGTGATGACTAGTTATTTTAATTTTTCTTTTTATTATATATACAAAGTCTGACACATCACTGTTCTGAGTTCAAATCTTGTGAAGGTCAGCTAAGCTTTTCAACTCTGTGGTAGACTTCATCAGTTGGCTGGTTTAACATAAACCAACCATTTTGCCCTTGGGAGCCTGAAGCAAATCCTACTCTGGTGCAAGATACCTTCCTCTTCAGCTTCAGATGCCCTGAAAAGGATCGTGTGTACTTCTATCACTGATTAAACAGTTAAAAACAAACACAAATTAAAGCCCTGCCTTGCAAGTAGAGAAAACCTAGAATATCATTGATTAATTCCCCTTCCCTCATTAATTTGAGGGATAAGACATTGTTGGAGCCTCAACATGTTAGAAATACCAGCCAAATTTCCCTTAATTCACACCCTACCATATTTTCTTTTCTCATACCAGTGATATATTGGTGCCACAGCCCAGTTAATTGACCACTTGACTGTATTTCCCTTTTCTCATACCAGTGATATACTGAGGTCTGAGTTTAATCAGTTGACCACATAACTGTGTTTCCTCTTTTTCATACTAGTGATGCATTGGGGTCACAGTCAAGTCAGTTGATCACACAGTTGCATTTCCTCTTTATCATATCAGTCTTATATATATTTGCAGCCACAGTCAAGATCACACATCTTTGTCTTATACCAGTTTTATATTGAGTCACTTGGCCACACAACTGTATTTCCTCTTTCTTACATTAGTGTTATATATATTTGGAGTTACAGTCCAGTCAGTTGTCAACAAGATCACATATCTCTTTCTCATACCAGCGATATACTGATGTCTCACTGAAACCAGCTGAACACAAGAACATGTTCCTCCCTCCTTGATTATCTGACCTTACATCTTGGTCAAAAGAAATCGTTATAAATTGTCACATCATTAGTAATTTCCCTAGCCTCTCCTTTCACCCTTTCTTTGTCTTGTTTTTCTCCCTTATTCATTACCTCCTCTTCTGCCTTGCCCCCCCTCCTCTCTGTCTGTCTCTCTCTCAATCTTTCTCTATACACACACACACACACACACACACACACACACACACACACACACACACACACACATATATATCAATGTACTGTTGCAGTTACAAACTTGCTTAACAACCTACCTGTGTTGCAATAATAACTCCAGCTGTTAATTACTTATCAATATCTATGATGATGGTCTATGGGGCTGAGGCAATGTTGGATCCATTATATAGTCACATGCTAGAAATAGCAACCAAATATCCCCCTCAAATCACACCCCTGCCACTGTCTTAAAATATCTAACACATTTGGTAGATATTATCCTAGGTTCCCGTCATAAAGGCAATAAAAGACAAGATAGTCATGGCTGGAATGTATGTGATTGTGGGTGTATTCAGTCTGGGTTGACCTAGGGCTAAACAATGTATTGATATCTATTTCTGCCACTAATATTGTTACTGATGTTGCTGTTGTTACTGATGTTGCTGTTGTTGCAGCTGCTGCTGCTGTTGTTGTTGTTGATGTTAATGTTGTCGCTGTCGTTGCTAATGTTAGTGTTGATGTTGTTGTTACTGATGTTGTCGCTGATGTTGCTAATGTTAGTGTTGTTGATGTTGTTCCTGTTTTAGTCACTGTTGTTGTTGTTACTATTGCTGATGTCTGTTTGACTGAGAGAGACTGTGATTGTGTTCAATTGTTTCTGTGTGTGTGTGTGTGTGTATTTGTTTTTTGTTTGTGTGTTTATAATTTATGGCACCTGTTACCAACACTACTCTCACTATTGCCAGCACCACCACCACAACGCCACCACCACCACAACGCCACCACCACCACCACCACATCATCACCATCACCACCATCATCATCATCAATATCACTATCACTGTTTTTTTATGAATGTTTGATCAAATTTCTTTGAAATGTGCATAAAATATTTATATATATATATTAAATGATAAGGATGATGATAAATATATAATATATATATATATATATATATATATATATATATATATATATATATAAATAATTATGTGTGTGTGTATTTGGATATGTGTAGGTGTTAATGTGTAAGTCAGAAGTATCATCATCACACACACTCATAAGCATGTAGATATTATATTAATCAATGAAATGATGATGTGGTGGTGGTGGTGGTGTGTTTGTGTATGTGTGTGAGAGTAGTCAACCTAGTTTGTCCAGGAATATATACACACAAACACGTATATATATATATATATATATATATATATATATATATATATATATATATATATATATATACAGAGAACTCATCCTGTGTTGGTGGCAGACCTAAGGTCTCCCAGGATTGTGGTTGTGTCTTTTACAATCTGTTTACACTACTTTGCTCCTAGTCATACGTGAGTTTAAATGCTGTTAGCCCCCACTAACATTGCTTTTTTTTAAAAAATCCTTTTTTCTATTTTCTCTTTGAAAAAAAAATGTTATTAATGTGTGTCTGCATGTCAGTTTATGTACATCTTAATATTAACACCATTTAAACCAAGTGGTAACATTTGTTTATGCCCTATCTTAATATTAATTCCATTTAAAACAAGTGGTAACATTTGTTTATGCCCTATCTTAATATTAATTCCATTTAAAACAAGTGGTAACATTTGTTTATGCCCTATCTTAATATTAATTCCATTTAAACCAAGTGGTAACATTTGTTTATGCCCTATCTTAATATTAACACCATTTAAACCAAGTGGTAACATTTGTTTATGCCCTATCTTAATATTAATTCCATTTAAACCAAGTGGTAACATTTGTTTATGCCCTATCTTAATATTAATTCCATTTAAAACAAGTGGTAACATTTGTTTATGCCCTATCTTAATATTAATTCCATTTAAACCAAGTGGTAACATTTGTTTATGCCCTATCTTAATATTAATTCCATTTAAAACAAGTGGTAACATTTGTTTATGCCCTATCTTAATATTATTTCCATTTAAAACAAGTGGTAACATTTGTTTATGCCCTATCTTAATATCAACACCATTTAAAACAAGTGGTAACATTTGTTTATGTCCTGCCTAAAGCATACACCCCCACAACATAGCAGGTTGGTGAAGACAGCAGTATATACCATACTTAATGACACCAGGAAAGGGATCTTGCCATAAAAAAAACTACCTAAAAAGTCCTTGTCTAACCCATACCTACAAGATCAAAAAGACAGAAAAACTATATTATTCTATCCCCGCTTACTGTTGATTGAGCATACCTATGATAGTCTTGTTTATGCTGTTGTCCTGTTGCTTTTCAGACACAGTGTATCTAAGACTACATTATCCAATGTGTATTTTTCTTTTAATGATGGTAGGGAGTAATTGGAGGGATATTTAGCTGCTATATCTAACATGTTGACTGAACCTGTGGACAGACTGGTTGATCTGTTTTGCCATGAAATGACTTCATTATCATCATCACTGTTATTCCATGCTGGCATGTGTAGCTGGTCTGTCTCTGAATATATCTGTATGTATAAGAGAAGAGAGGTGTATATGTAAGCATATACACTTTATGTATAATAAAAGTAAGTCTTGCTGTGGGTATTTTAAGCTTTGTTCATGTCATAACTACTTCAGTCACATGATCACACCTTGAAATACCAACATTGAGACTTAGCATATATACTCAAATATAAGCCAACTCCTTATTTTACGTCTGAGAAATAGGCAAAAATCCAAACTCTGTTTTTTAAGAAGCAGCAGGTAATCAACACATTATAATTAAATGGTGTAGATTTTGAAATTCTCATGAGTAGAGAATATATTTATGAAGTTTTAATATTTTGATATTTAAAATGTTCTGTGTTTAGAGTATAGTTTTTGTTTCACAAATCCATTAGTTGTTAGACAGTATGCCCCCACCCCCTCCCACTGTAAAGTGGTCGTGTCGGTGTCTCAACAAAAAGCACCCAGTCCACATTGTAAAGTGGTAGTGTAGGTGCCATGGTAAAAAAACACCCAGTACTCACTGTAAATGAGGTTGGTGTTAGGAAGAGTATCCAGCTGTAGAAATAAAGCCAAAATCAGTTCTGTATGAGCAAGACATGGTCACCTGACCTGGCATGTCCCACAACAGGACAACCAGTCTAACCCATGCTAGCATGGAAGAATGGATGTAAAACGGTGATGATGGTGATGATAGCTGTTGGGACACTGCATCCTTCAAAACTTTCATGCTTCCTGAAATTCGCCAACACTACACCTGGTATTTCCCATCCATACACACGCACGCAGGTGTCTGTGTGTTTATCATGATTCATACAATGTTCACTTTCTTGACATTTGTACATTATTCTATGTACTATACATGCACCTTTCATGAGTTGTAGTGCACCTGAGCACTGTACACAATCATTTTCATTATTATTTATTATGTAAATCCAGGGCGGTGGATTGGCAGTATCGGTAGAGGGTCGGACGCCATGCTTTCCAGCATAGTTACGTCCCTTTACGATCTGAGTTCAAATCCCGCCGAGGTTGACTTTGCCTTTCATCCTTACGGGGTCGATAAAATAAAGTACCAGTAATGCACTGGGTAATTGTTGGCCTTGTGCCTAAAGTAGAAACAATTATTATTTATTATGTAATCATTTTTTTTACCAATTTCTCTATATAGGGGTGAATGTGTATATAAGGTATGTGCATATTGTAGTATGTCTGAAAGTGTATATCTGTGTTTTAAAAGTGTGTGCATGTGTTTGTTTAGATGTTTGGTTATATTTGGGTTTTTCATGTCACTATCATCATCATCACCACACTATCACCACCACACCATCATCACCACCACCATCACCACCACCACCATCATCACCACTCTATCAACACCATCACCACTCTATCATCAACATCATCACCATTATCATCAACATCATCACCATTATCATCATCACCATTATCAACATCATCACCACTACCCTCATCACCACTCTATCAACACCATCACCACTCTATCAACACCATCACCATTATCAACACCATCACCATTATCAACATCACCATTATCATCAACACCATCACCATTATCATCAACATCATCACCATTATCAACATCATCACCATTATCAACATCATCACCATTATCATCATCACCACTCTATCAACACCATCACCACTCTATCAACACCATCACCATCATCAACACCATCACCATTATCATCAACACCATCACCATTATCATCACCACACTATCATCACCAACACCATCAGCATCACCACACTATCATCACCACCACCATCAGCATCACCACACTATCATCACCACCACCATCAGCATCACCACACTATCATCACCACCACCATCATTATCATCACCACACTTTCACCATCACCATTATTATCATCATCATCATCATCAATCTACTATCATCACCATCAACAACACTCCACTGTAAATACGATCATCCCTACTATGGTATGTTGAGTGAAGAATCTGTTGTACATGTGTAAATATGTGTATATATGTATATGTCTCTTATATAGATGTATAGTTATATATGTCTCTTATATATATAGATGTATAGTTATATATGTCTCTTATATATATAGATGTATAGTTATATATGTCTCTTATATATATAGATGTATAGTTATATATGTCTCTTATATATATAGATGTATAGTTATATATGTCTCTTATATATATAGATGTATAGTTATATATGTCTCTTATATATATATAGATGTATAGTTATATATGTCTCTTATATATATATAGATGTATAGTTATATATGTCTCTTATATATATATAGATGTATAGTTATGTCTCTTATATATATAGATGTATAGTTATATATGTCTCTTATATATATAGATGTATAGTTATATATGTCTCTTATATATATAGATGTATAGTTATATATGTCTCTTATATATATATAGATGTATAGTTATATGTCTCTTATATATATATAGATGTATAGTTATATATGTCTCATATATATATAGATGTATAGTTATATATGTCTCTTATATATATAGATGTATAGTTATATATGTCTCTTATATATATATAGATGTATAGTTATATATGTCTCTTATATATATATAGATGTATAGTTATATATGTCTCATATATATATAGATGTATAGTTATATATGTCTCTTATATATATAGATGTATAGTTATATATGTCTCTTATATATATATAGATGTATAGTTATATATGTCTCTTATATATATATAGATGTATAGTTATATATGTCTCTTATATATATATAGATGTATAGTTATATATGTCTCTTATATATATATAGATGTATAGTTATATATGTCTCTTATATATATATAGATGTATAGTTATATATGTCTGTTATATATATAGATGTAGAGTTATATATGTATGTATGTCTTATATATGTAGATTTAGACAATGTCACTGGACCGAGATCTTTGGCGCTACACAGTAATACAGAAGACTCGCCTTGCCTAAGTACAAAGCGAAACCTACAGTCAGTAGGCACCTCTAACAAAAATACACCCCCGTCCCACCCCATCTACACCACCCCTTTCGATGTAAAGTTATGTTAGTCCCACAACATCCAGTCCGAAATAAATGAGGTCGTGTAGGTGTCGCAACAAAAAAACACACAGTCCACGGTAAAAACCTCCCAGTCTACACTGTAAACGTGGTTGGTGTTAGGAAGGGCATCCAGCCGTAGAAAACCCGCCAGACAGTCCTATACGAGCAAGATAACCAATCTTGCCTCAAGTGGGAAAATTCCCGTCCAAACCCATGCAAGCGTGGAAGATGGACGTTAAAGGATGATGATGATGATATATATATATATATATATGTATGTATGTATGTATTTATTTAGGTACCTCTGTTATATATATATATATATATATATATGTATGTATACCGAAGGTATCTCAAAAGGTTGAAGCTCTTTCACCAACAGTGTCTCTGATGTATTGAGTTTGGTTTGCCTGATATCTTGGCATGCAGGTTAATTTAACCTGTAAAGAATGTGGCTGGTTATGTCTAAGTAGGTGTGGTCTTGGAAGTCATTGGGGAAGCCACGTACATGGAGGCATTGTCAACTGTGCATTGTATGGCATTTCTGTTTGTGAGGAGTGTGGAAAAGAGTGTGCCTCAGTTGGTGGACTGAAGCTTTATTTGAAAGTGCACCAAAACGGGACCATAACACCTACTGTGAGAGGCCCCCATTGTTGCAAGATCTGTGCAAGAGTGCAAGTCTCTAGCAGGACTAAAAAGCCATGTCTTTACTGCTCATGTTTATGTATCAAGTTGCAGCCATTATCATGTATGTATACATGTCTCTGTTATATACATATATGTATGTGTGTGTGTGTTTCTCTGTAACTGCTGACAGTGTCACACTTTCATTTTACCTTCTTACAATACAGTCAGTCACCATGGCTATCACTGACTGACCAAGAGTGGGAGAAGCAGTTCAAATTATATTCATTAAGTCATTATTTCCTCCCTATCTCTCTCTCTCTTTCTTTCTTTCCCTCTATCATCATCATCATCATATATATATATATGTCTCTCTCTCTCTCTCTCTCTCTCTCTCTCTCTCTCTCTCTCTCTCTCTCTCTCTCTCTCGCTCTCTTATATATATATATATATATATATATAATCAGAATGGAAGTAAAAACCAGTTAGATCATGACTCAACAGAGTACTCAATACTTGGGGTAGTAGAGTGGGTAATATGAAAACCTTGGGACCCCAACAGCTGAGCTCCTACCATTTCAACAGCTGGATTGAAACTCCCGTTGAAACAGCAGGAGCTCAGGTGGTCCCGAGTTTTTCATATATATACATATATATATATATATATGTTATATCTGTAAACATACTGAGTATAACCGAGACTAACTGCACTAATGTGTATAAATATATACACATATCAAATATGTAGGCATGTAAACATGCCAGAAAACAAAGTTCCCTGTAAATTGAAAAAATGATAAACATCTTCAATCGATTTCAGATCTAAGCTTCGGCTGCTAGCACACTTTTTACTATATATATATATATATATAAAAATAAACAAACACAGGGTGGGCCTTAAGTTGCACACCAACAGCGTAAGCTGTCATGCAAAATGTCAACTATTGGATTTAATCAGTACCTTAAAATCACAGATGGTAGAATGATGAAAATGTTACCTTTGTTATTTCAATATAATTTTTGTTATTAATACAATGTACATGTTTATTAAATTGTTTTTACTGCTTTGGTACGTGACTTACGGTCCACCCTGCATATATATATATATATCTTTCACATGTGTGTAGTAGTGGCGCCCACACACATTATTAACTATTTGAAAAGATGATGGATTTCGCAACTAACTGCACCAGGGTTCCTGAATTCTGGGGCATGAGAATGAGATCCGTCATCTCGACAGTAGTCGACGAATGAATGAATGAATGAATGAATGAATGATATATATATATGACGAGTAAGTATGTTTTGAAACAGTGAGCAGGTTTGAAATTAGAAAATAGAATAGCTTTCACCGTATTTTTGACTCATCTTTTCCCATTTATCTGAGGGTTCTAAACCCCATTATCAGGCTAAAATTTATTTAGTCAAAAATATGGTGAAATATATATATATATATATATATATACACACACACACACCAGGTGTTTCAAAAAGTTTGATATCATTTGAAATGTAAATATCTGTGTACCTACATCTGGACAAATGAAACAAGCAAGTTATTAGATTACAAAATGATACCAACTTTTCTGAAACACCTTGTATATATCCCCTCTCTGTCTTCTGGTTTGTTCTCTCTCTCTCTCTGTCTCTCTCTATTTCTCTCTCTCGTGTATGTCTCTCTGTCAACCAGCCTGTCTGTTGATGAGGAAGTAACCAGGTCATAGAGACTTGCTCTTTCAAGTGACCAGGTCATTTGTGTGTGTGTGTGTATATATATATATATATATATAGGGCTGTGTGTGTGTGTAAATATACATTGTATGAATGTGTTTGGTCTCACATCCTCTCTCTGTATCAGAGAGCACATACACATGTGCATACTTGCTCACATATACACATGCACATGAACACACTTGTACACATACACATATGTAGACATGCACGCATGTACTCCTCACACTAGATTACTTCATGCAGGATATAAGTAATGATTAATAAATGTGATGAAATAATGAGAAGATTTAAGCTCCTTACTGTTGTATTATTTATATGTTGGCATCAAGGTTAGATTGACATTTCCGACCAACGTTGCCTCAAGTGGGACAACTCCCGTCTAACCCATGCTAGCATGGAAGATGGACGTTAAACGAAGATGATGATGATTATCTTAGCATATTTAGTAAACATTCCCCCTCCACTTCCACTCACCCCACAGACACCCCTTTCCATATATATAAATGATAGGTCTGACAGAGGAATGTTGTTCATGGTATGTATAAAGAGGCACCCAATCCACTCTGTAAAGTGGTAGTTCTGGTGCTATGCTAAATTGCACCCTGTCCACCCTGTAAAGTGGTAGTGTTGGTGCCATAATAAAATGCTCCCAGTTCACCCTGTAAAGGGGTATTTCTGGTGCTACGCTAACATGCTCCCAGTCCACCCTGTAAAAGGGTAGTTCTGGTTCCACACTAAAATGTTCCCAGTCCTCTTCGTAAAGTGGTAGTGTTGGTGCCATGATAAAATGCTCATAGTGCATATATATGCAACAAAAAAATATATTTTTTATCGCATCACCAGTCTGAAGAGCAGATCAATAATGGAACTGGGTCCATAACTTCTATTAGTGACCCTGAGCCAATTTTCTGTAAAATGCGAGTAACAGGTCGATACACAATAAAAATCTAAATACATGTAAACGAAACTTCATTGTTCTTATTAATATATACACTCTGCCTGTGCACTGAGTGCTTGTGTTGGTACCACCACCAGTAATTAACTGAATCACACTATATATATCTCTCTCTCTCTCTCTCTCTCTCTCTCTCTCTCTCTCTCTCTCTCTCTCTCTCTCTCTCTCTCTCTATATATATACTAACAACGAATATAGTGAAGAGTTTAGCGTAAAAGTTGGCGTCCATCAGGGCTCTGTTCTCAGCCCCCTACTATTTATTATTGCCCTTCAGGCTATAACAGAGGAGTTCAAGACAGGCTGCCCATGGGAACTCCTATACGCAGACGACCTGACACTCATAGCGGAATCAATGGCCGAGCTAGAGAAGAAATTCCAAACATGGAAGCACGGCCTAGAGTCAAAAGGACTTAAAATTAACCTGGCTAAGACAAAAGTTCTAGTTTGTAGGAAAGAAAACAAGGCGGCGGTCCCTTCTGGGAAATGGTCGTGCTCGGTGTGTAGGAAAGGCGTAGGTAGAAACTCCATTTTATGTCCTAAATGCAAAGTATGGGTGCATAAAAGATGTAGTGGGATCACAGGTAAGCTAACTAAGAACATAGATTTTACATGTGGCCGGTGTTCTGGTGCAATAAGTAGCAGCAAGTGCCCACAAAATTCTAGCTCTTTCAATTGCGCAGAGGGTTCTATAGAAATAGTGGACAGCTTCCGTTACCTGGGCGATAAAATCAGCAGTGGGGGAGGGTGCTCTGAAAGTACTGTAGCTAGAGTCAGAACTGGTTGGAAAAAGTTCAGAGAGCTTATACCACTATTAGCTGCTAAAGGGTTCTCCCTAAAAATGAAAGGCAGGTTGTACGATGCCTGCATACGAACAGCAATGCTGCATGGCAGTGAGACCTGGGCATTGTGTGCAGAGGATATACGCAGACTAGAGAGGAACGAAGCTTGCATGCTCCACTGGATGTGTAACAGTAATATACGTGAACGGCAAAGCATAAACGAACTAAGGAAAAAATTAGAGATAAGAGGGATCAGATGTTGTTTACTCGAGAGAAGGCTACGTTGGTATGGACACGTGATGCGCATGAAAGTCGATAGCTGTATAACAAAGTGCAGGGCAATAAAGATAGACGGTAGTCACGGAATAGGCAGACCTAGAAAAACCTGGGACGAGCTGATAAACTCCGACATCACACACTTACACCTCTCCAAGACAATGTCACTGGACCGAGACCTTTGGCGGTACTCAGTAACAGAGAAGACCCGCCTTACCTAAATATATAGTAAAACCTACTCCAGCCAGTAGGCATCTCTAACAAAATACACCCCGTCCCACCCCCACCACCCCCACCCCATCCACACCACCCCGTTCTATGTAAAGTTATGTTGGTGCCGCGCCATCCAGGCCGAAACAAATGAGATCGTGTAGGTGTCACGACAAAAAAACACACAGTCCACGCTGTAATGTGGCCGTGTAGGCAACACGGTAAAAACCTCCCAGACCCACACTGTAAATGTGGTTGGTGTTAGGAAGGGCATCCAACTGTAGAAAACCTGCCAGACAGTCCTATGCGAGCAAGACAATCACTCTTGCCTCAAGTGGGACTACCCCCGTCCAAACCCATGCAAGCGTGGAACACGGACGTTAAACGTTGATGATGATGATGAAACGGCTAGAGCTCAGCCATCAGGTCCCAACTCCTTTCATATATATATATATATATATATATATATATTGATTCCATTTTGAAAATTTGTTGTGTTTACATATGATTTTTTAAGTAGTTGGATTTGATTAAATTTGATTGAAGTAGTCAAATATTAGCGATCCTAACACATACAAATATTACCGATGTAACACATACAAAGAAACACGTGTCAGTGTTATGCAATAAATGAAATTCCCACTCTTCTGGAATGTGGTGTTTTAAATAATAATTTTCTAAAATTCTATATATACTCCATAAATTGTTACATTTGGAACCTATAGTGGATTTCAGAACAAAATAATTCAACTGTTGAGTAAAACCCTACTGTAAGCAGCTTCAGTTTTCTTTTTTACATGATCAAAATAATTGATTACACTGACAGAAACTGAATAATGCTATAATTCTCTCTCTCTCTCTCTCTCTCTCTCTCTCTCTCTCTCTCTCTTCTCTCTCTCTCTCTCTCTCTCTCTCTCTCTCTCTCTCTCTCTCTCTCATTAGTACAGATTAAAGTTTAAGCAGGAATTCTTTGCTTAAACTTTAATCTACTAATAATAAATATTTGCTCTACGTGTTTATATATACACACACACACACACACAGTCCTTATCGAGCCCTCTTCGGATTTTAGTCCTTATATTTATTATTATTAGTATATATATATATATTTGTTTCTACTTTAGGCACAAGCCAGCATTACTGGCCCAGTGCATTACTGGTACTTTATTTTATCGACCCCGTAAGGATGAAAGGCAAAGTCAACCTCGGCGGGATTTGAACTCAGATCGTAAAGGGACGTAACTATGCTGGAAAGCATGGCGTCCGACCCTCTACCGATACTGCCAAATATATAATAAGAGGTTGATGGGCCTAGAATAAGGTTTCCCTGCTAGTATCAGTACTGAGGTGCAACGTACTCAATAGGTAAGGTTATGTATAAATTATGTATAAATTAAGGTTATGTATAAATCCCAGAGTAGATATAAAGTTATTTGCCTCAATACAACACATGTAAATGGGTACCATAAATTTATACCCTAACTCGAGTTTCGGCCACACTTAATGCAGCAAGGGAGCATATCGCATCCGTTATCTGCATTTATTATGCAATAATGCACAATTGGTGCATGCAGCTTCATCAGCGGGTCTCGCCTAATCAATAATAATCTACTAACAGAATTTGATTCCAGTCCGTGTTGTCTATGGCAGTAGATGCGACAGGTGACACAGTAGTACAGTAGCAACTGAAATCTGTATGTGCCATCAAAATACTGTCAACCGATTGGCCACTGGTTCAGAAATTTATGTGATGGTCAGGAGTTGAGATTCTATGCTTCGGCCCCACCAGAAGTACTCAACCATATCTCAAGTCAAACACAAATTAACAAGTGAGGGAAAATATCGGCTATTAGAGAAAATCTGTCTTGAATCGCTGTACAATAGTATGGTAGCATTCGGCTCTTAGTCACCAAGTACCATGGCAAATACGGTGTGACAGAGAGAGAGAAATATAACAAATCAAAACATGTAGTAAAGGCACTCATATGGAGAGGAGGGAGGGGGGTGGCGGCGTAACAAAAGACATTTCTTATCATAACTGGAGAGATTGACAGCTGAGGAAGGGAATATTGACACACACACACACACACACATGGGGGCTACTGTAGGGAGGTGCAGATCTTTGGGAATGTTTACACACCCACACACAGGCCGATACAAACATACACATGCAGTTATTACAACACCTTTTCTGGACACTGCCCCCTCCCCCCTTCTACCACTTACATCACAAGCTATATGAGAGCTAAAACAAGAACATCATCATCATTATTAGCTGCAACAACAACTCCAACATCATCATCATCATCAGCTACAAGAAATACTCTTAAAAATTCTAAATTGTGTTACAACCATTACATTGAGATGTTCTCCCCACCTTCAAAAAAAGTAAATGTATACTTACAGAGCTTCATCATCATCATCATCACCATTATCATCATCATCATCCTTCATATAAGGTTTTCATTGTTTTTTTTATCTCATGATAATCATCATCATAGCTATTTATTTCTTTTCAGTGTGAGGGTGTTGTGCATTTGTGTTTGTATTTGTTTGTATGTGAGTGTTTGTGTGTGTGTGGATGTGTGTGTGTGTGTGTGTGTGTGTGTGTGCGCGTGTGTGTGTGTGTGCATGAGTGGGTTTGTGTGTGCACACTTCTTTTCTTTCTAGATCACCTCCTCTCAAAATGTATTGAATAATGTTGTTGTTTATGATGGTGGTGCCGGGGTGGGTGGGATATTAATGGCTGTATTGGTGGATATACGAAACTGTTGACTGACCAAGTGACCTCTACTACTGGTCACCTCTGGCCATACTAGACATAACCAAATGTGCACTCTTTCTTCCAATCACACCATCCATGTTAACTGAGTTGTATCTGAGAGACTTGTAGTTTAACCCTTCGATTACAATATTTATAATCAAATACACTTAATTAATAAAGAATTTGGAGGTATTTTCTAAAATTATTTCATTATTAAATTGGTAGGACGCCTTGCTTTGACGCATAGTGTTACGGCCCTTTCCATTCTTTGTTCAAATCCCGCCGAGGTCAACTTTGCCTTTCATCCTTACGGGGGTCGATAAAATAAAGTACCAGTAATGTACTGGATAATTGCTGGCCTTGTGCCAAAAGTAGAAACAATTATTAAATTGGGATTTGTAATGTAATTTAACAAAATCTCTCATATTTCAATATCGATTAAGATGGAATGGTCATGCTGGGAGGGAGAATTTGAAAGAAATTGTGTTGAGCATCAACAGCTCAAGTGGTGTGCTTGTCAGGTTATGTCAAATTATGTTGGAAGATTTAATAGGTTGTTTTGTTTCATAGAACCAGAGGTGGGTTTTAGACAGGGTTAAAAGATTATTCATTAGTCTAGTTGTTTACCATAAGGATGAGTGTCTTTTGTTACCATATTTCTAATGAAAGACACTGCCTATTATTTTCAAATGATTTTGAATATGATAAAAAATTTGGAGGTATCTAGTAATATATTTCTCATTATCAGGCTAGAGTTTGATGTATAATTTAACAAAGGTTTTTACATAAAATTATGATAGATTTTTAGATAAATATAAACCTTTTAAAATAAACAGTTTTGCATCATAGAACTAGTTGCAGTTTCAAATAGTTTTGTATCAAAAGAGTTAAACTGAGCTACTGTATGTGTAGTTACTTGACCTACTAGAAATAACAGCCAGTTTCTCCTCAAATCATTCTCTATCATCTTAGAAGTGATGGCGCCATTGGATAATATGGTCTTCGGTGCACTAGACCTAGGACATTTTTTATCATAGATCTGATTTTCTTGGTCAAGTCTAGCCTAGGTCTGAATAGTAACAACTCCACCACCACAACATCAACAATATCACCACCACAAGAACATCAACATTACCACCACCACCACAACAACAACAACATTACCACTACCACAACACACCATCACCATATCACCACCATTACAACAACAACATTACCACCACCACAACACAACACCATCACTATATCACCACCACTACAACAACCATCACAACAACAAGCTGTTAATATGATAATCCTGTGTTGGCTCCTTTACAATTTTGATTACTAGGAGGTTAATTCCATGTCCTCTTTGTTCTCTTGTTGGACCTTTCCAAATCCTCATTAGAATTGTTAACACGTTACTTTTTTTTAAGGGTCCTCGTTAGAATGGCAGCCATTTATAAGCCCCCTTTTTAAAAAAGTTCTTCATTTAGTTTGCTATTGCTTTGGCACATTTTTCAAAATACTCGATAGTATCATTCTTTCAAATAATCCTCCGTGGTAAATCCTATGTCCTTAGCATCTGTGTATCTCCATCTCTCTCTTTCTCTGTTTATCTGTCTCTGTCTGATATTCAATGTCTATCTGTCTCTCTCTCTCTCTTCTGGCTGTCTGTCTGGTAGTCTTTATTTCTCCTTTTTTTCTTTTGTATATTCCACTGCTCTCTATATCCATCCTTTGTCCCTTGGTTCTGCTTTTTGTTCTGAATTCTTCCTTTAGAAAAGACAACACAAAATAACATTTATCCATATCTCTCTCTCTCTCTCTCTCTCTCCCCCATTCTATCTAGAGTCACATGGTAGAAAGGTGAAACCAGTGGGTGTCAAGTAGAGCCTGAAAGAATGAAGTAGTGGGTAGGTGGGTGGGGACAGAGTATTGATAATAATTATCTTTCTCTATTTGAAAACTGATTAAAACACAAATTAGTTTCTCCTTAATAGGTTCAGAGTACGTATAAACAAAAAAATATTATGGCTGAACTAGAAGACACTCTAAATAAAGCATACCTACACACACATACACACAAACACACACATACATCTCTTTTGGGTGGCAGTGATTAGATAAATAAGGCCCTACCTATTTTTATAGATGCATATATTCTTTTATTGGTTTCAATGATTAAAATGTGGCCATGCTGGGGCACTTTTTATTGGTTTCAGTCAGTTGACTGAGGTTAGGCTAGTGCACATTCTGCTGGCTTCAGTTAGTAGATTGAGGCCATGCTGGAACACCTTTTATTAGTTTTGGTGTTGAGACTGTGGTAGTGCCTCAGCATGACCACATTTTACCAGGCCATAACAGACATGTTTAAAATTGATTACCTGTGGGAACTCTTATATGATGATGCCTTTGTACTTAGAGCAGAATCTACAGAAGATCTAAAGAAATTCCAGACATAAAAACAAAACTTAGAACTGAATTCATCGATCAAATCAATCAAGATCTCACTATGAGGGGTGGAATTTGTCAAATCAGACCAAAGAAACAATGTCTCCATTGGTCTCTCCATTGCTGATACCATCTACTGGTTGCAACTCTTGGCAGAAAGAGCAAGATGAAATAAAATGTCTTGCTCAAGGAAATAATGCATTGCCTGGTCCAGGAATTGAACTCGCAACCTGACAATTGCGAATCCAATTTTCTAATTACTAAGCCATGTGCCTTCACAAAAGAGTATTTTAGCATAACTGTGGAGTTTCATGCCAAACTCTGTGTGTGAGAGAGAGAGTCATCATCATTTAACATCAATTTTCTCTGCTAACCAGTGTTGGAGAGGGTCGTTACAGACCAAATAAGTACTTGATTGGAACTGCTGACTTTTTAGATGGACTGGGGATTTCATCTTGCTTATATATGTTCCTGCATTCTATAGAGTCCACTGGGGGCATTTCAACTGAAGAGTCCTCTCGCCCCTCTTGATCCTTTGTTCAGCATGTTTTCTACTGCTGGATGCCCTTTCTATCAGTAGCCACTTTACAGAGTGTACTGGGTGCATTTTATTATATTACCAGCACATGGTATGTTTCATATATTTATTTGGTAAACTGAAAAATGTATGGTGCGTGTGTGTGTCTATGAATATTTCTCTCCTAGTTCACAAAAGCGGTTTATCCCACCCCCAACTATGTTAAATATAATTTGTTTAACTTGTACTTATTGTATTTACAGTTGTATTGTACTCATAGTTCATGTGAGGAGTCTATTATTATGTCACTCTTTTGTTTCTTCCTCGTTATAATTAACATTATTATATTTGTTATTGAAACATTCCAAAAAATAACAAAGAAAATCCATAAATTTTTATTTCTTCTGGTCTGATAGCAGAAATAAGGAAGTGCTGTCTGTGACAGAAACAGTAAAATGTTAGACTACTAAATATTCATAATTATCTATCTATCTATCTATCTATATCTATATCATCATCATTTTACGCCCGCTTTTCCCTGCTTGCAAGGGTGGGACGGGAACTGATTCTGGCTTGATTTCTACAGCTGGATGCCCTTCCTAACACCAACCTCATTTACAGTGAGCGCTGGGTGCTTTTTTTCCGTGGCACCTCCACGACCATTTGCAGTAGAATGATAGGACTCCAGTCCTATCATCTCATTTCTACAGCTGAGTAAACTGGAGCAATGTGAAATAAAGTGTCTTGCTCAAGGAAACAACACATCACCCGGTCTGAGAATTGAACTCACAACCTTTCGATTGCAAGGCCAATGCTCTAACCATTAAGCCATGAGATTACATTCATATTAAAAGGTACAATCAAAAATCAAAAATACAGGTTAAAATACAACATGAAGATAAGCGGTTATATAGTGCAAATGTTATATGTGTGGCAAGCACGTGCGTCTTGTTTATATAGTGTGGCAGAGAGATGCGTGTAGTAGAGGCACTTAGGTAGGTAAACAAGAGTGTTAGGTTGGTTGATCTGGTGGCAAATTCTTTATATGATTGTTATAGTCTGTGTGTGGAGAAATGATATAAGCATTAAAAATAGTGCAAGCATTAAAAATATTAAAAATATATAAATATTGGAGATGCACAGCGAAGTACTTCATGTACTTCGACATTTTCATGGTCAGGGGAGTGTATTTATCGATTATATGCCCCTCACATAATCCACGACAATTCGATATTGAGCGTTTGACAATCCAGTTAGAGAATCCTAGTCTGATGTTCTTTAGTTCAATACAGGAGGCTGTTACGTTTCGAGAAACGACATTGAATACCTTTGAATATATATATATATATATATATATATATATATATATATATATACATATATATATGTACATACATACGCACACGTCATCATACATCGTCATTGCTGTTATTTCAATGTCTGCCTGTACAGAGTGGTTGTTGGCAGCAGATGAACTTCCTGTCAAGCATAACCTGTCATTTCACAAGAATCAAAAATGAAATGCTCCAGTCTGACCTGATGTTTCCTGAGCACCATGTCTATATGCATATTTGATGTCAGGCGATAGTACATCACGGAAGTGATATAGATGTTAGCTATTTCTGACTAACTTTTCAGGGACAGCTTCATCTTAGCCTATTTCTGAATGAGACTGGCTGCCCTGCTCAATACCTTTTCCTAGTTTTCATCTGCTGGAGGTCTAGACCAAGGTAGACACTATAAGTATCTTATGAATTTGCCTCTCTAGATACTGTGTTGCAGGCCCTTTGGCTTGCCACAGATAATGCATACACTTGATACTTCTCCTGAATGGTACTAGCCATCTTAATTTATTGTGTCTGATACCATAATGGTGACATCAGTCACTTATCTACAGTAGCCAGTCATGGCTCTCATCTCTCCACAAGAAGCTGCAATGCCAAAACATACAGAAGTGATGAATGGGAGCATCCTTGGTAGTTGTCTGTTCTAAGGCTGGTTCTTATCCACAGTTTCCTTGGCGTTAAGCAACTGAGAGTACAAGTCTCTCCCTGGACAGGATGCTGGTCTATCACATGATTAACTCCCTAGCTACTGCTGGTACTCACTCTCAGCATTTATATTACTCTATATTTACTATTGTATTTTCACAGTAAGCACTTTACTCACATAATTATCTCACATAATAT
Source organism: Eledone cirrhosa (assembly GCA_964016885.1). NCBI lineage: Eukaryota > Metazoa > Mollusca > Cephalopoda > Octopoda > Eledonidae > Eledone > Eledone cirrhosa. Next base: position 129,129,162 of record OZ024741.1, read on the forward strand.
CAAATCTATGAGATTTTGATATTATTTATTTTAAGAACAATACCTTAACATAACTATGAACAGTCGGTTACTGTTGGTTTGAAAGAAAGAGATGAGAAAATTCAGGCCGGATTCAACCGGTTTAAATGCTAAAGGGTTAAAGCAGCACTGTATTATTGTTGTGTCAGTGCACTGCCTTTCAAATAACTAATAAGAGTTTCTACTTTATGCACACGGTCAACAATTCAAAGGGAAGGGGAAAGTCAATTAAATTGACCCTAGTGCATTGCTGGTATTTTATTTTTGTCAACTCCATAAGGATGAAAGGCAAACTTAACCCTGGTGGGATTTCAACTCAGTACTTAAAGGGCCAAAACTAAATGGCGTGAAGCATGTTGTCCGATGTTCTACCTAAATTAACAATCCGCCGCCATGACAATAATAATAATTGTATAGGTTTTTTTTCTATAATAATAATAATAATTTGTTTGGCATAAAGCCCATCATCATCATCATTTTACGTCCACTTTTCCCTGCTTGCAAGGGTGGGATGTGAACTGATTCTGGCTTGATTTCTACAGCTGGATGCCCTTCCTAACACCAACCTCATTTACAGTGAGTGCTGGGTGCTTTTTTGCCGTGGCACCTCCACGACGACTTTGCAGTGGAATGATAGGGACCCCAGTCCTATCATCTCATTTCTACAGCTGAGTAAACTGGAGCAATGTGAAATAAAGTGTCTTGCTCAAGGAAACAACACATCGCCCGGTCTGAGAATTGAATTCACAACCTTTCGATTGCAAGGCCAATGCTCTAACCACTAAGCCATGTGCCTCTATAAACCTGTTAAATCAGATTGTATCTATTAATATACTTGATGGTTTGATTTCACTAAATTGTGTACGTGTGTCCACATGCATATGTGTGTGTATATATATTTATATACACACACACACACACATGCATATAAGTATACACACATACTTGTATATGCACCCACATGCAAATGAATACCAAGATGTGTATTATATATTTATTTATGCATATATACATGTATACTTCAATGCATGTACACACAGCTAATTTGTTCCATGTATATCTATATCCATCTATTTATCTATCTATATATATATATCTATATATATATATCTATATATATATATATATATATATATATATATATGTATATATGCACATACAGAACAGGTTGTTCTATGTATACCATAAATAGAACAATGAAACATTATCCAAATGAACATTCTTTAGAAAATGAAATGTGTGTGTTTATGTATGTGTGTAAGTATAATATATATATATATATAGTAATAATAATAAATTTGAAGACTAAAATCCAAAGAGGGCTCGATAAGGATAAATATATATCAAATATATAAGAACCCTAGAGCAAATATTTATTAAAATAACAGATTAAAGTTTAAGCAAAGAATCGCTGCTTTCACCCATAACAGGATCTTCCGAGTTTCACAAGATCCCGTTATGGGTGAAAGCAGCGATTCTTTGCTTAAACTTTAATCTGTTATTTTAATAAATTAATATATATATATCATCATTTCATCATCATCATTTCATTTTACGTCCACTTTTCCCTGCTTGCAAGGGTGAGACGGGAACTGATTCTGGCTTGATTTCTACAGCTGGATGCCCTTCCGAACACCAACCTCATTTACAGTGAGTGCTGGGTGCTTTTTTGCCGTGGCACCTGCACGACCACTTTGCAGTGGAATGATAGGGACCCCAGTCCTATCATCTCATTTCTACAGCTGAGTAAACTGGAGCAATGTGAAATAAAGTGTCTTGCTCAAGGAAACAACATTGGGAACTCTCTATATATTCAACCCTTATTGAGTTCTCTTGGGATTTTGGTCTTTAGGCGACACCAAAATTATAATATATATATATATTTATTTATTTATTTATTATTAAAGGTCTAAGCAATGAATTTCTACTTTCACCCAAAGTGGGATCATTGGGAACTCTCTATATATTCAACCCTTATTGAGTTCTCTTGGGATTTTGGTCTTTAGCCGACACCAAAAGTATAATAGCTAGAATAAGGATAGGATGGAAGAGGTTTAGAGAGCTACTCTCACTGTTGACAACAAAAGTTTTCTCCCTACGTTCAAAAGGACAACTGCATGATGCCTGTGTGTGAAGCGTGATGCTGCATGGTAGTGAAACATGGGCTGTAACTGCAGTGGACGTGTAGACTGGCGAGAAATGAAGCAACCATGCTTTGTTGGATGTGCAATGTAAGTGTGAGAGAAAGGCAGAGCTTGGATGAGCTGAGGGAGAAGCTGGGTTTTAGAAGAATCTGAGGAGGTGGGCAGGACAGAAGACTACATTGGTAAAGACATGTGATATACATGGACAATGCCCACTGGGTGAAGAAATGCTAGGAAATCTCAGTGGAAGGAAGCCGCAGTAGAAGACCAAGAAAAACCTGAGCAGAGGTTGTGAGAGCTGACCTAAAATCTCTAAGCCTGGCAGGGAAGATGATGAAGGAACGCAACAAGTGGGGAGATGCCATCCTTAGAAGGACACATTCAAGCATGGAAAAATGGACATAAAATCGATGATGATGATATATATATATAAACATATGTATATAATTATTTAATACCCATTTTCCCTGATATATAATAATAATAATAATAAAATAAAGTGGTTTGGCTGCAGTCTAATGACAGAAACCAGTAAAAGTGTGTGTGTGTGTGTGTGTGTGTGTGAGAGAAAATGAAAAATATCTTGTTACATTTCCGCTAATAGATTTTTTTTACCTTAATTAGCTTACACGCAACAATACAAGGAAAAAAACAAACAAACTAAAATACATGCTACTAAAGAGACTGTATCATACACTGCTTAATAATGTAATGTTTTCCTTGTTAGTAAGTTAGTTAGTTAGCAACCACTACTACTACCACCAGCAGCAGCATCACAGTTGCTGTGGTACATAGAAGGGGCGGGGTTATTTGGTGGGATATAGGGGTGTTTAATTGGTGTGTTAGGAGCTGGGACCTCATTTGGTGTGTTAGGGGTATGGAGTCATATGGTGGGGTATGCCATAGGGGTGGTAGTTTATTTGGTGGGGTAGGAGGTTGAGGGGGGGGGGTCATTTTGTGGGGTTTGAGGGGTGTTTTTTTTTTTAGTATGTTAAGGGTGGTCAGTCATTTGGGGGGCCTATGAGGGGTGTGTATTTGGACTTTAGCTACACCCCCTTCCTCATGTAACTTTTCATGGGGTCATTGTGGTGGGGGTGGTTCCGTAGTAAAAGCATGTGTTGGGCATTTTAAACCTGCTGGAGCTCATCCCCTTTTTAGGTTTAAACACAATTGTTAGGGTTAAGGGGTTAAAAACCAGTGATAGAAAGGAAATGAGAAAGAGATATAGAAGAAGAATCTCCCCTCGCCAGTACTGAATTGGTACTCTTTTTTTATCAACCTCGAAAGGATGAAAGGCTGTTTTTTGATCTTGCTAGGATTTGAACTCAGAGAATGCAGAGAACTGAAATGAATACCACAAAGCATTGTATACTGTATTCTAAATAACCCTAACCTGATTCTGCCTTTTCATTGCTTTATTTTGGGATGTTAGGGTGATGTTTATTTGGAGGGCTAGGACTGGTGAGGTTTAATTTGAGGGTTAGGATAACACCAATATATTTGGAGGTGGGAGGGTGAGGTTTATTTGGAGGGCTAGGACAACCCCACTGGTGAGGTTTATTTGGAGGGCTAGGACAACACCAATATATTTGGTGGGTTAGGACAACATCAATATATTTGGGGGTGTTAAAGTGATGTTTATTTGGAGGGCTAAGACAACACCAATCTATACGGATGGTGATGGGGTGAGATTTATTTGGAAAGTTAGGACAACACCAATATAATCATCCCATCACTACCACAAAAACATAACTGATAGGCACACACACACACACACACACCACTCGTATATTCCACGCTTACCTCACGAGGTCTCATGCATAAACAGACACATACATGTATACATAGACACACACATATCTTCCACACAAACATATATACATAGACTCGGATATACACACACACACATGGCCACAAACATTTATAAACACGACACACACACACACATACATATATGTATATACGCACATACACATATCTCCCATACACAGACACACATGTATCACATGTATTCACACACACAGACATATAAACACAAACGCACATCATACACAGACTTACAAACACACACATGCATTGTAAAGCCATACACATACATAAGCACTGTAAAAAGAATTCTGATAAACTGTACGCACATATATACTCACACACATATATGCACACATACATACACATACATACACACATACACACTCATACACCTTCCACACACATACCCCCTCCAAATACATACCCCTTCCACACACATACCCCCTCCACACACAACACACACAATGTAAATACATTCTAATAACAAACTCTCTTGAATAAACAGAAAAGAGGAAAAGTTAAGTAAAGAAAAAAAAAACACGCAAATAAAAATGAACAAAAGAATGACATAAAGATCGTTGGTAGAGGTTGATGTCCCGGGCCTGCTGCCGTTGGTGGCAGTGTAATGTGCTAGGGTTTGTTGAATGTTTTACACTCAGAGAAAATATCGTTCTGTCAGGAATAAACCTGTCTCAACTTGAGCCCTGCACTTTGCTACTTATAGTCTGTCTGTTTGTTTGTGTGTTTGTCTGTCTGTCTGTCTGTCTGTCTGTCTCTGTCTCTGTCTGTCTGTGTGTGTATTTGTATGTATGTCTGTCTGTTTATGTGTTTGTATGTATGTCTGTCGGTTTGTGTGTGTGTTTGTATGTCTGTCGGTTTGTGTGTTTGTATGTATGTCTGTCGGTTTGTGTGTGTGTTTGTATGTCTGTCGGTTTGTGTGTTTGTATGTATGTCTGTCGGTTTGTGTGTGTGTTTGTATGTCTGTCGGTTTGTGTGTTTGTATGTATGTCTGTCGGTTTGTGTGTTTGTATGTATGTCTGTCGGTTTGTGTGTGTGTTTGTATGTCTGTCGGTTTGTGTGTTTGTATGTATGTCTGTCGGTTTGTGTGTTTGTATGTATGTATGTCTGTCGGTTTGTGTGTGTGTTTGTATGTCTGTCGGTTTGTGTGTTTGTATGTATGTCTGTCGGTTTGTGTGTTTGTATGTATGTCTGTCGGTTTGTGTGTTTGTATGTATGTCTGTCGGTTTGTGTGTTTGTATGTATGTCTGTCGGTTTGTGTGTGTGTTTGTATGTCTGTCGGTTTGTGTGTGTGTTTGTATGTCTGTCGGTTTGTGTGTTTGTATGTATGTCTGTCGGTTTGTGTGTGTGTTTGTATGTCTGTCGGTTTGTGTGTTTGTATGTATGTCTGTCGGTTTGTGTGTGTGTATGTATGTCTGTCGGTTTGTGTGTGTGTTTGTATGTCTGTCGGTTTGTGTGTTTGTATGTATGTCTGTCGGTTTGTGTGTGTGTGTGTTTGTATGTCTGTCGGTTTGTGTGTGTGTTTGTATGTCTGTCGGTTTGTGTGTGTGTTTGTATGTCTGTCGGTTTGTGTGTGTGTTTGTATGTCTGTCGGTTTGTGTGTGTGTTTGTATGTATGTCTGTCGGTTTCTGTGTGTGTTTGTATGTCTGTCTGTTTGTTTGATTGTCTGTCTGTCTGTCTGTTTGTGTGTGTGTTTGTCTCTGTCTGTCTGTCTGTCTGTGTGTGTTTGTATGTCTGTCTGTTTGTATGTGTGTTTGTCTGTGTCTGTTTGTGTGTGTGTTTGTATGTCTGTCTGTTTGTATGTCTGTCAGTTTGTGTGTTTGTGTGTCTCTTTGTGCATGTGTCTGTTAGTGTGTCTCTGTTCTTGTGTGTATGTGTGCACATGTGTGTGTGTGTGTGTGTGTATGTGCATAAATGTGTATGTGTGCACGTGTATATGTATCATCATCATTTAATGTCCATTTTCCATGCTAGCATGGGTAGGACAGGTTGTCCCGTTGTGAGAGATCAGGTTGGGGACCGTGATTCGCTCACACAGAACTGATTTTGGCTTAGTTTCTATGGCTGATGCCCTTCTTAACACCAACCACATTTACAGTGCTTGCT
>OZ024741.1:129137757-129200257 GCA_964016885.1 Eledone cirrhosa
TCTCTCTCTATGAGAGAGAGATAAGTAATGGTTTGGTAAAGATATCCAAGGTGTAGAGTTTTTAATGTACATTATTAAACTTAATACTCCAACACAGATATAACATGGAACAATGCATGTCCCTGCATTTCTCCATCTTATCTTTTCGTTATATAGTATTGATTTTAATAATATATAATAATAATAATAGTTTCTACTTTTGGCACAAGGGCAGCAATTACCCCAGTGCATTACTGGTACTTTATTTTATTGATCCCGTAAGGATGAAAGGCAAAGTTAGCCTGGCGGGATTTGAACTCAGAACATAAAGGGCCAAAACTCCTATGCTGCAAAGCATGGTGTCTGACGCTCTACCGATACCACCGAATAATAATATAGTGGGTGAACATGTAGGATGGGTTGGTGATGATAACATGTGATGGACATAAAATTAAAGATAAAAATAGTACCACTTTATTGCATGAAGGTGCATGGCCTAATTGTTAGAATGCTTGATTGTCTGTTCGATTCCTGGTCTGGGACAGGCTGCTGCATTGTGTTCTTGAACAAAACACTTTACTTTACATTGCTCCAGTACACTCAGCTGAGACTGAGTACCAGCAGTAGTTGCGGAGTTAAACCTGCAATAGACTGGCATCCTATCTTGAAAGAATTTTGTACTCTCAGTTGCTTCACACCAAGGAAACTGGAGATTACCACTGGCCTGATGAGCTTTTGGCTTAGAACAAACCTTAGCTTTAACTTAGTGTTTGGTATTTAAATGAACATAGTGGGTGAGCAGGCAGGATGTGTTGGTGGTGATAACATGTGGTGAACACAAAATTGAAGATAAAACGAAGGAAGATCTTTAAAATCTTTGACCTTTGAATATAATTACTTTGAAGTTTTTGATCTGCTTAATTGCTGCTGTGACCTTCAAAATAAATAAATAAATAAAACGTAATCTGGATATTAAGATTGACATGTTAATTGTAAAATAATACACTTCATTTATTGACTCCTCTTCAACCTCTTCTTCACCCTCCAAATCATCATCCTCTGCCTCTGCCTCACTGGCTCCTCCTGCCTCCTCCTTCTCTGCTTTCACTATTTGTATTATCACCATCATGACCATGATTAATGATTAGTAGATATTGGCAGGGTCGGACGCCATGCTTTGACACAGAGTTACGGCCCTTGGCATTCTGAGTTCAAATCCCGCCGAGGTTAACTTTGCCTTTCATCCTTATGGGGTCGATAAAATAAAGTACCAGTAATGTACTGGGTAATTACTGGCCTTGTGCCAAAAGTAGAAACAATTATTACACATTGTGACAGTATCGGTAGAGGGTCGGACGCTATGCTTTGCAGCAAAGAGTTACGGCCCTTTATGGTCTGAGTTCAAATCCCGCCAAGGTTAACTTTGCCTTTCATCTTTACGGGGGGTCGATAAAATAAAGTACCAGTAATGCACTGGGTAATTGCTGGCCTTGTGCCAAAAGTAGAAACAATTATAACACATTGTGACCATGGTGATGGTGGTGGTGGTGGTAGGTAAAAGATTATTCATTTTGCTACCTTTCCTTCTGAAGCCAGATCAGATAAACTGTTAAAACCTTTTCAAAATAATAATAATAATAATAATTTCTTTATTGGCCATTGGGCCTACATATAGGGAACAATACAAAAGGTCATCATAGCATTCCTTTGTCATCTCCTCTGTAAGTTCAGTGATTTGAAGTCATCCCTCACTGCCTCTCCCCAGGTATCCTTGGTCAACTATTACTGCAGCTTATTTCTCTTGGCATATCCTGGCACTTCTCCCAGTGATCATCATCCATTATACACCACATATCCAAGCCACACAAACACAATCTTCTCTCTTGTACACTACATTTGATTCCTCTTATATCTATTTTTTCTCTCAGTTCATTTATGCCTTGTTGTTCATGCACACTAACATTACACAATTCTCTCCAACCTCTGATATCCTTTGATTTAGTGCTCATGTCTCTCTACTATGCAGTATCACACTTCTCTCACAAGCACCATACAATTACAGGTATGATCTATCTGACAAACTGCACAATTATCTACTTAATTCCACCCCCAAGGATTTGGTTGGCCCGATGCTATACTAGACACTTCTCCAAAATATCAGGCAGCTAGACTGCAACCAGGACCACACAATTGCTACTGGGACTGATTGAATGCACACCTATGATTAAAGATTTTTCCAGCTGTGACTATTCTGTCATTTTTGTTTCAAACATAATGTATCATGGACTACATTATCTAATGTATACTTCATTTTTAAAGCTAAGATTTTAAGGTGGTTGTAGTAGGGTGTGATGATGATGGCGCTCCTAAGGATGATGGTGATGGTGGTGATCATAATTATGATGGTGGTAGTGTTGGTGATGATGATGATGACAATACTGAATAGTTGATGGCGATAGAGGTGGTGGTGATGGGGAGCTTACTAGTGGTGACTATTGATATCGAACTATCATTAGAGTATATAAACAACGAAAGCATGAACTCCAAGCCAGTTTCTTATAGTCTTCTGATGAAGGGTTTTTAGACCCGAAATATTAGGACAGGTGAATAACAGGTGACACTAACATCTTCGTTGCTTTCAATTTATTACCATTCATTTTGCATTGTTGTAGCCTTCAAATAACATAGTTATAAACAGCTCTTTGTTTTATTGGCCCACATAGATGTTCCATTTCTCTCTGTTTTTGAAAACTTGTAGAACAAGCAAGTAGTTAGTTTGTTTGTTGTTTGATTATAGTACATTAGTTGTATAATTTACCCCATATGTATGTTACTATATACACATATCCCACCTTTGTCTCCTCCTACTCACCACCACCAACATCCTTCATCTCCACGCTGGATGTCCAACCCATGCCAGCATAGAAAGACAGATGAACCACTTTACCCTTCCTCCATCTCCTTCCTAGTCCAACTCCTACCAGCATACAAAGACAAATGCCTCCAACTCATGCCAACATGGAAAGCTGGGTACATCTCACCATGATAGAAAAAAAAAGGCACCCAGTCCACATTGTAAGGCAGTAGTGCTGGTGCCATGGCAAAAAGCACTCAACTCACCTTAGTGCTGGTATCAAAAGTTACTCCCTGCACATCCTGTATGGTATTGTGACTCGTACCATGAAAAATGTTACCACTACATGCTGTAGTTTCAGATTGTGACAGCATGTATAACCCAGGCAAACATGGAAAATAGACATTAAATGGTTGATGAAGAGATATATATATATATATATATAACAGTTTTGCTTCTTGTTTGGATGTGAAATCATTAGAATAATAAATATTATTCTCTCTCTCTCTCTCTCTCTCTCTCTCTCTCTCTCTCTCTCTCTCTCTCTCTCTCTCTCTCTCTCTCTCTCTCTCTCTCTCTCTCTCTCTCTCTCTCTCTCTCTCTCTCTCTCTCTATGTATATATAATTCTAGAATGCGTGATAGTTTAACTCTTTAGCTTTTTAAACCGGCCATATCCGGCCAGAATTCTCTCACGACTTTCTGTTCAAACTGACAATAACTGGCCACTCATACTGATGTTAATGTATTGTTCTCAAAATAAATAATCTCAAAATAAATATTATGAAAATCTTATAGATTTGTTATTATGTAAGATAATTATGTGAGGTAAAACCTTTACAGCGAAAATACAATTGTAAATATAGAGTAATGTAAATGTTAAAGGGTCAAACTGTCTTGATGGCAAAATGGTTTAAGCTTGATTATTGGGCATTCTTCCTATAATATTATTTACACCCTGCTAGTATCTTTATTTGTGCGGGTATAAATTCAGGAATTCTGAAGGCATTCAAGATATCATTTTTCTTCTTCTTACACTTTGCATTTCAACAGATGAAATGCAATGAATATGGTAAATTGAAGAATTTCATTAAACTGCATTAGAGGCACATGGCTTAGTGGTTAGAGCATTGGCCTTGCAATCGAAAGGTTGTGAGTTCAATTCTCAGACCGGGTGATGTGTTGTTTCCTTGAGCAAGACACTTTATTTCACATTGCTCCAGTTTACTCAGATGTAGAAATGAGATGATAGGACTGGAGTCCCTATCATTCCACTGCAAAGTCGTCGTGGAGGTGCCACGGCAAAAAAGCACCCAGCACTCACTGTAAATGAGGTTGGTGTTAGGAAGGGCATCCAGCTGTAGAAATCAAGCCAGAATCAGTTCCCATCCCACCCTTGCAAGCAGGGAAAAGCGGACGTAAAATGATGACAATGATGATGATGATGCATTATAGTATATACGTGTAAATACATTTGAGCATAAAGCTGAATAATTCATTTTAACACAATTTTATATCTGGATTATTTAGTTTTATGTTCGGATCTTACTATATGGATTTAGACCTATATTCTATAATCACATCTCATTAGTTGAAACATGTGTAAGATTAATAAAAATGTCTTAGATTCCTTCATAATTCCTAGATTTATTATTTAGGTGCTCTGTGTACTAACACTCATAAATAACGGGATTGGCTTGTGTGTGCGTGTGTGCGTAGCATAGTGGTAGATCATAATGCTGTGGGTTCGATTCCTGGGTTTGATTGTGTGTTGGGTTCTTGAGCAAAACACTTCATTTAATGTTGTTCCAGTATACTCAATTGAAAATGAGTACTAGCAATAGCTGGGGAGTGGGGAGGAGGTTAATCCTGCAATGGGCTGGCGTCCTGTCCAGGGGAGAATCTTGTATTTTCAATCACTTCACGCCACAGAAACTGGGATAAGTACTGGCCTGAGCCTTCGGCTTGAGACAGACATTAACTTTAACCATATATAAGTTAATATTGTATTGTAACGTTTGCCCAATAGTGATTTCAGTACACTCCTTAAATATTTCATCTTTGTAGGTTTGTTTTCATGTTTTGTATTTGTGTTGTCTTTGTGGAAAATAAATAATTCTTATCATTTTATGAAGATGAAGAGAGCAAAACATTGCCATTATCATTAGACATTCCATTACAAAATTAAACAACTTTTACTCCACTTAATAATTACCATTGTGTGGGCAGGGGAACATCGGGACAATGGGAAATCTACACTGCAAAGATGAAATATTTAAAGAGTGTACTGAAATCACTATTGTGCAAACGTCACAATACAAAATATATTAACTATTTTATATATATATATCATCATTTCATCATCATCGTTTTTACATCTGCTTCTCCATGCTTGGAAATATATACACAAACACACACACACACACATAGATCCACCCACACATTCACTAAGAAAACATTAAAAAGACTATATGAATAAATAAATATGTCTGTTTGTTTATCTATGTGTGTGTGTGTGTATGTATGTATATATATATATATATATATATATATGTATGTGTGTAAATATATATATATGTAGGGGTGTGTAAATATGTATGCATACATGAGTGTAGGTGTGTGTAAATATGTATGCATACATGAGTGTAGGTGTGATGGGTCTATATTTCTCTGTAATACTTCCAGCCTCATTATATTTCCTTTATTTTCACCAAATGGCCAGCGATGTCCCAACCCACTTCCACTCTGCCTATTTGGCATCAAGAACAACTATGAGTAATTCCTTTGTACACCATACAAACCAAAATGATAAATGTTTAAATGACATACACAGACATAACAATATAGAATTACAAAAACCAGTGCAGTCAGAAGTATTTGAATGGAATAAATAAGTATTTGACCAGTGTTTTACAAGTGGAATAATGTATGTATCTGTGTGTCTGTGTATGTGTGACTTTCCATTCTTACCTATTGGTCAAAAGAAAAAATCCAATAAAAATGTTTGAAAGAATTGATACAGCTTTTGTCCTATCAATGCCTGTTATATGTATGTATAATCATGTCTGTGTTATATATATATATACATACATACAGACACACATATACACATATAAACCCATGGGAAAATGGATGTAAAAATGATGAGATATATCTATCAGAATAGAACCAGTTTCAAACTAATTAGACCATTACTAAACAGAGTACTCAATACTTGGGGTAGTAGAGTATGGCTATATTATAAAGGGTTGGGACCTGGTAGCTGAGCTGTTGCTGTTTCAACAGCTAGTTCAAGACCAGTTTTTGGAACTAGCTGTTGAAATGACAAGAGTTCAACTGTTGGGTCCCGACTCTATATAATATATATATGCACTTTTGTTTGTTCCTTGTTACTTTTGTATTCATCACAAAATAACTTGATCAGTTTGAATAGAATGACTCTATGCATATATACAGGCATTAGGAAGAGCATACAGCCGTAAAAATCTTGCCAGACCAGAATGGAATGTATGAGCAAGTCTTTCATTTGACTAGTCTAAACTCAGAACATGGCAAGCTATCTAACTCGTGCAAATGTGGAAAATACATATAAAATAGTGATGATGAGAATAGTTATGATATATAAGGAATCAAATTAGTTCAGGAAGATATTATATCAAATGCCTGTTGTTGTAGCACCATTGTCAACTGCCGCAAGTTTCAAGGAGACTCACTAAGGAGATTCACTTACATAAATATCAAACTGATAGATTTGATTATGAAGTTTACAGAAAGACTACTAACAAAATTTATTAGAGACAGAATTAGTCTTGGTGAGATGCAGTTTGGTTATTTGCCAGAGAAAATCATTACCAGAGTTGTCTTTCTAGCAAGACAACTCTAAGATTCTTCTTCTTCTTTGCCCACTTATTCCTGGGAGGTTTATAGAAGTAGAGTCCTCAAACACTCCTTCCAGCAGGTCCTGTCAAAAGCAACCGTCTCCAATTGATTTGGCTGGATCCCCAAGCAAGACTAGCTGAGCACATAGATATTTTCCAACCATCTTGCTCAGAGTCTACACTGGGTCTCCTACTGGTTGGTTTTGCCTGTAAAATCTGCTAAGATTAAACCCCAATAATTACTATTCATCGACCAGTAAAAAGCCTTTGACATTCTATTATGTAGAGGGTATTTAAGAAGTGAAAGCTGTAAAAGTCATCTACAGAGGTTCAGTCAGAAAAGACTGTTCTATTAAGGGGGTTGCTCATGCTTAATATGCTGAAAATGAATAGGTGGGAAACTCCTGAGCATGCACAGTGGGTACACAAGAGATGTGGTGGGATCATTGAAAGGCCATGTTGGAAGCCTCATGAGACTAGTTTCACCACTTGTTCCCATGTTTTCCAACAACTACAAGAGGTTAGCCATGGTAGTGGTAGGTAGCATGACTAGCTTCTCCATTTTCCTTATCATCTGCATCCCCTCATACTAATCTGAAATAGTGAAACTAGTTGTCAAGTTAAGCCCATCCTGAGCGAAGTGACTGCCAATAAGACTGTCTGAGTCAGAAGTCGTTTACTGTAGACAAAAGGTGAATTAAATAGCATAACCATAAATGGGGTGGGTGAGGTCACAGTCATGTGACTATTTTGGTGGACATGCAGGATGTAGTGAGAATGGATGTGAGGGGAGGGTGGCACTCTTGTGGGTATGTGATAAATATGACATATAGATGGTGGGGATTATATGTTCAGTCCTGAGCAAAATATGTGTCTAGAAAATGTTTTGAATTCAGCACATCACGTAACCCATTGGTTTTCATTTCTTCCTCCATCACCTTTACTCTATATTCATACTAAATTCCTTGTCAAAGCCATCTCTATACAAGGTTTATGCTGTTCTAACAAGCCCTTCACCACTTAAATCTCTTAGCAATTGTCAGATTATATAGTGTGATACACTGTCAAAGGCCCTAGGTTTTAAACATAGATTTTACATGTGGCCGGTGCACAGGGGCAGTAAGTAACAAGAGCTCTCAGGATACAAACTCCTTCAAATGCCCAGAGGAGTCTGCTGTAGTAAATAGTTTTTGTTACCTGGGTGACCAAATTAGTAGTGGAGGAGAGTGCTCTGAAAGCACAGTAGCCAGAGTGAGAATGGTTTGGAGAAAGTTCAGGGAGTTACAATTATACCTCTCTAAGGCGATGACACAGGATCATGATCTCTGGCACTATGCTGTAATACAGAAGACCCCCTCCTTCCATATGCAAGAGCTGAGGCATACATCTAGTATGCATCACCTTTCCTCCCATCACCCCTCTTAAACACCGCCCTCACTGTAATTACCTCTATATCTACCTCCCCATTTCCCCATGCATCTCCTCCATCCAATTCCCAAATCCTCACCATAAAGTGAAAGCCATCACAAAAAGTGCCCAGTCCATTCTAAAGTGGTTGTGTAGGTATCATGACAAAAAACGCCCAGTCCACACTGTAAAGTGGTTGTGTAGGTTCATGACAAGAATCACCCAGCCCACACTGTAAAGTAGTCTTCTTGGTGACACAACAAAAATTGTTTAGCCAACACTGTAAAGTGGTCGTGTAGGTGTCATGATAAAAAGCACCCAGTGCACACTGTAAATGTGGTTGATATTAGGAAGGGCATCCAGCCGTAGAAACCAAGTTAATATCAGTTCTGTGTGAGCAAAACATGACCCTCCAACCTGGATCTCTCACAATAGGACAGCATGTCCTACTCATGCTAGCGTGGAAAATGGACTTTAAACAATAATGATGATAATGTATATATACAGTTCAAGAATAACCAAGACAAACACAAAGATGCAGAAACAGAAAGTCTTATTGGGTTCATGCTTGAGAATAACAATAAATGTGTGTGCGTATGTTTGTGTGTGTATATATATATATGTATGTGTGTGTTCAGCATATGGCTGCATGGTTGTGAGTTTGATTTTATGTGACATGTTGTGTCCTTGAGTGAATCACTCTATTTTATGTTGCTCCAATTCAAAGGACGAGCCTTGTCACTGTCATGCTGAATCTCCATAAGAACTATGTTAAAGGTACACATGTCTGTGGAATGCTCAGCCACTTGCATGTTAATTTCACAAGTAGGTTGTGCTTTTTGCTCAAACAACTGGAACACTCGTAGTCAGAATGGTTTAACTCCAGTTATAAAGATTCAGTTGGAAATGACTGTTGCTATTTATAGTTTCAAAAATATTACAATATTATTTTCAAAACATTTGAAAGATTTATATAGAATTATCAATATTTCTGAAAATAACACCTGTTAACTTCTCTCCTCCCCCTCTTCCTTTTACCACCACCACCTATTCCTCCTCTTCACCCCTGCCACCACCACCTATTCCCCCTCTTTCACCCCTGCCACCACCTACTATTCTTCCTCTTTCACCCCTGCCACCACCACCACCTATTCCCCCTCTTTCACCCCTGCCACCACCACCACCACCTCCACTTCTTGCAACCCCCCTGCCACCACCAGCACAACCTCCTCCATATACTCATACTTCTCATCCTCCTCCAGCCCTGTTACCACCACCACCACCACCACATTGCAAGTGTGTGGTGGCAACTACTCTAGATGGGTTCTTTACCTACAGCTTTGCATTGAATTTTGGTGACATGCACACGTACACTTCCATTCTTGTGCACACACACACACACACACACACACACACACTACCATTCTTGTACACACACACGTACTTACACTACCATTCTTGTACATACACACGTACTTACACTACCATTCTTGTACACACACACACACATGTACTTACACTACCATTCTTGTACACACACACACACATGTACTTACACTACCATTCTTGTACACACACAGGTATATGCAGACACACACACACATACTTCCTCCCTCTTGCTCTCACATACATTCACACTTATTTTCACACGCACAATTAGACAAACACTCAATCAAACACATACACACAATTAGTCAAACACTCAATGAAACACACACACATCTTTCTTTGAACACACACACATACATACCATTCTTTGAACACACTAGTCAAACACAGATGCTACATTAATGACCTCCACCCTCATCTCACACACTTTATTTATATATAGAGGTGTATGTATGTATGTGTGTATATCTGTGTATATATATATATATATATATATGTGTGTGTGTGTATGGTAGTAGGAGGTAAGTTGTAAATGTTTTAGTTATTCTGTGACCAGCTGGTACTTTTCACATTCTCTATATTACATCATCACTTCTGTATTGTTCCTCTTTCCATTAAGGACCTCACCTTTCCCTACCACCCTCTCCCTACTTTACCCATCATCCCTAACAAGCACCCTACCTTCCAAGCCCCTCCCCTGGTAGAATGCCTGGAAGTATTTACTGTTTGTACTTGTATATAAGCCGAGGAAAATGAAACCAGGATAAACTCCAGCTTTATGAGCTTTCATGTTTAGAATAGACTTAAACTAATTTTATATTCTATACTCAAATCCCATTTGTCAAGTACTGAGGTTGATATAACCACATAAATATGATTATACCACTATACCATCATCCTACTGTCAAAATATGACACTTTGTTTTTGTATATAAACTATTTCGTCATTCTCATGTATATATGATATTGTATGATATTAATGGAGCTTGTGTCTCTGGAATGCTCAGCCACTTAAACATTAATTTCATGAGCAGACAGTTCTATTGATTGAACAACTGGAACACTCATTGTTGAAATCAATGAAACTCTATTTTGTTATTTACCAATTATGACAAAAATCTTTGAGAAGAGTGTAATGGCTTAGACATTATGACTACAACAACCAAGGTAAAGACACTAGTCCAGAGATCTGTGTATAATAATCAACTGCAGCATTCATCATCAGTAATTACAGAAGGCTTCCATTATATATAACCTTCTCACACTACTCTTATGTCTAACTGTTCTCTCCTTATCTGTACTTTCCTGAAGAAGGACCTGTCTGAAATGTTGAAACCTCCTCCACTTCCTCTAAGCATGAACCTAATATAACTGTGTAAATTTGCCTCCTGTGTTTTGTTTATTTCATTTATTAACTTGCAAGCAGGGAAAAGCAGATGTAAAATGAAATAAAATGATATATATATTTCCATTCCAACCCAATCTAGGGCTTCTCACTCCTGTTGAAGGAACCCCTCCCTGTTTGACCTATACTACTTTTGTAGCTGTACTCTCCATGCTTAGCTAATTGTGGGTTGGTGTGGCTATTTAACCCTTAGTTGGATTGGACGGCTGTTGTCTCTGAGGAATTCATCTGCGCCCTTTTAACAGCTTTTGTATTTTATACTACTGGGGTTCCATTACCTTCCTCACAAGACCAGAGTCTATTCAGGGAGTTTAGTTGCTGATCATTCAACCATGAAGCAAATTGCACAGTGTTCCATGGTACCAGTAGTAGGCAGAAGCCTGACCTGACATATATATGTGTATGTATATATATATATATATATATATATATATATATATATATATATATATATATATACACACATATATACATATATATTCTCTTCAAAAATTGATATTTATACTCTATATGTATTGAGTGTTCATTCAGTTAACGCTTGAATGTTTTAAATACAATGCTATTTAAAGCACCCACTCATATTGTGATGATTATTGCGCACACCCGCGCACAATCACACACACCCAGACATATATATATATATATATATATACACCTTTATTTTGTTAGTTGTTCTGTAAGATACACTGTGAAGTCTATACACACACACACTGACATAGATATTGATGGATGAAAAGCAGTTTCGGACCAGGTTGTTTAGAAAATGTTTTACACATACACATACCTATATATATACACAGACACACACATATACATATATACTCACACATGCATATATACACAATAGATACTATATATGTGTATGTTTGCATTTGTAGGAGGTGCTATTAATTTATCAATATACTTCTTTAGCTTGGCTTAAAATGTTTTGTTTCAGTGTGTTTCCATATCTATGGAGATAATTATGTTTAAGTGTGCAGGGGTATGTGTGTGGGTGTTGTCTTTATTGTTTTATATATGTTAGCTGACTTGATAGTGTGTCACTTGGAGATCAGGGAGTCACTCCAGGTGGGGCCACTACTTCTCTGAATTTAGAGATCACAGCTTCGATACTACGGACATTTAGTTAGAATGTCTTAGAAAAGAATTGCCAGACAGATTTCACAGGCAAAACCAACTGGCAGGAGACCCAGGGGTCAACCACGAACAAGATGTGGCTTCAATTATTTAATATTGGAGACCTTTCAACATCAATTAGCTGGCAAATTGGCAGTCATTATAGCAGAGGACAAAATACGTTTCCATGTTCTAGTTCTCTATACTCTTGGTTGAAATCCAGCCAAGTTTACTTTTGCCTTTCATCCTTTCAGGGTTGATAAAATAAAACAATTGTTGAGAGCAGTGGACTGATGGAATAAATATAATAAACACACTATCTTCAAAATGGGATAAACCCAGAAAGCTTTAAAATATAATTGTAGTGTGTTTAGTAGTAGTAATTGACCAGGGCTGGACTTTCATCTGCTGAGCCCATAAGCTATATGAAATTTGAGGTTCTTCTCTAAAAAAATACAATAATTATTTTTTCTATTACTGTTAATGAATAAATAATATATCATCATCATTTAATGTCTATTTTCGATGCTAGCATGGGTTAGACGAGTTGTTCCATTGTGGGATAAGCCAGATCAAATGACCATGCCTTGCTCATAGAAAACTGATTCTGGCTTGGTTTCTATGGCAAGGATGCTTTTCCTAACACCAACCACATTTACAGTGTGTACTGGGTGCTTTTTATCGTAGCACCATGTTGACCACTTTGTAGTGTGGGCTGGGAGGTTTTTGTTGTGGCACCAACACAACTACTTTGCAGTATGGGCTGGGCTATTTTTGTCGTGACACCTACAACCGGAACACTCATCACTGGAACTCACATAGGTTCAACACACAGACACACACACATGTATGTGTGTGTGATATATTGTATATACGTAGCTGATCTCACAGACCTTTATGAAGTGCTGAGGGGATACTATTAATATCAAGAGTGGTGTACTCATGCATGGAGATGCTTTAAAATAGCTTATAAAATAAGGTGAAGACCCTTTGAGACATAAATAAAAGTTACCATTGGCCTACACACAATGCCAGAATTTGAGGAATTAAATCAACCCTGTTATTTGACTGGTACTTTATTTTATCGATCCACTGAGGATGAAAAGTAAAGTTGATCGTAGCAGGATTTAAACTCAGAATGAAGAAAGTCATAACTAAAAGCATTTTGTCTGGTTTTGTTTTTTGCTTGCCACAAGAAAAGCAATAATTGTTTCTATTTTTGGCACAAGGCCAGCAATTACCCAGTAGATTACTGGTACTTTATTTTATCGACCCCATAAGGATGAAAGGCAAAGTTAACATCGGCGGGATTTGAACTCAGAATGGCAAGGGCCGTAACTCTATACGTCAAAGCATGGCGTCCGACCCTCTACCGATACTGCCAATTCACCGCCAATTCACCACAAGAAAAGCAATAATGCCACTAAAATGCAAGGGGTTATGAGATGACAAAGAGAACATAATTCAAAGAGAGAGAAGATGGTGATTGATGTTGCTTTTGAAATTTTTGCCTATTGTAGCTGTAGAGAAAGCAAAAACTTGATAAAGAATTCCATTGGCAAGATGTGTGAAAGAAAAAACTGTCAGAATAGTTTGTGATTATATTTAGGAATCTCAACTGTAAAGGATGAGACCTAGCTGCCAATCTAGTACTTCATTTAAACTAGTAAATAAATGGCAACAAAGAGGAAAGCTCATTAGAACAATTCTCATGAAAGTAAGGACAAAAGGAAGCAACATTTTGATAATGTGATAGAGATTGAAGCTGACATAAGTTAGAACCAATAATGTTGAATGTTTACTTATATAGAGCTATACTGTCCTGTGCGCTCTTTGTTTTTTTTTAACATTGTATGGTGTAATTTGATGGGGATTTGGCTGCTATTCCTAGCAGATTGAGCAACAGTAGGGCTCAAGGTGATGTGGGCGTGTAATGTATGGATGTTTATTGTATTTTATACTATGTATGTGTATGTGGTAGAGTGGTGAGCACTGGTACGCTGTGCATGTTATGACAGAGCTGGATGAGGTTTCAGAAAGTTCAGTTTCAGGGGGTGGGGTGTTGGTTGGTGGTGGAGGGAGGTGGGTGAGTACATACTTCACCAAGGACAACATAATTATCAAATAGATACCCACTCCCCCCTTTTTGCTCCCACCAACATTGATACTACCACCACCACCACAAACAACAATAGCAACACACAACTGCCACCAACATTGCTGTCCCCTCCACCATCACCACCACCAGGCTTATCTCCCTGAGAATCAACTCTAAGACCTGATGAGGGAGCCTCTAAATGGTCGCTCAATCATCTAGAAATAGCAGCCTTATCTACCAAATCTCACAACCTACCATCTAAAAAAGGGGCTGACATTGGATTATGCGGTCCTGGATTCCCTGCACTTAGGAAAAAGATGGGATGGTTCACAATTGGAATGTCTTTGATCATAGGTCTGCTCTATCAGGGCTGACCCAGGGCTAAATAATAGCAATCTTAAAAATAAAAAAAAAACCCAACAAAAATGAAAACAAAGATATTAACAAACAAATAAACAAAACAGCAGCATGTTCATACTTGAATATAAGGAATTTGATGTTGGTGGGATGGGGGGTAGGGGTGAGATGGAGGTTATTAATGTACAAGGATTCACTGTGTGTGTGTGGGTAGGGAGTAAAGTAACTAATAGATTTCCCTCCCCTAACATTGTAACTGCCACCACTCTCTTCTCTCATTATGAAGAGGTAGTTGTTGTTGGATGTATGTTAGTATTGTGAAGAGGTAGTAGTAGTGGTTGTTTATCATATGTTTGTGGTCCAGGTGATTTATTAACTCTTTAGTTACTATCTTAGTAATGAAATAATTAATGTTCTTAATAAATCCCTATTTATCTCTTTTGTTACCAACCTGACCAAAACTGGTTCTATGAAACGAAATCCTCCATTTTAACGGGTCCCTGTTTAAACAAAAATCTAACATAATATAACATGATTTGGAAATTACCTAGTAATGAAATTATTAATATTTTTAGTAAATCTCTCCAAATTCTTCATTTGTTTAATTGAAATAGAATGTGTTTTATTAGAAATATGGCCATGAAAAGGTTAAGGTTCTGTTATATTCTTTACCTGTGGGGCCATGTACTCAAACAAAATTTATATGCATACACATACACATGCGCAAGCACTCAAACACACCATACATGCAAGTGTACCACCATGCATTTTGGGAGGAAAAACCCAGCGTTCACAAATCTCTTCACAACAATTTCAAGAAGTCTTCTTATGAATGTGACCTAGGTGTTATTGTCAAGTGATTTGCATTGGATAAAGCACATCTCTAAAATTGTCAAGTGATTTGCATTGGATAAAGCACATCTCTAAAATTGTCAAGTGATTTGCATTAGATAAAGCACATCTCTAAAATTGTCAAGAAGGCCGAAGGTCTTTTAGCATTACTCAGTAACTCCTTTGTCAGCCGCTCTCCAGCTATCTATTTAAAGCTGTATTTAGTTAAGGTGCGGACACACTTAGAATTTGCATCACCAGTCTAGAACTCCTTTCTTGTTCAGAATATTGACCTCCTGGAAACTGTTCAGAGACGTGCATCCAAATAAATACCCTCAATCAGGCATCTACCATACTCTGAATGCCTTGCTTCTGTGGGCATGAATACATTAAAGCTCTAATGTCTGGCAACTGACTTGGTAGACATCCACAGAATTAATTATTAACCATCTTTCCGACAACAACAACCCTGAGCACCTTTTTGAATTCCATATATCTAACAACTGTGGGCATGCCAACAAAATCAGAAAACAGCTTAGCTCCCATGACTTTTGGAAACATTTTTTATGTTCAGAGTTGCTGAAGCATGGAACAAACTACCTGCATCAGTTGTTAGCTGTCAGGACACTGCATCCTTTAAACCTCCATGCTTCCCAAATTCACCAACACCACACCTGATAGTCCTCCTCCATACATGCGCATACATGTGTCTTTGTGTATATCATGACTCATACACTGTTCAATTTTCTGACATTTGTACCTTATTCTATGTACTATACATGCACCTTTGATGAGTTGTAGTGCACCTGAGCACTGTACACAATAATTTTCATTATCATTATTATGTGAAAACGTGCACCTACATGCACACAAACAAACACTTGTACACACAATAGTAACAAAATAAAGAAACAATGTGTCACAGTCTGTGTGATGTATGAAAGTGTGTGCATATGTGATTGTGTTAGTGGGTGTAAGTGCATGTCTCTGTGTATGTGTGAATATCTTTATGAAATGTAATTGTGTCTGTATGTGTGTATGTATATATGTATATGTGATTGAGTATCTATGTATGACTGTGCATGTGGATTTGTGTGTGTGCAAGTGTGCACAAGTATATGCATATAAATATGTGTGTGTATGGGAGAAATGGTATGTATATGTATTCACATTTATTTTTGTATGTGTGATAAGCACATACCTTAGTGGTTATGGTGTTTGTCTCATGATGGTAGGGTCATGAGCTTAATTCACTATAGTGTGTTGTGCTCTTGAACAAGACGCTTTATTTCACATTGCTCCAGGCCACTTAGCTGGGAAAAATGAGTTGTACCTATAATTCAAAGGGCCAGCCTTATCACACTGTGTCATGCTGAATCTTTTTGAAAATAGCATTAAGGGTACACATCTGTGAAATGCCTAGTCACTCGTATGTTAATTCCATAAGCATATATATATATATGTATATATTATAATGATTGACAACATTCCAGATATCAGATGAGTGAGGTAGAACTTGTCAAATTGGACCGAAGAAAATAAGGTTTCTATTGGTCTTTCCATTGCTGATACTATCTACTGGCCACAAGTGTCTTGCTTGAGGACATAACGAATTGCCTGGTCCATGAACAAACTCACAATCTCACGATTGCGAATCCAATTCTCTACCACTATGCTACTCTCTCTCTCTCTCCCTCTCTCTCTTTCTCTTTCTCTCTTTCTCTCTCTCACAATCTCACAATCTGGTGACTAAATCTAGGGTCTAGGATCATCATCATCATCGTTTAACATCCATCTTCCACGCTTGCATGGGTTTGGACGGGAGTTTTCCCACTTGAGGCAAGAGTGGTTTTCTTGCTTGCATAGGACTGTCTGGCGGGTTTTCTATGGCTGGATGCCCTTCCCAACACCAACCACATTTACAGTGTGGATGTTTGTAATAAAAGGAAAGTCTTTAAATATGGGTGAATAATTCCCGGAAGTTAGATTATATGTGTGAGTTTTCCATTGAAGGCCATTGCTTTCCATCTCAAATGTTTGACCATGTCTTCCACTTTCTTCAGAAGGGCTTTTGAGTAGTATTGGTTGGAAGGAGGGGGTCAATTTCAAGAACCTCCATCTTTGGAGGGATGTGGCCTAGTAGTAAAGGTGCTGGACTTACGATCAAAATGTCATAGGTTTAATTCCTTGACTGGGTTGTAACATTTCATGTTGGTCCAGTATACTTAGCCAAAAAGGAGTACCAGCAATAGCTGGGAGTTTAACCTTGTGATGGACTGTTATCCTGTCCAGGAGTTGGTGTGTATTGTACTCTCTAGGCTCTAGACAGACTCTAGACTCTTGTTTCATGTTTGTTAGGTAAGCTATTTGGATATATATATATAGATCACTCACAAAGCTGAGTTGATTGCCGAAGTTATGTGACGTTGTGATGTGAAGAATCTGCAAACCTGGACAAACTACTTGAAGCTGAGTAGTGTTGTGTAAATTGGATATTTAGAAATTGGAAGAGAGCACTCAATTCATGACACAAGTTGAGGTATAGAGATAATTATTACACTAACTATGCTATCATTTCAGGTACAGAGGTTTATTGGGTGCCTCTTTCAGATATTTTTGAAACAACTTAATTCATTAGCTTTTTATTGACAATACAATACTCCTCTGTTTTCTGAAATCTTGATATGGTTAAGTTGGACAGTATCAGTGATGCTAGCCCCCAACACTATATCTTATATAATGTTTGACGCTTCTCATATATTAGTGGCAATAAACAAAATTAAGCAGAACTCAGCAGTAAGCTCTGATGGGTTCTATATTGACACTAGCAGGGAACCTCATCATCACCATTTCTTATTTTTTTAAATGGACGTAAAACAGTGATGATGATGAGGTTCCCTGCTAGTGTCGATATCAACTTGCACCTTCTCTATCTGTGGAACTCACTGGACGCAAGCAACTTGGCAGAGTGTACTGGGTGCATTTTATTGTGGCACAAGCACTAGAGAGGTTGTCAAGATCTCAACAACTATAGAGTCCTCTCTATTTTACATTATTTTTCTTTGATCCGACACAGGTGTAAGACATCAACAACAACAGTAAATAACATTTATTTTAGAGAGCTTTAAAAAGCTCCCTAGAAATAATTATGCTGTGAGGAACAATATTATTTAATGACAATTATTATTTTAATTATTGCTGCAATTACAATGGACAACTGCAGATTATTGTGATGTTTTCTTTTATTTTTTAATAATTAATTTCAATTTTTCACCTCGTTTTTGAATTCTAGTAATTATTCAATCATTTTGCACTGATTAAGAACAAATATTTAAAAAAATTTTTGTTTCTTAAATTTTAATTTACAATAGCATTCTTTTTATTTTTTCAGCTTCAAAATTTGAAGGATGAATATGAAGTGCAAATGGAAGAGTTGAAGCAAGAATTCTACAACGAACGGCTTAAATATGTCAGGAGCAATTCCAGTGAAAGACAGGACAGTGACAGCAAAGAGTTGGGTGAGGAGGGAGCTAATGGATCTTTCGACTATAAGCAGAAACCAGTGAGTTTTATATTTTTGGTTCTCATAGAATTTTACTATGTACAAGTTTTAGTTGTTAGCAGAAAATTAATCCTGGTCAAGGAAATATAAGGAGAATTTGGCTGTTATTCCTAGCAAGTCAAGTGACAAAGAACAGAGATCTGTAACAGGTGGGCCATACACACTGAACAAGAGGGCAATTGAAGTGTTTTCTATGGGCATCAGGCCCTTTCAATTTTTTATATGTAAGATATGTAAATGTGAGAAAAAGACAGAGCTTGGATGAACTGAGGAAGAAACTGGATTTAAGAGGAATCTGAAGTGGTGTGCTAAAAAAAGAGAAGACTGAGTTGGTATGGACATGTGATGGGCATGGATGATGATTGCTAGGTGAAGAAGTGCCAGAAAATCCTAATGGAAAGAAGCTACAGTAGAGGTAGACCAAGGAAGACCTAGGGGAGGTGGTGAGAGCTGATCTTAAATGGTTGAGACTCCCAGGAGGTGATGAAGGTACTCTGCAAGTGGAGAGATGCTATGCTGAAAGCATGGAAAAATGGTAATGATAATGGTGATATGATGAGATATATATGTGCGCCATTGTGCTGTTTTGTATTTTTCAAAAATATCTTGCTAATGTGGTTTCATAGGATCCTTG
Source organism: Eledone cirrhosa (assembly GCA_964016885.1). NCBI lineage: Eukaryota > Metazoa > Mollusca > Cephalopoda > Octopoda > Eledonidae > Eledone > Eledone cirrhosa. Next base: position 129,157,266 of record OZ024741.1, read on the forward strand.
GCTATAAAAACGTTGAAAGCATTGCTCTTTGTAGTTGCTTAAGCTGCTAGAAATATCAGCCAAATCTCTCTCAGACCACTCCTCAGCAAGTCCTGAATATCTTGCTCATATGAAAAGGGTGGGATGGTTATAGCTGAATTGCCTTTAATCATATATCTTCTCAACCAGGGCAGACCTAGGGCAATAACTACAACATCTGCACTTACATACCTCTCTTATACATCTCCCTTACATACCACACATACACACAAACTATACACTATGCACACACATTCTTATATGTATACCTACACACAATATACATATGTATACCCACACACCATATACATATATATACCTACACACATATGTATACTTACACAGTATACATATGCATACTTACACACTTTAAACATATGTATACTTACATACCTTATACATGTGTATACCTACACACTTTATAAACATATGTATACTTACACACAATATACATATATATACCTATACACCATATACATATGTACACCTACACACCGTATACATATATATATATATATATACCTACACAGCTTTTATATATATATATATATATATATATATATATAATCATCATGATCATCATCATCGTTTAACGTCCATCTTCCACGCTAGCATGGGTTTGGACGGGAATTTTCCCGCTTGAGGCAAGATTGGTTGTCTTGCTCAGGACTGTCTGGCGGGTTTTCTACGGCTTGATGCCCTTCCTAACACCAACCACGTTTACAGTGGACTGGGAGGTTTTTACCGTGTTACCTACACGGCCACATTACAGCGTGGACTGTGTGTTTTTTTGTCGTGACACCTACACGCCCACATTTGTTTCGGACTGGATGCTGTGGTACCAACATAACTTTACATTGGAAGGGGTGGTGTGGATGGTGTGGGGGTAGTGGGGCCCGGGGTGTATTTTTGTTAGAGGTGCCTACTGACTAGGTTTCGCTCTGTACTTAGGCAAGGCGGGTCTTCTGTATTACTGTGTATCGCCAAAGATCTCGGTCCAGTGACATTGTCTTGGAGAGGTGTAAGTGTGTGAGGTCGGAATTTATCAAGTCGTCCCAGGTTTTTCTGGGTCTACCTACTCCGTGGCTACCGTCTATTTTTATCGCCCTGCACTTTTTTATACAGCTGTCGTCTTTCATGCGCATCACGTGATCGTACCAACGTAGTCTTCTCTCGAGTAAACAGCATCTGATCCCTCTTGTTCCTAATTTCTCCCTTAGTAATATGAACAGCAAAGCATAAACGAACTATTACACATCCAGCGGAGCATGCAAGCTTCGTTCCTCTCCAGTCTGCGTATATCCTCTGCACACAATGCCCAGGTCTCACTGCTATGCAACATTGCTGTTCGTATGCAGGCATCATACAGCCTGCCTTTCATTTTTAGTGAGACCCCTTTAGCGGCCAATAGTGGTATAAGCTCTCTGAACTTTTCCCATACCGTTCTGACTCTAGCTACTGTACTTTCGGAGCACCCTCCACCACTGCTGATTTGGTCACCCAGGTAACGGAAGCTGTCCACTATTTCTATAGAACCATCTGTGCAATGGAATGAGCTAGTATTCTGTGGGCACTTGCTGCTACTTATTGCGCCAGAGCACCGGCCACATATAAAATCTATGTTCTTAGTTAGCTTAACTGTGATCCCACTACATCTTTTATGCACCCATACTTTGCATTTGGGACATAAAATGGAGTCTCTACCTACTCCTTTCCTAGACACTGAGCATGGCCATTTCCCAGATGGGACTGGTGCCCTATTTTCCTTCCTACAAACTAGAACTTTAGTCTTAGACAGGCTAATTTTAAGGCCTTTTGATTTTAGGCTATGCTTCCATATTTGGAATTTCTTCTCTAGTTCGGCCATTGATTCAGCTATGAGCGTTAGATCATCTGCGTATAGGAGTTCCCATGGGCAGCCGGTCTTGAACTCCTCTGTTATAGCCTGAAGGGCAATAATAAATAGGAGGAGGCTAAGGACGGAGCCCTGATGAACACCAACCTTTACGCTAAACTCTTCACTATATTCGTTGTTAATTCTAACCTTGCTGTCTGTTTCTTTATACATGGCTTGTATAGCTCTCACAAGTGATTCATCAACACCTAGTTTTCTAAGAGCCCACCAGATAATGGAGCGGGGGACTCTGTCAAAGGCTTTCTCCAAGTCAACAAAAGCTAAGTATAGGGGTTTACTTTTAGCTAGGTACTTCTCCTGTAGTTGTCGTACAATGAAAAGAACGTCTGTGGTACTTTTACCTGACACAAACCCGAACTGCATTTCATCGAGATCAATTCGCTCTCTGATTAGTTGCGCTATTACTTTTTCTGTGACCTTCATGACCTGGTCGATTAATTTAATGCCTCTATAGTTACCCCTATCTAGGGCATCTCCTTTACCCCTGTAGCAGTTAATGATGATGCTGCTACGCCAGTCCTTCGGAACGACCCCATTCTGTATGACTTGGTTTACTATCCGGGTGACCATAGTGTGTCCCACCGTTCCAGATGCTTTCAGCATTTCAGCAACTATTTCTGAAGGCCCAGCCGCCTTACCCGTCTTCATATCTTTGATTGCCTTACTTATTATACTACCTTCAACTAACACTGCTGGTCTCTCTATTGGATCGATGTGGGGGAGACTGTCTTTCTCCCATTTATTCTTCTCATTTAGTAGCCTTTCGTAGTGACACTTCAAGCTACCTTCTTATCAGCGTCAGTGATGGCAAGTACACCATCATCATTAAGGACACACTTCTCCCCGACAATATCACTGTTTTCCTTGACACATTGCCAAGCAATCCTGAACACCTCACGTTTTTGGTCCTCGCGTTGTAGAACATACTTGAACTTTCTTTCCTCTGCTTCCCTTCTTGCGAAGTACACTTGTCTCCTAGCTTCCCTCCTGGCCACTTGATAGTCTTCTCTACTTCCCCCATCCCACCATACTTTCCAAGCCTGCTTTTTGGCCTTAATTGACTCCTCCACCTTACTGTTCCACCACTACGTTACTCTCCTCCTGCCTACAGGCCTGCTCCAGCCACAGACATCATCTGCCGCCTTCAGCAGGTTAGCTTTCAGGAATTCCCACTGTTCCTGTATATTGTACGACTCTAATTGCTCTTCCTTACTGTCAAAAGCATCAAGTAATATGCTTTTAAATTTATTACTGGCTGTGGGGTCCTTCAGCTTCCATATTTTTCTCCTGAGGATAGTCCTCTATTGTCGAGTACGTCTTGTCCTGACTATGAGGTCGCTGACTATGAGTCTATGTTGGGAGGTGCATTCTTCATGGGGGAGGGATTTAGTGTTTACGACAGACACTCTATCACGTCTTCTGGTTGGTATGTTCCTCTGATCTATAGGTGATCAAGTGATTGTCTCGTTTTTTGAAGTTAGTGTTACAGACAGTTAGGTTATTTGCGTCACAGAATTCCAGGATTCTGGCGCCTTCCTCATTTCTAATACCAAACCCATAGCCTCCATGGATTCCGTCATAGCCATCACAATGTTGTCCAACGTGACCATTTAGGTCGCCAGCTAAATCGTCACGTTGGACAAGATTGTGATGATATATATATATATATATATATACCTACATGATATATATATATATATATATATATATATATATATATATATACCTACATACCTACATACATATATATATATATATACCTACATACCCTATACATATGTATACCTAAATACCATATATATATATATATATATATATATACCTACATACCCTATACATATGTATACCTAAATACTATATATATATATATATATATATATATATACTTACCTTATATATATGTATACTCACACACCATATGCTTGTATATACACCTACACACGTATACCTACACATCTGATACATATACACAAACACACACATATATACTCACCTAAACCCCTTATACATATGCATGCATACAAATCTTATACATATGTATACCTACACACCTTACATTTATATGTATACTTACACATCTTATACATATATATATATACTTAAACACATGCATGAACTGTGTAGATATATATCTAAACACCTTATACACATATCTCTATCTAGGGTTGGTGAAATTCCCGAGATCCATGGACAAGGTCTCTCCAGGGGTCTCTGTCCTTCATCATCGCCCCTATGTCCTGCGACTCCCAGAGATCAGTGCCTGTCCTTAGGGGTTTACCAACACACACACACCTTATACATATATGCATACTCACGCACACCAGCTAATAAAACTGTCCTGTCTGTAGCAAGGGAAACAACTCAACCATAAGTCAGACTAACTAATGAAATAATTGTTTCGATTTTTGGCACAAGGCCAGCAATGACCCTAGTGTATTACTGGTACTTTATTTTAACGACCCCGTAAGGGTTAAAGGCAAAATTAACCTCGGTGGGATTTGAACTCAGAATGTAAAGGGCCATAACCACGCTACAAAGCATGTTGTCTGACGCTCTACCGACACTGCTAATCCACCTGAAATAATGTGTAATGGTTAGTAGTATTGGTGTTGTTTTTCTTAATCCTCAGGATCAGCTAATGACAGCTATGAGAGAACCTCTGTGAAATTGCTCGATGTGCTAGAAATAGCAGTCGATTTGCCTTTAAATCACAATCCACTTTATAAAAAAAAAAGGAGGAACATATTCGACAGTCAATGTTAGTGGTGATGATGATAGTGGTGGTGATAATGATGATGATGATGATGACAGTGATGATGATACAAATAATCTCTTTAAAAATCAGCAAATTAGCAGAGCCATTAGAGAATATATTGTGGTATTTGTTCTCTGCACACTCTGATGAAACCAACTTTACCATACATCTCTTTAGAGTAAATAAAGTACGACTTAGTCTTACAAACTTTTGGGGTACATAAATAAAGTAACACTTTGCCTTACATCTCTTTAGAGTAAATTAAGTAACTTTTTGCCATACATCCCTTTAGTTACATAAAGTACCACTTTGCCATATATCTCTTTATTTACATAAAGTACCACTTTGCCATATATCTCTTTAGTTACATAAAGTACCACTTTGCCATATATCTCTTTAGTTACATAAAGTACCACTTTGCCATATATCTCTTTAGTTACATAAAGTACCACTTTGCCATATATCTCTTTAGTTACATAAAGTACCACTTTGCCATATATCTCTTTATTTACATAAAGTACCACTTTGCCATATATCTCTTTAGTTACATAAAGTACCACTTTGCCATATATCTCTTTAGTTACATAAAGTACCACTTTGCCATATATCTCTTTAGGTACATAAAGTACCACTTTGCCATATATCTCTTTAGGTACATAAAGTACCACTTTACCATATATCTTTTTAGGTACATAAAGTACCACTTTGCTATATATCTCTTTCGGTACATAAAGTACCACTTTGCTATATATCTCTTTAGGTACATAAAGTACCACTTTGCCATATATCTCTTTAGGTACATAAAGTACCACTTTGCCATATATCTTTTTTGGTACATAAAGTACCACTTTGCTATATATCTCTTTCGGTACATAAAGTACCACTTTGCTATATATCTCTTTAGGTACATAAAGTACCACTTTGCTATATATCTCTTTAGGTACATAAAGTACCACTTTGCTATATATCTCTTTAGGTACATAAAGTACCACTTTGCCATATATCTCTTTAGGTACATAAAGTACCACTTTGCCATATATCTTTTTAGGTACATAAAGTACCACTTTGCTATATATCTCTTTCGGTACATAAAGTACCACTTTGCTATATATCTCTTTAGGTACATAAAGTACCACTTTGCCATATATCTCTTTCGGTACATAAAGTACCACTTTGCTATATATCTCTTTCGGTACATAAAGTACCACTTTGCTATATATCTCTTTCGGTACATAAAGTACCACTTTGCCATATATCTCTTTCGGTACATAAAGTACCACTTTGCCATATATCTCTTTAGGTACATAAAGTACCACTTTGCCATATATCTCTTTAGGTACATAAAGTACTACTTTGCTATATATCTCTTTCAGTACATAAAAGTACCACTTTGCCTTTCATTCTTTCAGTGTACATAAATAAGGTACTACTTTGCCCTACATCCCTTTAGGGTACATAAGGTACTACTTTGTCCTACATCCCTTTAGGGTACATAATGAACCACTTTGCCGTACATCCCTTTAGGGTACATAATGAACCACTTTGCCGTACATCCCTTTAGAGTATATAAAGAACCAGCTGATGCTTGTAGATTGGCTGAATTACTAGAGTAGTGGCCAGAATGCCTTGCCATATCTATTCCAGCTCTTTACATTTTGACAGCAATGTCTGGTTGTATTTTCCCTTGGACAACATCAGTGTGTCACTGATATGAGAGACACCTGCCTTCATGATCAACTTAAACCACCACCACTCCAGTCTGGCACCAGTGATGTTACAGGTAAACTGCAGCAATGTGAAATGAAGCGTCTTGTTCATGGACACAACACACGATCTGGTTTAGGAAGTTAAACCACGACTTTATTTTTGAGAGCCTGACACCCTAACTACTGCGCTAAGTGTCTTCACACTATAACTACTACTACTATCAACATGACCACTACTACCACAAATATCACCAGCACCACCACTATTACTACTACCACAACCACCACTTCTACTACTACTTTCACAGTGACATGAAGGTCACCAGCAATTTCAATAACATGATGATGATGGTGATGGTTGTACACAGCTAAATGAGGAAATCGCATGTCCTTGGGTAAAGAGATCCTCTTTAATCTGATATATGAATCAGTATATATATACACATACACACATTCACATCCACTGACACTTTTACATTCACACGCATATATATATATATAAAAAGGCACATATATACACATACATTCACAGGCACACTTATATTCATACACACACATTGACACACATAATTACATTCATACTCTTATATAATCAAATGCACATACACACATGCTCACATATGCACACACATGCACATACACACAGTATATGTGTGTACGTGTTCATTTAGTTAGGTTAATCTGTCAACAACTGCTGCTACTTAGCTGTGTAATCGACTAACACTAAGAAGATCAGAGATGAAGTCCTTATCACCCCCTCTGGGATAGGAAGCTAGTCTATCAATTGCAAGGGACTTACCATCTTTTCATTATTCAGCATCACTCCTTCCTTTGCTCAGTTTTCTACCTTTTTCTCTTACAGCAAGGTAAAGAGAAGTTAACTTTGTTCTGTACTACATGAGACTATATTAGCAAGACATTCTTAAACTGTACAAATCATTATTAAATGATCACCCTAGGATGTGAACCCCCAATGCCTGACATAGTGGGTCTTATATATTTCAGCCCTTTCATTCTCTCTCTCCTTCCCTTTCTTTCATCAATTACACACCCATACAAAATCATACACACACATCTCCATCTCTCTCTCTCTCTCTCTCTCTCTCTCTCTCTCTCTCTCTCTCTCTCTCTCTCTCTCTCTCTCTCTCTCTCTCTCTCTCTTTCTCTCTCTCTCTCTCTCTCTCTCTCTCTCTCTCTCTCTATATATATATAGGTAAGTAAAAGGTAAACAGAAATAACAACACAGTCGGTACAGTATATTGAAGGTATATATTAGGTTAACGCTTGATATAGCAGGAAGAGGGTCTTAACGTTTCGGACGCTAGTCCTTCATCAGAAGAAAGAATGAGAAATAAAATAGATTGAGGGGACAGGCGGGATGGAATTGGAAAAAATGTCTTTGGATAAAAATAACAGGTCCATTCATATTGAGAGAAAGAGAGCAGTGCTGAGACCTTAGGGAGATGCAGAATTGTTAAAGAGATAGGTAAAATTCTGTTGGTGCTGTGGTCAAGATTTTACTTCTCTCTCTCTCTCTAGCAGGGAAAAGCGTAGGTAAAATAATAATTGTTTCTACTTTAGGCACAAGGCCAGCAATTACCCAGTATATTACTGGTACTTTACTTTATCGACCCCGTAAGGATGAAAGGCAAAGTTAACCTCGGCGGGATTTGAACTCAGAACATAAAGGGATGTAACTATGCTAGAAAGCATGGCGTCCGACCCTCTACCGATACTGCCAAATAATAATGATAATGATGGTGATATATATATATGCATGTATATACATATATGCAAAAAGTAAATGGAAGCAACAGAGCAATCAACATAGTACAATAAAGAAATATGTTAGTTTCATGCTTGATATAATAAAAAAAAAGAGTCATTACATTTCAGACATTAGTCTGTCATCGCACACACACCTCAGCAGGATATGAACTTAAAGGGCTATAACTATATGCTGCAAAGCATGTTCGATGCTCTACCGATACTGCCTAGTCATTGGTGTGACAATAATAATAATTTTCCTTGCACATAGAAATAGAGTAAACATTATAAACATAGGGGCTTGGGAAAAGTTATATTAAAAGCAGGGTAGGGTCAAGGGCATTAAATGATAAGCAAATTAATTTGATGGTAAGAGCCTAGTGGTAAGGGCGTTGGGCTTACAATCATAATACCGTGGGTTTGATTCCTGGACTGGGTTGTGTGCTGTGTTCTTGAGCAAAACATGCCATTTCATGTTGCTCCAGTATACTCAGTTGAAAATGAGTACCAGCAATAGCAGGGGGTTTGATTTTGTGATCAACTGGTGTCTCATCCAGGGGAGAGTCCAGTACTCTTAGTCACCATGGAAGTCAAGATAAACACTGGCCTAATGAGCTTCCTGGCTTGTGACAGATTTTAGACTTATTTTGTTTATTAGCCACAAGGGTTCATACATATAATACAATAGATGTTATAAACATAGGTGTCACAATATATGTGGGGATGGACAAACAGTTATACAGAGACAAGAGTAACCTATTTTTAACATAAGGCAAAAGGCCAAAACTTTTTGGGTAGGGTGGGGGTTGTGAGGGAGAGACAGCCAATTATATAGACACTAGTGTCTATAATTGTGTGTTTGTACATGTCTGTGTGTGTTCGTTTGTGTCTATATATGTGTGTGTGTGTATGCACATGTGTATATGTGCATGCCTGTGTGAATGTATCTACATCTGTGTACTTGTGAATGTGTGTACATGTATGTATGTGTGTGTAAATCTGACATCTATGTATTGAGGTGCATCTGTAGTGTATGTACATCTGTAGTGTATGTACATCTATAGTGTATGTACATCTATAGTGTATGTACATCTATAGTGTATGTACATCTATAGTGTATGTACATCTGTAGTGTATGTACATCTGTAGTGTATGTACATCTGTAGTGTATGTACATCTATGTGCATGTTTCTGCATATGTACATGTACATATGTGTATGAATAAATCTGTGTGTGTACATGTACATGTATGTGTGTCTGTGTGTACATGTATGTGTATCTGTGTGTACATGTATGTGTATGTGTGACATCTGTGTACGTGTGTGTGTGTGTGTGTACATCTGTGTGTGTGTCTATCCTCTACTCCCTCCCACCCCACAGTTGCACCAACCAGGTGCAATAAGATTAACTTCCAAACTTATTAATGAATTACAAAACAGAGATAGGAGGAGGAGAAAGGAGATGGGTTATTAAGTGAAGTGTGTGTGTGACGAGTGTTGGTGGGAGGAGTGGCTAGTTAGTCTAATTAGGGGGAGATCATTTCACCACCACCATCACCCACCATCTCACCAGTATCACTGACACTACTTACCCCCCCCCCCCCATACACCACCACCACCACCACTACCTTACACCACTTCCGCCACCACCATCATCTACTTACTCTTTCTCACCACTACCACTGCTAATACCACCATCACCACTACCACCACCACTACCTTACACCACTTCCGCCACCCCCACCACCTACTTACTCTTTCTCACCACTACCACTGCCAATACCAACTTTCACCACCGCCACCACCACCACCACCACTACCTTACACCACTTCCGCCACCACTATCATCTACTTACTCTTTCTCACCACTACCAATACCAACTTACTCCACCACCACCACTACCACTACCAACTTACACCATCACCGCCACCACCACCACCACCACCACTACCTTACACCACTTCTGCCACCACCATCATCTACTTACTCTTTCTCATCACTACCACTGCCAATACCAACTTACACCACCACCATCACTACCACCACTACCAATACCAACTTACACCATCACCGCCACCACCACCACCACCACCACCTTACACCATTTCCACCCCTACCACCTACTTACTCTTTCTCACCACTACCACCTTACACCACCACCACCACCACTACCTTACACCATTTCCACCCCTACCACCTACTTACTCTTTCTCACCACTACCACTACCAACTTCCACCACCACTACCTTACACCATTTCCACCCTCACCACCTACTTACTCTTTCTCACCACTACCAATACCAACTTACACCACCACCACTACCTTACACCATTTCCACCCCTACCACCTACTTACTCTTTCTCACCACTACCACTACCAACTTACACCACCACCACTACCACTACCTATTCACACCATCTCACCCTCTTGTCAGAAAACCCAGCCAGGGTAGAAATTTTACTTTTGAGTATAAGCTTGCTTTATCATGTCTTCATTGAATTGTTTGTTTACACTATGGTGACTTGTTGTGGTTGGTGTTGTTTTAACCTCCTGTGTTGTTTGTTGTTTTGGATTTAGTTCAACTTAGTGATATCAAATGAATAATAATAATGGTTTCTGATTTAGGCACAAGACCAACAAGTTTTGGAGAAGGCGAAAGTCGATTAAATCGACCCGTTGGGATGAAAGGCAAAGCTAACCTCGGTGGGATTTGAACTCAGAATGTAAAGGGCCGTAACTATGTGCCACAAAGCATAATGTCTGACACTCTGATACTTCCAATCCACCGCCCTTGAATAATAATAATAAGAAGAATAATGATTTCTACTATAGGCACAAGTCCAGCAATTTGAAGGGGTGGGGAAAGTTGATTAAATTGGCCCCAGTGCATTACTGGTACTTTATTTTATTGACTCTGTTAGGATGACAGGCAAAGTTAACCTCGGTGGGATTTGAACTCAGAATGTAAAGGGCCGTAACTCTATATCGTAAAGCGTGGTGGCCAATGTACTATCAATGATAATGATGATAATAATTGTTTCTATTTTTTGACACAAGGATAATGATAATAATACTAATAATAAAAATTGGTCAATATCAGGGTGGGGACCCTACAGAAATCAACACTCCTTGGAACTTCTAGGATACTCAGAAAAGTGCATGACGATTGAAGGTGCCTCCCCAGTTCACTGGTTGCGTACAGCTGGCACCAAATGCTGTATGACAAGCAATATAATAATAGTAATAATAATTGTTTCTACTTTTGGCGCAAGGCCAGCAATTATCTCAGTGCATTACTTGTGCTTTATTTTATTGACCCCATAAGGATGAAAGGCAAAGTTAACCTCGGCGAGATGTGAACTCAGACCATAAAGGGGCGTAACTCTATGCTGTAAAGCATGGTGTCTGATGCTCTACCGATACTGCCCTTATAGTGATAATAATAATACCCTATATTGAAACAAAACTGATGCCGTACACCAACAGGAGTCTATATCTCACCTCACTATCTTCTTTCTTACTAAGACTTTAGTCTTTGCTAAGCTTATTCTAAGTCCTTTTGATTCTAGGTTTTGTTTCCATGTGTGGAATTTCTTCTCTAAATTTTTACTAAGGTCATCAGCATATGTATGTCACCAGGTATAGCAGGTCTTAACCTCCTCCGAAATGAGCCAGTATTGATAGTTGCTGTCCTAACATGTGTTAACCTGTCTTTCTCTGGATCTGAAAGGAAGTGTGTTATTACTTGATAACTATCAAGGGATTCTCACAGATAGTAAGATGTTTGCAACCAGTCCACACCCCTATTAACACGTACAACAGTAATATGGTTAATATTCGCCCTACATATACAGTTATGGTTTATTATATCAGAACATGGTATATTTGAATGTGCTACCACCACTAGAAAGGTTCTCTATCAAGACTAAAGTGCTCTCTCTACAAAATGGATGTAAAAACGATGATGATGATGCTGTATATATGTATATATATTTATGCCATCATAATCATCATCGTCATTTTAACATCTGCTTTCCCTGCTAGCAAGGGTTGGATGGGTCTACATAGACCAAGTCAGTACTGATCTCCCTGACAAGCCAGGGATCTGTTGTTTTACTTGTATGGTCTCACCTTCTACCCAAGTGCACAAAGAAGAGTGTCATGTCTTTGATGCAACTGATGTTCCTCCAACTCTTTGTTTGGCAAGCTTTCTACAGCTGGATACCCTTTCTGTCACCAACCACTTTACGTACTGGGTGCATTTATCATGTAGATCCCCAAACACTAGGGAGGCTGTCACGCCATGACACGAATGAAGGCTCCTCATGGACCTTTGTTTGGGAAGCTTTCTATGACTGGATGCTCTTCCTATCACCAAATGTGTGTGTGTTTGTGTGTATATATATATATATATATATATATATAAATAAATGTATATAAATATGTCTAGTCAACATCAACAGTTTTCCAAGAGATGGTAATATGAATGGACCTGTTATTTTTCTTAAATATTTTTTTCTCCATTTATGACCTGCCCATCTCAATCTTTCTATTTCTTCTTTAATTTCTCATTCTATCTTCTTAAGATTCTTTTCCTACTATATCAAGCGTATAACTAATAATATTTCTTCATCGTACTGTGTCGTTTGCATTGTTATTTCTGTTTGCTTTTTGCATACACACATATATAAAAATATAAATTTAGGAATTTAGCGTATAGGTTGGGGTCCACCAGGGCTCTGTTCTTAGCCCTCTCCTGTTCATCATAGTCCTGCAGGCAATAACGGAGGAGTTTAAGACCGGATGCCCATGGGAACTCCTGTATGCTGATGACCTCGCACTCATAGCTGAATCTATGGTAGAACTAGAGAATAAATTCCAAACCTGGAAGCAGGGACTAGAAAGAAAGGGTCTCAAAGTCAACATGACAAAGACTAAGGTCCTTGTAAGTAGACGAGAAAACAGAACCCAGATCCCCTCAGGGAAATGGCCTTGCTCAGTATGTAGGAAAGGTGTAGGTAGGAACTCCATTCTCTGCCCCAAATGCAAACAATGGGTACACAAGAGATGTAGCGGGATCTCAGGAAGCTTAATTAAGAATGTAGGATTCACATGCAGCAGCTGTGCTGAGACAGCAAACAGCCACAGGAAACAAGTACCACCAATCTCTGGGAGGGCCCTGTAGAAACAGTAGACAGCTTCAGCTACCTAGGTGACCAAATTAGCAACGGAGGTGGGTGTTCAGAAAGTACAATAACTAGGGTAAGAACGGGATGGAAGAAGTTTAGGGAACTACTACCACTGCTAGCTGCAAAAGGCTTCTCCCTCAGAATGAAAGGCAGACTGTATGATGCGTGTATCCGAGCAGCGATGTTGCATGGTAGTGAGACCTGGGCGCTGAAGGTGGAAGACTTACGTAGATTAGAGAGAAACGAAGCCTGCATGCTCCGATGGATGTGTAACAATAATATACGTGAATGACAAATCATAAATGAATTGAGAGACTGAGCATAAGAGGAATCAAATGCTGTGTGCAGGAGAGGCGGTTGCGCTGGTATGGACATGTGATGCGTATGAAGGATGACAGCTGCATAAAAAGGTGCAGAGCACTAGAAGTTGATGGAAACCGTGGAGTGGGGAGACCCAAGATGACCTGGGATGAGGTGATAAAAGCCGACCTTACCCAATTACACCTCTCAAAGACAATGACACACGACCGTGACTTCTGGCGTCACGCAGTAATACAGAGTACCCGACCTCCCATGGGTACAAGCTGAAGCATATAGACAAGATGCCCCCACACCCCCCACCGCAAGGTGGTCGTGGAGGTGCCACGGCAAAAAAGCACCCAGCCCACACTGTAAAGTGGACGTGTAGGCGCCACGAAAAAGCACCCAGCACTCACTGTAAATGAGGTTGGTATTAGGAAGGGCATCCAGCTGTAGAAATCAAGCCAAATCAGTTCCTGTATGAGCAAGGCATGGTCAGCCGACCAGACACTGCCCACAACAGGACAACCCGTCTAACCCATGCTAGCGTGGAAGAACGGACGTAAAACGGTGATGATGATGATAAATAAGATAAGGGTAATATTGTATATTACTCGATTACCAGTAAGATAAGTAGCTCCAGACCTATATCTGGATGAAATGATCGTAAGCAATTAAATGCCTTGAACACAATTTGATTGTTATTTATGTTGTATGTATATATATACATTGCATTGTTTGTATATTAAACAGATATTGGATGAACTGCGTAAGGAACTGACAGAAGGTCAACAGCAGAAGCTAGAGTTGGTCGTTTCTCAGATTATCAAGCAGCATCAAGTTGATCTTGACCAGCTCAGGTCACACTATAAAGTAAGTAACACTTGCACTTTACCTTTCATCTATTCTAGGTTGATAAAAATGACACCAGACAAGCACTGGGTTTAATTATTCCTCTATATCTCTTTCTTACTTCCATTCTTTCACTATCTCTCTCTTTTTCTGGAAGAAATTTGCTGTATTCAGACCTGGAGAGGAGATGGACTCCACCAGGTTTTAAAATGCCCTAAGACATGCCATGTGTCAATATTCGGTCCCCATGACTGCATTGTGATTTCCTGGGCCATACATATGTGCATGTATGATAGCCATGGACTTCTCCTTTCCTCACTGTGTGGGATTCATGTACCTGAATAGTCACCGTCTTCATATAAAGCTTAGATGTCGATAAAAAAAGTGCCAGTTTAGTACTGGGGTCAATTCTTCCTCTGTATCTCGTTCTTACTTTCATTCTTTCACTCTCTCTATCCTTTTCTGGAAGAAATCTGCTGTATTCAGAACTGGAGACGAGATGAGTTCTACCATTTAAAAAAAAAAATGCCCTAGAAACGCTATATGTCAATAATGCACTCCTATGACTCCCTCCCTCAGAAGTTACGGGACCATACCATACCCACATTCACACTACAACATATAAGTGACACTTACTCTATCACATATAAATGATGCTCACATTACAACATTTATGGTACACTCATATTAGTAATCGGCCCTGGTCAGATGTTAAAAGTAGGCTATATTTAGTAATAGGTCCTGGCCAGATGTGAAATGCAGGTTGTATTTCAACTGGTAATAGTCCTTGACCAGATGTGAAAATATTGGATCTGTTTCAAACACACATGCGCTCTCATCTATGTATACACTCTGACATAATTAACCTAAGTTTACACACAGCTTAACTCACATAAACAATGCCACACTTGATTCTACACACATACATACACACACATACACACATAGTATCATCTACACACACATACACACATAGTATCATCTACATACACATACATATTCACATACAATATCATCTACACATGCACACACACATTCACATACAGTATCACCCCCACACACATATTCACATACAGTATCATCCACACACACACACACATCTAACTTAATGAAGCTGGCACACAGCTTAACTAACTAACACATGCAACTTCACACTTGATTCCACATACACACACACATGTACATATTCTCTCTATCATGCATGCTTGTGAATATGAACATACATCTAAAACTATATATGTGTATACACACACACACACACACACACACATCTGATCACACCATTCTTCTTCCATGCCCGTACACCCAAGCCCCAGTTCCCAGTCCACACTGTAAATGAGGTTGGCATTAGGAAAGGCATCCAGCTGTAGAAATCAAGCTAGAAACAGTTCTGTATGTACAAGACATGGACACCTGATCTGACTTGCCTCACACGGGACAACCTGTCTAACCCATGCTAGCATGGAAAATGGACATTAACTGATAATGATGAAACACATACTCTTCTACTCATCATTTTTCTCATTTCCCTTGTAAAACATAAACAGAAACACATACATAAATACATTACTTATACATTCATGGACAGCTTTAGATATATTGTCTCTTGCACATAGACATTCCTATCTACTATCAACCACACACACACACACATTCAGACACATAATATATATATATATATATATAAACACACATAATATATATATATATAAACACAAACACACACACACATGCATATATATAGATATAGATATATTTGAAAAAAAGGAAAAGAATGGCTTCACTTATAGTTGTCCTTCTAATGTAGGCATAATTGATCTACATTGCAAAATTATAAAATTATAAAATTGTAAAATTATAAAATTAAATTTGTTAGAATACCAACTACAAGTCATCCTTTCCCTTCTTTTCAAATATACCTAACTGTACCAAGGATTTCACACATTTTCCAATATAAATATATATACATGTATATATATATATATATATATATATATATATATATATATATATATATATATATATATATATATATATATACACAGACACACACACACACACAGACACACACATATATATCACCATCACCATTTTATGTCCATTCTTCCATGCTAGCATGTGTTAGACGGGTTCTGTTGTTGGCAATGCCAGGTCAGGTGACCATGTCTTGCTCATACATACATACATACATACATACATACATACATACATACATACATACATACATCAGGACACACAGCTTTGCGATATCCTCAGCTGCTGCTGCCAGGAAAACAGCCACTTATGTGTTTATTGCAGGTGACTTCAATCATCCTGAGATCGATTGGGAAACCTTTTGTTGGCCACAAAGTGCAAACGATTTCCTTGAGCTAGTGCTGGACTCAAACTGGCCACAAGTAGTCAGTTCTCCAACAAGAGGTGACAACACTTTGGACCTGCTCTTCACCACTACTCCTGAAGTGGTTATCAGTTGTACTACTGAGGAACCTCTAGGCGACTCTGATCATGCTATGATCATTGCTAATCTGGCTCTTGTGGGCAGCAACAAAAACCAGAACCATCTCCAATCTGCTTGCTTTGATTGGAAGAAAGCAGATTGGAACTTGTACTGCACTGAGCTACAGCGCCCAAACTGGCATGAGTTCTATAACTCTGGAGATGTGAACACTATACTCTAGAGCATCCTGGACTCAATATGGATAGCATGTGCAGCATTGGTGCCACGTAAGCAGAAAAAAACCCACCCCAAAAGTGCAATTTGGAAACTTCAGCGGTCCGACTTGCCAGGAAAGAACGTTGGAATGCTGAATGGGAATATAAACTGCATAAATCAGATGCCAACAGAAAAGAGAAGAATAAATCTTCCAACCATCTCAAGCAAGTGACAAAAAGGCAGTGCTTGAATTTGAACAGTGCATAGCAACCAATCCTGACAGTAAGGTGTTCTGGAAATATGTACATTCAACGCAGAGACCTCACTCTCCAGTTGGTCCTCTTCGAAATCCCCACACTTGGAATACGCATCATCAGTCTGGAACCCTTATCTTGCTCAGAACATTGACCTCCTGGAAACTGTTCAGAGACGTGCAACCAAGCGCATACCCTCCATCAGACACCTACCATACTCTGAACGCCTTGCTTCCCTGGGCATGGATTCATTGAAGCTCCGACGCCTGGCAATGGACTTGGTAAACACCCACAAAGTTATTAACCATCTCGCCAACAACAACCCTGATAACCTTTTTGATCTCCATGTATCTAACACACGTGGACATGCCTACAAAGTCAGAAAACAGCACAGCTCCCATGACTTTCAGAAACATTTTTTCACGCTCAGAGTTGCTGAAGCATGGAACAAACTGCCTGCGTCAGTTGTTAGCTGCCGAGACACTGCATCCTTTAAAACCCTCATGCTTCCCGAAATTTGCCAAAACTACACCTGATGTACCCCTTCCATACACATGCACACATGTGTATATCATGACTTATGCACTGTTCATTTTCCTGACGTTTGTACATTACGCTATGTACTATACATACACTTTTGATGAGTTGTAGTGCACCTGAGCACTGTACACAATATTTTCATTATATCATATATATATATATATATATATGATATATACACATACGTACACACAAGCACAATATACACATACTTACTTTTCCTACTTGCCACATACTCACTATATTCCCTCCATATATATATATATATATATACATACATACACATTGATACACACATATATACACACACATACTACTTATTTACTTATGTATATAAGCACACTTACTTTCTCATAATCACCACACATACAATACCTCCTCACTCTCATATATATATATATACATCATCATCATCATCATCAACGTTTAACGTCCGTGTTTTGGGGGTATTTTGTTAGAGATGCCTACTGGCTGTACTAGGTTTTACTATGTATTTAGGTAAGGCGGGTCTTCTCTGTTACTGAGTACCGCCAAAGGTCTCGGTCCAGTGACATTGTCTTGGAGAGGTGTAAGTGTGTGAGGTCGGAGTTTATCAGCTCGTCCCAGGTTTTTCTAGGTCTGCCTATTCCGTGGCTACCGTCTATCTTTATTGCCCTGCACTTTGTTATACAGCTATCGACTTTCATGCGCATCACGTGTCCATACCAACGTAGCCTTCTCTCGAGTAAACAACATCTGATCCCTCTTATTTCTAATTTTTTCCTTAGTTCGTTTATGCTTTGCTGTTCACGTATATTACTGTTACACATCCAGCGGAGCATGCAAGCTTCGTTCCTCTCTAGTCTGCATATATCCTCTGCACACAATGCCCAGGTCTCACTGCCATGCAACATTGCTGTTCGTATGCAGGCATCGTACAACCTGCCTTTCATTTTTAGGGAGAACCCTTTAGCAGCTAATAGTGGTATAAGCTCTCTGAACTTTTTCCAACCAGTTCTGACTCTAGCTACTGTACTTTCAGAGCACCCTCCCCCACTGCTGATTTTATCACCCAGGTAACGGAAACTGTCCACTATTTCTATAGAACCCTCTGCGCAATTGAAAGAGCTAGTATTTTGTGGGCACTTGCTGCTACTTATTGCACCAGAGCACCGGCCACATGTAAAATCTATGTTCTTAGTTAGCTTACCTGTGATCCCACTACATCTTTTATGCACCCATACTTTGCATTTAGGACATAAAATGGAGTTTCTACCTACGCCTTTCCTACACACCGAGCACGACCATTTCCCAGAAGGGACCGCCGCCTTATTTTCTTTCCTACAAACTAGAACTTTAGTCTTAGCCAGGTTAATTTTAAGGCCTTTTGATTCTAGGCCGTGCTTCCATGTTTGGAATTTCTTCTCTAGCTCGGCCATTGATTCCGCTATGAGTGTCAGGTCGTCTGCGTATAGGAGTTCCCATGGGCAGCCGGTCTTGAACTCCTCTGTTATAGCCTGAAGGGCAATAATAAATAGTAGGGGGCTGAGAACAGAGCCCTGATGGACGCCAACATTTACGCTAAACTCTTCACTATATTCGTTGTTAATTCTAACCTTGCTGACTGTTTCTTTATACATGGCTTGTATAGCTCTCACAAGCCATTCGTCAACGCCTAGTTTTCTAAGAGCCCACCAAATAATGGAGCGGGGGACTCTGTCGAAGGCTTTCTCCAAGTCGACAAAAGCTAAGTAGAGGGGTTTACCTTTAGCTAGGTACTTCTCCTGTAGTTGTCGTACAATGAAAAGAGCGTCTGTGGTACTTTTGCCTGACACAAACCCGAACTGCATTTCATCTAGGTCAATTCTCTCTCTGATTAGTTGTGCTATTACTTTTTCCGTGACCTTCATGACCTGGTCGATTAATTTAATGCCTCTATAGTTACTCCTATCTAGGGCGTCTCCTTTACCCTTATAACAGTTAACGATGATGCTGCTATGCCAGTCCTTCGGAACAACCCCATTCTGTACGACTTGGTTAACTATGCGGGTGACCATGGTGTGTCCCACCGTGCCAGATGCCTTCAGCATCTCAGCAACTATTTCCGAAGGCCCAGCCGCCTTACCCGTCTTCATATCCTTGATTGCCTTACTTATTATACTCCCCTCGACTAACACTGCTGGCCCCTCTATTGGGTCGATATGGGGGAGACTGTCTTTCTCCCATTTATTCTCCTCATTTAGTAGCCTTTCATAGTGACACTTCCAAGCTACCTTCTTATCAGTGTCGGTGATGGCAAGTATGCCATCATCGTTAAGTACACACTTCTCCCCGACAATATCACGGTTTTCCTTGACGCATTGCTTAGCATTCCTGAACACCTCACGTTTTTGGTCATCGCGTTGTAGAACATGCTTGAACTTTCTTTCCTCAGCTTCCCTTTTTGCTAAGTACACTTGTCTCCTAGCTTCCCTCCTGGCCACTTGATAGTCTTCTCTACTTCCCCCATCCCGCCATACTTTCCAAGCCTGCTTTTTGGCCTTAATTGACCCCTCCGGGCGATGGGGTTATGTTAGCCGTCCGCGGTCGAAACAATGAGGAGTGCTCGCATTCTCGTCCACGTATATATATATATATATATATATATATGTATATATATATATATGTGTGTGAGTGTGTATATATTTATGTATATCAGCACACTTATTTTCTCACTTCCACTAATACACTACACTCCTTCCCTTATATACCTTCTTTTACACATGCTTTCACACTCACACATACACTTTCACATACAGTGAAGCATGTAAGCTCTACTTTGCATCACATACACGCACTCTCACTCACTATACTCCCTACATTGCCCACTCCCCCATACCTGTACGCTCCTCAGTGCAGACGACCCGCTATATTCTGCATTGCGTATACATACACATATACAAGCATACGCACTCACACATCACCACTTCTCCCCCATACCTATACTCTTCTCAGTGCAGACGGACATCGCATATACATACACATACATAAGCATACACACTTACACTCACTCAAACTATACCCCCCCCCCTCTCCTCCAACGTTCTCCGTGCAGACTGACAGCTGCTCTATCCACAAACCACATGTTAAATCCTCCTTCATATATAATCAGGTGGATGTTGACAACAGAGTATGTTTATTGTGATGCTGTCCTGCCAGCAATGGACCTCTGCAACAACAGTATCACCACCGTCACTGCCATCATCATCATTGCTAACAGCAAAGCATGATAGCCATCTTAGCTATCTCAAAAGTCTATTGGTATATGAAAATGGTCAGTCTCTATCTCTCTCTCTCTCTCTTATCTCTCTCTGTATCTTTCTTACTCTTTCTCTTCTTGATAACATTTACCTCTGTATTTGTACTTATCTCTCCACCTGTCTTTCTCTTCTTCCTCATTAGTATTGTATGTGTTGTTGTTATTGCTGTTGTAGCTGCTGCTGTTGCTGCTGATATTTGTTGTTGTTGTTTAGCCCAAGGTCGGCTCTAATCCGGTAGACTTGTTTTTCACAAACATCTTTGACTCACAGTACAGTTTAGAAAAAAAGTATAAATATTTTGGTGCATTTTCTACCTAAATTCGAAAATTTATTCAAAAGAGGTATTTAAACATATTAACCTAGTATAAAATAGAAATATAGATAATTGATCTCCAGAAACATTATATGTACTTCCTTCTTAAGTCAGTTACTGGAGTAAAGTTCTCTAAGAGAAACATGTATATGGTGTACATAGCCGATGTCTTGGACTTTTATGAAGCACTGAGGGGATAAAGTTAATATAAAGAATGGTGTGGTCATGTATGGAGGTGCTATAACATAGCTTATAGAATAGGATGAAAACACTTAGAGATGGAAAAATAAGTTACCTTGGCCACTACAAGGAATTGAACCCTGCATTTCCCAGATACCGGCTAGATAATGATTTAATGTGCCTAGCTGGTATCTGGGAGATATGGAGAACAATTCCTCATAGCAACTGATGGCAACTTCTTTCCCTATCTTTTAGGGTTTCCACCCTATTATATAAGCTATTTTACATCATCTCTGTCATGTGTTCACCATTCTTTATATATATTTGATTTGATGTTTTATTAGCAATGTCTTCATTCTTGGTTTGTTTCCCACTTTGACAGTTATATAGGAACTTTATTACAAATTTCAATTTGTAGTTTTCACATTTTGTAATAGAATCTTGCTCCTTTGCTGTGTACCTAATTACATCTCGCAGTGCACCTAATTATGTCTTGTGGGACACCTGTACACTAAGGTACATAATTTGGGTACCACTGGAGTACACATATAGCAAGACATTGGTCACCTCAAGACTGTAGTTAAACACTTGCCCAAAGGGCCATGCGGCAGGGCTGAGACCAAAACCATGTGGTTGCTAAATTTACCAATCGCACACATAGTCATGCCTGCTTTGATTATTTAGTTAGATCCCTAGTTGGCACAGCTCTCTCTCTCTCTGTGTGTGTGTGTGTGTGTGTGTGTGTGTGTGTGTGTGTGTGTTTATATATGTGTGAATGTATTATATGTGTATATACATGTAATGTATTTTATGTGTGCATTGAAACATCCTTACATATGTTTAAGACTGCATATATATTTGTGTGTATGTATGTTTATGTATGTATAATGTATTTGTGTGTGCATTAAAATATCTTTGCATATGTATAAAACTGCATTTATATTTGTGTGCATGTGTGTGTTTATGTGATTTATGTATGTGTGAATGTATGTATGTATAATGCATTTGTGTGTTCATTGAAACATCCTTCCTTACGTATAAGACAATATATATATATATATATATATATAATTGTTTCTACTATTGGCACAAGGCCAGCAATTACCCAGTACATTACTGGTACTTTATTTTATCGACCCCGTAAGGATGAAAGGCAAAGTTAACCTATATATATATATATATATATATATATATATATATAATATTTATGTGCATATGTGTGTGTGTATTTTTGTGTGTGTGTGAATGTATATATGTGTATAATGTATTTGTGTGTGCAACATCCTTTGTTATGTATAAGTATATTTGTGAGCATGTATGTGCACATGCTCCAGCATGGCCTACACGTCAATGTTTTGAAGCAACTGGCTAGCTAGAAGGTATATTTGTGTATACATGTGCATGCTCATCTGTATGTGCTAACATGTCTGTGTCTATGGGTATGGAAGTTGTATACTTTGACTGTTAAAAGTCAACTAGTGAAAACAACACAGTAGAATGATGATAGAATAAGAGATAGAAGAAAGAATAGGGCAGGCATGGGAAACCTTTTATAAGCAGTGGGCTGCATAGGATGTGGCTCCACATCAGGTGGGTCACACTACTAAAATATTCAAGGCAATTCAGAAAGTCAAGCGGGTTGCATGCGGCTCAAGGGCCACAGTTTGCCCATGTGTTGTATATGTTATATAATGTATGTGATGTGGCACCTTATGTTAGACAACAGTAACACGTGTATATATGTGTTGTATAACACGTGTTGGAAGGTTACCAGGTACATATAGGTCATCTGGTACTTATCTTGCCATACCACTCTCACCACCCTCCCTCCCTCTCTATTTCATTTAGTTAAAAACAATTTTATTAATTAAAAAAAAAATAATTTTTTTATTAACCTTACCATTACCATCATTGCTACCACAACCACCACCATGACCACCACCACTACTACTACTACTACTTTTTTCCATTTTTTACGTCCGATTTTCCCTGCTTGCAAGGGGGTGGGACGGGAACTGATTCTGGCTTGATTTCTACAGCTGGATGCCCTTCCTAACACCAACCTCATTTACAGTGTGGGCTGGGTGCTTTTTTGCCGTGGCACCTCCACAACCACTTTGCAGTGGAATGATATGGACCCCAGTCCCTATCATCTCATTTCTACAGCTGAGTAAACTGGAGCATGTGAAATAAAGTATCTTGCTCAAGGAAACAACACATCACCCGGTCTGAGAATTGAACTCACAACCTTTCGATTGCAAGGCCAATGCTCTAACCACTAAGCCATGTAATAATAATTGTTACTACTTTTTGGCACAAGGCCAGCAATTACCCAGTACATTACTGGTACTTTATTTTATCGACCCCGTAAGGATGAAAGGCAAAGTTAACCTCGGCAGGATTTGAACTCAGAATGGGAAGGGCTATAACTCTATGCGTCAAAGCATGGCGTCCGACTCTCTACTGATACTGCCAATTCACCATAATAATGGTTTCTTATATAGGCACAAGGCCAGTAATTTGGGGGGAGGGGAAAGTCGATTAAATCGACCCCAGTGTGTGACTGGTACTTTATTTTATCGACCCCGTAAGGATGAAAGTTAATCTCGGCGGGATTTGAACTCGGGCCTTGCTTGGTATGTAGGAAAGGTGTAGGTAGGAACTCCATTCTCTGCCCCAAATGCAAACAATGGGTACACAAGAGATGTAGTGGGATCTCCGGAAGCTTAACTGAGAATATAGGCTTCGTATGTAGCAGCTGTGCTGGGACAGCAAGCAGCAAAATGCCACAGGAAACAAGTACCACCAAACTCTGGGAGGGCTCTGTAGAAACAGTAGACAGCTTCTGCTACCTAGGTGACCGAATTAGCAGCGGAGGTGGGTGTTCAGAAAGTACAATAACTAGGGTAAGAACGGGATGGAAGAAGTTCAGGGAGCTACTGCCACTGCTAGCTGCAAAAGGCTTTTCCCTCAAAATGAAAGGCAGACTGTATGATGCATGTATACGAACAGCAATGTTACATGGTAGTGAGACCTGGGCGCTGTCTGTGGAAGACTTGCGTAGATTAGAAAGAATCGAAGAATGCATGCTCTGATGGATGTGTAATAGTAATATACGGAACGGCAAAGCATAAATGAATTGAGAGAGGGACTGAGCATAAGAGGAATCAAATGCTGTGTGCAGGAGAGGCGGTTGCGTTGGTATGGACATGTGATGCGTATGAAGGATGACAGCTGCATAAAAAGGTGCAGAGCACTAGAAGTCGATGGAAACCGCGGAGTGGGGAGACCCAGGAAGACCTGGGATGAGGTGATAAAAGCCGACCTTACCCAATTACACACAGTAATACAGAAGACCCGACCCCCACGGGTAAAAGCCGAAGATGAAGCATATAGACAATATGCCCCCACACCCTCCCACTGCAAAGTGGTCGTGGAGGAGCACCCAGCCCACACTGTTAAGTGGACGTGTAAGTGCCACGGCAAAAAACGCACCCAGCACTCTCTGTAAATGAGGTTGGTGTTAGGAAGGGCATCCAGCTGTAGAAATCAAGCCAGAATCAGTTCCTGTATGAGCAAGACAAGGTCAGCCGACCGGACACTGCCCACAACTGGACAACCCATGCTAGCATGGAAGAATGGACGTAAAATGGTGATGATGATGATCATCATAAAGGGCCGTAACTTTTTGCTGCAAAGCATGGTGTCCGACCCTCTACCGATACTGCCAATCCACTAATAATAGTAATAATAATAATAAAGCAGTCAATTTGGTTGAGTTGTTAGACTGATGGACATTTGTTTTAGCTCTCTGTGTTCTGAGTTCAAATCCTGCCGATATCTACTTTGTTTTTCCTCTTTTTGGAGTCAGTAAAGTACCAGTCCAGTGCTGGTACAACCCTCTCTCCTTCCAGTTGTTGCAACCTTGATGTTCTGCTGGATAAAGAGAGGGAGGGTCAAGAGGATGTCTGTGTTTACTTGTAACTTCATGAACACCTAAAACTCCTTAATGAAAGCATGCCGTGTACTACCAAGTCATACTCGATTGTGAGTGATAGCTGTAGTATCTTTACTACTGCCATTGTCACAACTATTATTACTACTACTATTGTCACAACTATTATTACTACTACTATTGTCACAACTATTATTACTACTACTATTACCATCTTTATTATTCCTACTACTGACTGGAATGGACCTCCATCAGTTGCGATGATGAGTGTTCCAGTTGTTCGATCAATGCTGTGGCTTGCTCATGAAATTAACGTGTAAGTGGCTGAGCATTCTACAGACATGTGTACCCTTAATGTAATTCCCAGGGAGATTCAACAGGGCACAATGTGGGACAAGGCTGACCCTTTGAATTATACGGTCAATGTTTCCTCTATATCTTTTCATTCTCACTTCCTCTCTGTCTCTCCTATGAAAGAAATCAACTGTGTTCAGACATAGAGAGAGTATGGGCTCTGTCAGGTTTAATGTACCCAAGACATGTGTCAGGCCAGTGCACCTATGACTCCAAGTGTTACAGGCCATACACATATACACTAATATTTACCTGTCGTGTATTAATTATTTCTACTTTTGGCACATGGTCAGCAATTTGAATGGAAGGGAAAGTTGATTAAATTGACTTCAGTCCATTACTGGTATTGCATTTTATTGACTCTCATAGGATGAAAGGCAAAACTAACTTCAGTGGGATTTGATCTCAAAATGTAATTATAATAATTATTATCATCATCATCATCATTGCAATCACTGTTGAATATTCCAAAGTCTCTCCACAATTCACAATTTTCCATTGTTCCTAGCAACTGCTCCTTACTGAGGTTTGTATTATCTGAGAGTTGATCGATGAATGTTCAATCAGGTCCTCTACTGTGTCTCCCGTGAGTTAGTTCCCACAATAGTAGCTTGTATTCCACTTCCTGCTTATTTCTCTAGCAATGTCCTGCAAATCATAACTGTCATTGAGCAATTGTAGTTGTTATCTTGGTCAAGTTTCTGTATAAACTTTCATTTGTAATACGTTGGCACCAATTTATGTTTTGTACAACCCTAAGCATTTTAGTGTCTGCACCATCTAGTTTCTTCCCAAGTACAGAAGTATGGAAAGTATGAATGAAAGATGAACTGCTTGAAATTTGCCTTCAAAGGAGAAGTACTGAAAATCTGGAGAAAAGCAGAAATAGTGTCTCTACCCAAGAATGGTGACCAGGGATATACAGCAAATTACAGAGGAATTACTTTGAGCTGAATAATAGTTGACCAAAATAAATTGTGTCTTTAATTTAGATAGCTTTGTCTTTCACTCTGCCATGCTGCATCTCCCTGAGAAATACAGTATGGGTACATATGCCTGTGAAATGCACTGCCATTTACACATTAATTTCCCAAGCAGGGTTGTCATTGTTCAAATAACTGGATCAGAACTGGTGGAGTACCCACCAACAGCAAGCGCTGTAACTAAATTGCAGTTTGGTGCTCTATTGATTCTGCCATAATTAGATTTGATAATCTTCTCTTTTCCACACTGTAAATGTGGTTGGCATTACGAAGGACATCCAGCCATAGAAACTTAGCCAGGAACAGTTGTGTGTGAGTAAAATATGGTCATCTGACCTGACCTGTCTCACAATGGTACAACTCGTCTAACCCATGCTAGCATGGAAAAATGGACATTAAACAGTGATGATAATCCACCTCTTACCATTCCTAGCTCCTCCTCATCTCAACTTCCCTACCTACCTAGCTACTCTACCCAGCCCACCATCCTGTCTGTCTGTCTGTCAGGTTTATTTTTGGGTAGCTTCCTGTGAGCTATTCTGTCACAATAATTACAGGTTATAGAGATATTAGACTCTTATGCAGCGTGTCATCTTAACAGGATTATTTTATTGTTGTTGTTTTTGTTATTCATGTTGTTCTTCTTGATGTTGTTGGTGATATTGGTGTTGTTGGTTTTATTGTTGGTGTTATTGGTATTGTTGTTGTTGCTGCTGCTGTTGTTGGTATTTTTGTTGTTGTTGTTGCTGTTGTTGGTATTATTGGTGTTGTTGGTATTATTGGTGTTGTTGGTATTGCTGTTGTTGGTATTGCTGTTGTTGGTATTGTTGTTGTTGGTATTGTTGTTGTTGGTATTGTTGTTGTTGGTATTGTTGTTGTTGGTATTATTGTTGCTGTTATTGGTATTGTTGTTGTTGTTGTTGCTGTTGTTGGTTTTATTGGTGTTGATGGTATTGCTGTTGTTGTTGGTATTGTTGTTATTGTTGTTGCTGTTGCTCTTGTGTTGACGTTCTTAATGTTGTGTGATTGTTGCTAATCATAATCATTATCTTTACGGTCACCTTCATATTCATAATTAACAGGATCATCATCATCACCATCACCACAATGATCATGATCATCATTATGATCATCATTAATATCTTTCATGTTGTTATTTCATTTCACCTTGGTTGTAGAAAAGGCATAGACACTCTTGTAACCATTCTCTCTCTTACTAAAATCTGTTGTTCTTATGTGAATGTCTATTCTTGGATGTAATGACAATTTTTATCATAATTATCTGTCAACATCATCATTATCACCATCACCACCTTCATTATCACCATCACTATTATCACCATCACTATTATCACCATCATCATTATCACCACCTTCATTATCACCACCATCATTATTACTATCATCATTATCACTATCATCCTTCTCATTACAATCAGCATCATACTTTTTTTCTTAGGAAGGGAAAACCCCATGACCCTTTTCATACTGTTGGGAGGGAGAAAGATCTTGTTCAAATGCTTTTAAATGAATGGTCTCTGCTAAAAGTACACAAGGGCCAACATGATGGTGTTAAACTGGGCAATAGATTAAGTCTAGCATGCATCTAAATATCAAGTTAATAAATTTCTCAGCCTTTTGATCTTGTTTAGAAAACTGGGTCAGATTTTGGATGGGCCAAGAAAGAAAGCTGCTGCTTCAAACTTTATCCAGTTTAAGACTATACAATTATTGGGGTTTGGAAAGTTATACAATTATTGGGGTTTGGAAAGTTATACAATTATTGGGGAGGTTGGAAAGTTATACAATTATTGGGGTTTGGAAAGTTATACAATTATTGGGGAGGTTCGAAAGTTATACAATTATTGGGGTTTGGAAAGTTATACAATTATTGGGGTTTGGAAAGTTATACAATTATTGGGGTTTGGAAAGTTATACAATTATTGGGGCTTGGAAAGTTATACAATTATTGGGGCTTGGAAAGTTATACAATTATTGTGGCTTGGAAAGTTATACAATTATTGGGGCTTGGAAAGTTATACAATTATTGGGGCTTGGAAAGTTATACAATTATTGGGGCTTGGAAAGTTATACAATTATTGGGGTTTGGAAAGTTATACAATTATTGGGGCTTGGAAAGTTATACAATTATTGGGGTTTGGAAAGTTATACAATTATTGGGGTTTGGAAAGTTATACAATTATTGGGGTTTGGAAAGTTATACAATTATTGGGGCTTGGAAAGTTATACAATTATTGGGGCTTGGAAAGTTATACAATTATTGGGGTTTGGAAAGTTATACAATTATTGGGGTTTGGAAAGTTATACAATTATTGGGGTTTGGAAAGTTATACAATTATTGGGGTTTGGAAAGTTATACAATTATTGGGGTTTGGAAAGTTATACAATTATTGGGGTTTGGAAAGTTATACAATTATTGGGGTTTAGAAAGTTATACAATTATTGGGGCTTGGAAAGTTATACAATTATTGGGGTTTAGAAAGTTATACAATTATTGGGGCTTGGAAAGTTATACAATTATTGGGGTTTGGAAAGTTATACAATTATTGGGGTTTGGAAAGTTATACAATTATTGGGGTTTGGAAAGTTATACAATTATTGGGGTTTGGAAAGTTATACAATTATTGGGGTTTAGAAAGTTATACAATTATTGGGGTTTGGAAAGTTATACAATTATTGGGGAGGTTGGAAAGTTATACAATTATTGGGGTTTGGAAAGTTATACAATTATTGGGGCTTGGAAAGTTATACAATTATTGGGGAGGTTGGAAAGTTATACAATTATTGGGGCTTGGAAAGTTATACAATTATTGGGGTTTGTAAAGTTATACAATTATTGGGGTTTGGAAAGTTATACAATTATTGGGGTTTGGAAAGTTATACAATTATTGGGGAGGTTGGAAAGTTATACAATTATTGGGGCTTGGAAAGCAATACAAAACTTGCTCAAATTAAAATGGTGCTCAGGGGAAAAATTATGAGTTGACAGTAGTGGTAATTGTTGTTGGTAGTGGTATATGATATAATGGTATGTGCTATATAAGTTGGCGGTGGTAGTTGAATGGTAGTATGTGATATAAGTTAGTGGTGACAGTAGTGCTAGTTAGTGTTGTTGGAAGGGGTATATGATATAGGTTAGTGGTAGTAGTGGTATAATGGTATGTGATATATAAGTTGGAGGTGGTGGTGGTAGTTGAATGGTAGTATGTGATATAAGTTAGTGGTGACAGTAGTGGTAGTTAGTGTTGTTGGAAGGGGTATATGATATAGGTTAGTGGCAGTAGTGCCATACCACCACCAGTATGGTATATAATACAGGTTAGTTGTGGTATGATGACAGTGGTGTTGTTAGAAGTGATTTGGTAGTAGTGGTGGTGGTCACAGCAGGTAATATGTTAGTGGTGGTATGGTGACAGTAGGGTTGATGGTAGTGGTGGTGTTAGTGATATTGTGGTATAGGTCAGTGGTAATGGTGTTATTAGTGTTGTGTGATATAAGTTAGTGGTAGTAGTGATGATATGGTGGTATAGGTAAGTGATAGGGTGGTGGTATATAGGTAAGTGGCAGTGATGGTGGTATAGTGGTATAGGTTAGTGATTGTGATGGTGGTATGGTTGTATAGGTTAGTGGTAATGATGGTGTTATGGTGGTATAAGTTAGTGGTAGTGATGATGATGGTATGGTTGTATATATAGGCTAGTGGTAGTGGTGTTGTTGGAAGTAATGTGATATAGGCTAGTGGTAATGGTGTTGATGGAAGTAATATGTAATATAGGTGGTGGCAGTGATGTTGGCTCAATTTTCCACACTTGACTTAAATTCTGCAATCTTGTTAGTTTAGATAGAATTTGTGATTAGACAGATTAAAGGATTTCAAATAATATCAACAGGGTGTGTATATATATATCGATATATATATATATAGATATAGAGAGAGTTCCTCAAATCTCAGTTCGAATTTTGAGTGCGTAGAAACACTGATGAAACAACCAGATTCATTAGAAACTGAAAACTTTAAAAGAAAATCTACCAGCTTGATCTCATTAGATATAAAGGGAGCTTATGATAACACAGTTCATAATGCTATAGTAAAATAATTGTATCAATTTGAAATTCTGAACTGTCTTTGCAACTGGATTGAAAGCTTTCTCACTAATCGTAGTACAAGACTAATTCTTGGAAATGAGAATGGTGAAATTATTTACCTTCTAGAGGGCCTCCCACAGGGTTCTCCAGTCTCATCCATCTCTAAATAAAATTGTGGAAGTATTAGGTTTTGCTGATGATAACAATTTATGTACTTCATCTAGTTTCATCAACAATAATAAACACTAATTATGCACAGTCCTATCAACTGCAACTGAATGGGCAAAAGAAAATGGTCAACAATTTGATCCCTTTAAAACAATTGATTCACTTCCATCATCTTGAACATATCAATGTGATGAAATATATTTAATGAACCTACTAGTGGCACTGCAAAAATTCATAAAGATCCTCGGTATTTGGTTACAGATAGACTTGAAATGGAAAACTCATCTCTAGCACTCACTGAAAAAAAATAACCTTAATAGGTGATTAAAATTATTTCAAAGACATTCCACTGTCTAACATATAAACACTTGAGTTTGTATAATAAGCGAGTCATCAATGCTCTGTTGTATGGCAGCTGGGTTTGTTGGGGACACAAGCACTAGCTATCTTCAAGAGCGGCCCGTTTCGCCCGTTCCGAGTTCGAGAGTAGATCGAGGCTGTCAACGTCCCCGGGGCCTCCAGTCGTTCGCTTTATTCATACTCAAATTGGCAAAACTATATTGGGGCATCTAGCTATATTCCATGAAACAAGGTCTTTCAAAAACTATAATAGACACCTCTACTTTGTTTTCTCTACTGCTATTCCTTGAATCTTATCTGTTTTTTCTCTATTTCTGTTGAAGCACTAGCCTCTGATACATTGAACTTTTCTTTTTCTTTCAAGCATGACACTAATAAGACTATTGTTATTGTATTTTTTTTAATTTAAACAATATTTTTCACACTGATGCGGCATTCTTTGTATTCCAAAGATATATATATATATATATCAGCAACACCATCATACTGGTATGGGTTAGACGGGACTTTTTGAAGCAATATTTTGCAGCCGGATAACCTTCCTGGACACCAGCATTTCAGTCCTTTTTAAAGCATGTGGGAATACAGTGTACCTATTCCAAACCAGATACATGCATATCAATTTGGAAGCTGGGCAATTTTTCTTTTGTTATATATTTCATATATTTTTATGTATTTATTTTCTCAATTTATATTTATTTCAACCTCAGGATGAACTTGATCTCCGTGTCAAGGCTACTCGGCTTACTGCTGAGCAACTGCACAAATCCCAAGCTGAGTTGATGAAGGCATCTCTGGAGGAGAAAAAACAGAATGAGTTAGCGGAACTGCGCGATATTTTGGCACGGTACCGCAATGAAGAAATTGACCGACGTGAGGGCGAGTGGACATCACTTTTGGAGAAGCTCCGTCGACAGTACAATTACCAGCTGGAGATTGGTCAGGAACCAGCTCCAAAAGGTTTGTCTTTTAGTGCTTCTTTAATTCTGTGTGTGTGTGTGTGTGTGTGTGTGTGTGTGTGTGTGTGTGTGTGTGTGTGTACATGCATGCATGCGTGTTCTTGCTGTACCAATGTGAGATCAAATAAGATGATTTTATACACTGCTTCCTATGTGTATAAATTGGGATATGGTGCAGACAAGGCTGTATGGAACTTGGCTTCACAACCACATAGTCAGGTCCATATCTACAGTGGGGCACCTGCTATAGCTCTGGTTTGATCAATGCAATATATACCCTATCCCACTATCCCTACTCCACCCCCACTCCCACCAACACCACCCTTTCTCTGTAAAGTTATGTTGGTACCACAACATCCAGTCCAAAATAAATGAGGTCGTGTCGGTATCACAACAAAAAGACACACAGTCCACGCTGTAATGTGGCCATGTAGGTAACACAGTAAAAACCTCCCAGTCCACACTGTAAACGCGGTTGGTGTTAGGAAGGGCATCCAGCCGTAGAAAACCTACCAGACAGTCCTATACGAGCGAGACATGGTCACCCGACCAATCTTGCTTCAAGTAGGACAATTCCAGCCTAAACCCATGCTAGCGTGGAAGATAGATGTTAAACGATGATGACGATGATGATGATGATGATGATTGTGAGTAAAATATGGCTGTGTGGTTATGTTTGTTTCTCAACCATATGGTGTTGGGTATGATCCCACTGGAGCATTTTGGGAAAATGTTTTGACTACTACCTTGTACTAAGGGCTGATCAGTGTTTTGTGAGAGAAATATGTTAGACAGAAACTGTGCAGAAGCCTTTTGTGTGTGCGAGTTTGTTTCCATGTATGCCTTCATGAAACATAAACAACTGATGTTATTTCATAGTTGAGTAATTTGCTGAGTAAAGACCAGTAGAATATGTACTATCTTTAATCCTTTTATTATCATATTTCCAATCAAAAATACTTCCAATTATTTTCAAATCATTTTGAAAAACGAAACATAAAGATCCTTACATAAAATTATGATGGAATATTTTTAGATAAATATTAACCAATCAATCATGTTCCTGCAAATGGTGCAGCCAATCATTAGGGTGCCACTTTAGATGCTTTCATAGTCAGCTGTCACCACTGATCTCTATTCTCTGTCATATTTTGAAGGATCTCAGTGTTGGGACCAGTTCAGTCTTTGATGTTGTTTCTTAACCCCTTAGCATTTAAACTGGCTGTATCCAGCCAGAATTCTCTCACCTCTTTTTGTACAAACTGGCCGTAACTGGCTGCTCATACTTATGTTAAGGTATTGTTCTCAAAATAAATAATATCAAAATCTCATAGACACAACATTATATGAGAAAATTATCTAAGGTAAAGCCTTTACCATGAAAATAAAATAGTAAATATAAAATAATGTAAATGCTAAAGAGTTAAATGCCATAATAGATGAACTGGTAAATATAAATGTTAAAATAAACAGTTTTGTAGCAAAGAACCAGGGGCAGTTTCAGGCAGGTTATCAAAGGGGTAGAAAAGAAAATAAGGAATGACATCCAACCATAGAATACTGCCTTAAAAATATCTCGTTCAATCTGTGCCAGCATGAAAAAGCAGATGTAAAAATGCTGCTGCTGATGAAATCAATGTCATGAAAAAACCTGGAAGTGTTTAATGGACTAAGTGTAACTGAGGGTGGGTAGTGGGGTGGATATATCGAGCTGGTGTTGGAAGTGTAACTTATAAAAGATAAATCTTTCATCATTGTCATTTAAAGTCCATTCTCCATGCTAGCAAGTGGTCATGGACCAAGTCAGTGTTTAACCCTTTAGTATTTACATTACTCTATATTTACTATTATGTTTTCATGGTAAACGCTTTATCTTACATAATTATCTCTCATAATATTGAATATATGAGATTTTGATATTATTTATTTTGAGAACACTTCCTTAACATAAGTATGAGTGGCCGGTTACAGCCGGTTTGAAGAGAAAGAGTTGAGAGAATTCTGGCTGGATATGGCTGGTTTAAATGATAAAGAGTTAATAATCAGAGCTGCTGACATCTCAGATGGGATGGGGGTTGGGAGTTGCATCATTCTTGCTGATGTTCTCATACTCTACAGAGTGTGTCAGGTGTATTTTATCATGGCACCAGTACTAGGGACGTTGTCATGTCTTTGACAAAGCTGAAGAGTTCTCTCAACCCTTTGTTTGGCAAATTTTCTATGGCTAGATGCTCTTCCTGTCACCAACCACTTTACAGAGTGTACTAGGTGTTTGTTATTAATATCGACCATGGTTATGACTAGATAGATGGTGAATGGCAGCATTGGTAGAGCGTCGGACAACATGCTCTGTGGCATATTTTTGCGTTCATTTATGTTTAGAGGTCAGTTCCTGCCAAGATTAGCTTTGCCTTTCATTCTTATATGGTTATAATAATGTACCAGTAATGCACTGGACTCAATTTAATTGACTTTCCATTATCATTACTAGATTGTCA
This sequence comes from Eledone cirrhosa, assembly GCA_964016885.1. Taxonomy (NCBI): domain Eukaryota; kingdom Metazoa; phylum Mollusca; class Cephalopoda; order Octopoda; family Eledonidae; genus Eledone; species Eledone cirrhosa. Next base: position 129,192,371 of record OZ024741.1, read on the forward strand.
TCTGCAATAGGTTGTCTTAACTGGATTGATATTTGAAAAAGTTAAAATAATGTTCTAATTATCTTTACATATGATTACATTTTATTTTTCTACATTAGTAGAGTCATATTTTTGCTTTCCCAAAGCATATGCACTATTGTTTGTTTGGTCACTTCTGTTTTTGAACCATTGTGTGTTTTGTTCAAAATCACTAGTGCTACACTTGTAACCCATTAGTTTAATGTCATACTCACTATAGTCTCCATCTCTTTATCTCTTTTATACAGGTGCTGTCGGTACACTGGAGGGTGCCACCCTTGTTACAGAGCTCACCAAACGACTGAACGATGAACACAAGAAATTAATAGAGGTAAAAAAACAACAAAATACAAAAACAAAACATTGTCAAAAACAATTGTTTTGTTTTTTATTTGGTTTTTCTTTGTGTTTATTTGTCTTAAGTTGAGTTGGGGTGATTGAAGGGAGGGTTATTATTATTGTCATCATTGTCAATGGTGACATTGTTAACATTGTTGCTGATGAGTTTATGTTTGGACTACCTTTCAGATTTCAGACTTTCCCAATGCTTTCTAAGTCAATTGCTGTTTACATGTCTAATTACAAGTTTAAGATCTTCTAAAAAGGTGGAATTAGTGGCCAGTGGCTCTTTCGAATAGTGGTTATTGCACTCACCTGGATTCTGAGAAATGTGGGCTTTGATTCCTGACAGGTGCCTCAGTCTCTACATGTTACTGTCTCCAGAGGAACTTTACTTGATATTCTAAACTATTATTTATACTGATCTACTCTTAGTTTATTATTATTATTTCTGCGTTGGGACATACACATTTCAAATTTCAAACTTTCCCAATGCTTCTTAAGTCGATTGCTGTTTACACTTCTAGCTACAAACTTAAAATCTTCTGAAAAGATGGAATTGGTGGCCAGTGGCTCTTTAGCATAGTGGTTAATGCACTCACCTGGCATCTGTGAGATATGAGATTCAATTCATCATAGGTACCTCTCTCCACATTTTCCCCTCTCCATAGGTACTTTATTCAATTTTCTCAACTGTCATTTATAGTGATTAACTATTATTTTCATTTCTTTAGTTTAAGGCTTTTTATGTTTTAAATTCAAATCCCACCGAGTTTAGTTTTGCCTTTCATCCTTAAGTGTTTGTTAAAATAAAATACCAGTAATACACTAGAGTTGATATAATCAGACCCCCCCCCCCCCAACAAAAAATTGTTGACCTTGTGCCTATATCAAAAACTAAATGCTTGATAAGTGGTACTAGTTGGTTAGTGAAAGATTCAGTGAGTATGCTGGATGAGGCAGAATCTTGTAGCCCAATTTGTACTTCTGGAGCAATGGTTGTGCAATATGTGGTTGAGCATTGTCATGCAAGAGGATTGGACCTTTTCTATTGACCAATGCTGGATATATATGCTGCAATTTTTATGAATTTCATTGATTTTGTCACAATACTTCTCTACTGTGATTGTTTCACTGCTGTAGTAGATTAATCCAGCTGCAGACCAACAAACACTCAGCATAACTTTGTTTGAATGCAACTTATATTTTTAGAAGAGTTTAGGAGCTTCATCTCAGTTAAACCATTGTGCTAAATATTGTCAGTTGTTACATAGGATCCACATTTCATGGCACATAACAATGCAATCAAGAAATGGGTTGTTTTTCTTGCACAAAAGAAGCAAAGAGCAGACTTAATAATGGCAATTTTTCCCAGTTTTCATTCAATTTGCAAGGCATTCATTTTTTAAAACTTCTTTGACTTTCAAATTTGGTTTAAATGTTCAGAAATTGTTCTAATGCTTGCATCTAGTCCTGCAAGGTCTTGAACAATTGTGTGAGGATTTGTTTTCACTTCAATTCATCCTTATCAGCAGCAGAAGGACATCAGTGAGCCTCCTTATCTTCAAAGGGGAATTCACCGTGATGGAAACCAATGTTGCGCTGTACACTCCTTAAATACTTCCTGGGCTCCAAACTTCATTCACGGTTTCTAGCCATTTGTGCTACACTGCAGTTGAGTTTAAACCCATAGAAATATATTTGGCAAAAATCCTGTTATTACTTCAAAGATTCGAAAATTGACAAAAATACAATTTATGTTTAAATGGATTACATAGAAAGAAATAGCATAGAATAAGCTTAAAAAGGACACATCTTTTTACTTACCTTGCATAGTTTTTATTTTTGAATTTGGTTTTTATTCTTCTGAGGTCTATGAAATAAAGTACTAGTAAAATACTAGGGTCGATATAATTAACTTTCCCTTCCCCACAATTGCTTTAAATAAATCATTATTATTATTTTATTATTTCGGTAGTCTCAGTTCAAATACCGCTGAGGTCAACTTTGCCTTTCACTTTTCTGAGCTTGATAAAATAAAGGTCAAGTCTTTGAGTTGATGTAATTGAATTTCTCCCACACCCAAAATTGCTGGCCTTGTGCCTAAATTAGAAACCATTATTATTTTATCGATTGGCAGTATCGGTAGAGGGTCGGACGCCATGCTTTGACGCATAGAGTTACGGCTCTTGCCATTCTGAGTTCAAATCCCGTCGAGGTTCATTTTGCCTTTCATCCTTACGGGGTCGATAAAGTACCAGTAATACATTGGATAATTGCTGGCCTTGTGCCAAAAGTAGAAACAATTATTATTTTATCATTTCAAATCATGTGTTCATTTTCGGCTTCTGTTTCTTAACATCTGATTAGCTGCTTTAGTTATAGCTGGTCAGTTATATTTTCTCATTATTCTCTTCTACCATTGTATTAATATTTTAATACATTTCTGTTTTTTTTTTAAAAATGTATTTTCAAATCTTATTACATTGTACTTCTTTAGTCGAAACAATGTCCAACTAACCACTGGCATGTGTAATAGTCATTTTGATTTTTTTCTCTTTTTGATTTCTTGCACGTGTGCATGTGCATTTAAAAACATTTAATATTGACTAAGCATGCAAAACTTTACCAGCATCCAGCAATGACCTCCACCCCTTACAGTAATGTTTGAAGACATTGAGAGGCACATACGATACCATTATAAAAGCCAAACAGCCATCTATCATGATGTGACTTCATGAAATACATTCATAATTCTTGACTGATGTGAAATGATCAGCTAAGACTGACTGGCTGTAATTAAATGATCAACAAAGACCAACTAACTGACTATCTATGACTGGACACTCAAGACTGACTAGTTGGTTGTGACTGGACAATCGACACATCTGTGATAGGACAACCAAAACTGACTGGTTGATTGTGACTGGGTAGTTTACATGGACTGGCTGATCGAAATTGGTTGATAGAAACTGATTAGGCACAAATGGCCATTTGAGATAAAGTGATTGGACAAGTTTAACCAATTGAGGCTTTGATCAAATCCATCTTGTGTCAGCCAAGTCTGGCCATTTCAAATCTACTGGCTGGCTGAAATTGGCCTGTTAGGACTGGCTGATATAGACTGGCTGATATAGACCAATTAAGATAGCTGAAATTTACCTAGTAAATATTGTTAGCTAGGTGAATAAAAATCAATTGCCTAGTTGAGAATGGTTGCTTAACAAATAAGCCATTCATCTAGGATCATTTAAATCAGCGGTCGCCAACCTTTTGAACCTCACAGATAACTAAATTCATAATTTTAAATCCCGCAGACCACTTATATGAATTTTAAAAGAAAGATAAATGCACTTGTAAAATAATGATCAGAGAACTTCCATGTGTCATATGATACACAGGTGTAAGATTATTTCAAGGATGTGAGTTCGTTACTGAGGAGAAACATTTTTTTAGTGGTGTTATAAAATATTTTTTAACTGAATATTATTTTTGTTTTATTATTAATAAAACATAAAAATTGCAAATAATGTCCAAATTTTTATGCGGAATTTTCTCTCAGACCACTGATTGGCGACCTCTGATTTAAATAACCTAATTAATTGTCTCATTACTGACCAGTGACCAAGCCTCTTTGTCATGCTAGATCATACCATGCTATTGTATTGTATTATGTTGTGTTGTGGGATTAACCAAATTGTCTGTGGCTATCATTGCTCATCTCTTGTGATTTATACATGTTCGGAAGTGATGAGCATGTAAGAATGATTGTTGAATGCAATTCAGAGCATGAAGAATTTATTTTTCTTTCTCCCCTCCTGTCGTCTAAATGATACAGGCGTTTGTAGGTATGGGAAAACCTTCTTTGGGACTCAAGTGGCTGGCCGTGTCTTCGGTCAACGAACCATGGATGAGTTCGTTTTTCGATATCATCGTCACCGACCAAGACGTGAACCACCTCAGGGAGGTAAATTTTACCAAAAAAAAAAAAAAAAAAGAAATTAATATAAAAAAACATTAATAATAATATTTTTATTTTCTCTCAAATCTATTGGCTAAATCCTGGTCTGCAGTTCTTCTTTATTATTCTTTTTATTTATTCAATTAATTATTTCATTTGCTGTCTAAAACATACCTGGGTATTTAACACTTCCATACTCACCTGCTCTTCTCTTGGCTATTTTAATCAACACTTACCAGTAATTATTCACACACATGCTTGTGATTTTATTTATTTTTGTGTGTAATTTTTTTTTATTTTCAGAGGTGTGATATTTCTTTACTTTTTTTGTATATATTTTGTTCATCATTTGGGTTCTTTTTTATGGCTATGTGTTGTGTGATTTTTATATGAATATATATATGTATTTTTTTGTTGGTGGTCATTTTGTCTGTCTGTCTGTCTGTCTGTCTGTCTGTCCAATCTTCTAGATTGATGTCTCTTTGTTTTTTTACTCTCTCTCTCTCTCAACTATTTTTCACTACTCTTAACTATTTTTCTTCTGTTTTATTGTGGAGATGAAGGCAGTCATTCTCTGTCTGCTAGTCTTTCTTCTACACCCTCTCTTTATCTTTATCTTTCTCTCTCTTCCTCTCCTCCCCTCTTCGCTCTCTCAACTTCCTTTTCTCTCCAGTTCTTTATCTCTGTTTTTTATCTCTCTTTTTCCTCTCTGTAAATCTCTCCCTCTGTCTTCGTCTCTCACTCTCTCTCACCCTCCCTCCATTATATACCCCCTCATGTATTCCCTCTTTTCCTCAGTCTTGCATTGGCCACACCCTTGTAAATAAAATTAAGTAGAAGGAAACTGTAGAAGCCCATTCAATGGATTGTACCTGTAATTTAATATTTTACATTGATTTAGCTGGGGAACTGCCTTAGGGGTGGAATATGCACATGTACACATTTATTTAACCCCTTTGATACCAAAACTTGGCCCAAACCTCCCCCAGTTTTATGAAACAATACTACCTATTTTAAAGAGATCCTGTTTAAATAAATATTTTTTTACATAATTTGATATTAGAATCATGTTAGTAATGAAATAATTAATGAAATAATTAATAATTTCAGTAAATGACTCAAAATTCTTTGAGATTAATTGAAATAGGGTGTTTGTTATTAAAAATACAGTTATGTGTATCATCAGTCATCATCATCATTTCCATTTAACGTCAATTTTTCCACACTTGCATGGGTTAGACAGGTTGTTCACGCCAGGAGGCAAGTCTGGCCAGGGTTGGCCATGCGTCGCACCTTGTTCCGGCAGGTACTCTGTGTGTGTATATATATATGTGTGTGTGTGTGTATATATATGTGTGTGTGTGTGTGTATATATATGTGTGTGTGTGTATGTGTATATATATGTGTGCGTGTGTATATATGTGTGTGTGTGTATATATATATGTGTGTGTGTGTATATATATGTGTGTGTGTGTATATATATGTGTGTGTGTGTATGTGTATATATATGTTTGCGTGTGTGTGTGTGTATATATATGTGTGCGTGTGTGTGTGTATATATATGTGCGTGTGTGCATGCATGTGTCTGTGTGTGTGTATATATATATATATATATATATATGCATATGCATATTTATATATGCATATATGTATATGCATATATATATGTATATGCATATATATGTATATGCATATATATGTATATGCATATATATATATGTATATGCATATATATGTGTAGGCACATGGCTTAGTGGTTAGAGCATTGGGCTTGCAATCGAAAGGTTGTGAGTTCAATTCTCAGACCGGGTGATGTGTTGTTTCCTTGAGCAAGACACTTTATTTCACATTGCTCCAGTTTACTCAGCTGTAGAAATGAGATGATAGGGACACTGGTGTCCCTATCATTCCACTGCAAAGTGGACGTGTAGGTGCCACGGCAAAAAAGCACCCAGCCCACACTGTAAATGAGGTTGGTGTTAGGAAGGGCATCCAGCTGTAGAAATCAAGCCAGAATCAGTTCCCGTCCCACCCCCTTGCAAGCAGGGAAAAGCGGACGTAAAATGATGATATATATATGTATATGCATATATATATATATATGCATATATATATATATATATGCATATATATGTATATGCATATATATATACGAGGGCAATCCCAAAAGTAAGGTCTCCTTCCGATATTGCAACTTTTCCGTTAAAATCCCGTGGATGGTGCTTCGGGAAACCTCAGGAACCAAAATGCAGAGAGCATCCAGAATGATCCGCCAATCTTTACGCATGTTTTCCTCGGGAGGAGACCTTACTTTTGGGATTGCCCTCTATATAAAAACTGCGAAATTCGCACTTGGCGGTAGCGTTCAACGGGAGCTCTATTCTCAACGGCTGCCAAGCCAAGATTGAGCATCCCAGCGAAGCACGCACATGCTTGTTTGGCAGTGAAGGAAGCACCAATCACAACAGTGTTGCCAACAGCCGTACAAACAGTTTCTCTGCGTCCCCATCGCTTTGGAGACCTTACTTTTGGGATTACCCTCGTATATATATATATATATATATATATATATGTATATACATATTAATCATATATATGTATCATCATCATATGTATCATCATCATATGTATATGCATATATATATATATATACATATTAATCATATATATGTATGTATATGCATATATATATATATATATATATATATATATATATATATGTATATACATATTAATCATATATGTATGTATATATATATATATATATATATATGTATATACATATTAATCATATATGTATGTATATATATATATATATATATATATATGTATATACATATTAATCATATATGTATGTATATGCATATATATATATATATATGTATATACATATTAATCATATATGTATGTATGTGCTAGAGTCAGAACTGGATGGAAAAAGTTCAGAGAGCTTATACCACTATTAGCCGCTAGAGGGTTCTCCCTAAAAATGAAAGGCAGGTTATACGATGCCTGCATACGAACAGCAATGCTGCATGGCAGTGAGACCTGGGCATTGTGTGCAGAGGATATACGCAGACTAGAGAGGAACGAAGCTTGCATGCTCCGCTGGATGTGCAATAGTAATATACGTGAACGGCAAAGCATAAACGAACTAAGGAAAAAATTAGAAATAAGAGGGATCAGATGTTGTTTACTCGAGAGAAGGCTACGTTGGTACGGTCACGTGATGCGCATGAAAGACGACAGCTGTATAACAAAGTGCAGAGTAGGCAGACCCAGAAAAACATGGGACGAACTGATAAATTCCGACCTCACACGCTTACACCTCTCCAAGACAATGTCACTGGACCGAGACCTTTGGCGGTACTCAGTAATAGAGAAGACTCGCCTTACCTAAATACAAAGTAAAAACCTACTACAGTCAGTAGGCATCTCTATCAAAACAACCCCCCCGTCCCACCACCTCCACCCCATCCACACCGCCCCTTTCAATGTAAAGTTATGTTGGTCCCACAACATCCAGGCCGAAACAAATGAGATTGTGTAGGTGTCACGACAAAAAAACA
>OZ024741.1:129202757-129215257 GCA_964016885.1 Eledone cirrhosa
CAGCTGTAGAAATCAAGCCAGAATCAGTTCCCGTCCCACCCTTGCAAGCAGGGAAAAGCGGACATAAAATGATGATATATATATGTGTTGAGAGAAGAGAGTGAGGGAGAAAGTGTGGGAACATAAGTGTGGGAACATAAGTGAGATGCAGGCCCCAGGTATACATGACACATCTAATTCTTTACTTCATTCATGCTTTGTCGTTGACGCACATTAACATTGCATATCCAGCGGATCATCCTTGCTTTATTTCGCATATCTTCTGTATTCATTACATGTCTCACTACTATGCAGCATCATGCAGCTGGCCTTACTTTCATAGTCAAATGAGGTAGTAGTTACCTAAACTTCTTCTATCCTGTCCTTACTGTAACTAGTATGCTCTTGGAGCATGCCTCCACTGCCAAATAGATCACTCAGGTTGCATAAGCTATCAATCACTTCTATGGATCCTTCATGGGAGAGGAAAAAGTTTTATAACTCTGACCCTCTTACTAGCAATTGTATCTGAACATCTATCTATTATCCCACTACACCTCTTGTGTACCCAAGATTTGGATTGTGTACATAGTTTATATTTATATATATATATATTTAATACATTAACAGAGAAAGCTTTAAGCAATACTCCGACCGACTTACGTCTCACTCAACAAACATTAGGATATACCATAGTATAATCCCAATTATACGTTTGGGGTGCTAACTATACGTATTTTGCGGATAGCCAGTTGTATTATTTTATATGAGACATAATTAAATACATCCCTCTTTCCAAACGATCATTTCATTATAAGTTTTCTACAAATTGGAAAAATAATGTCCAGGTTATGTAGAAGCCTACACATAGTCCATAGGAATATATGTAGGTGGGCACTTATAAATCATCAGTGGATGCCCGACAAAAAAAATATATAAAATATAAAATATAAAATATAAAATATATAAAATATAAAATATATAAAAAAATATATAAAAAAAACCTTACCGATATTAATATTCAGCGATGGTACCCATATATATATATATATAAATATATATATATATATATATATATATATATCATTTAACATCCATTTTTCCATGCTAGCATGGGTTAGAAAAGTTGTCCTGTTATCAGACCAATTAGACCAGATGAAGATGTCTTGCTCATACAGCAATACATCTGTATAAATATCTATATATATAAAACTGAGGATGTCTGTCTGTCTGTGTGTGAGTTTGAATCCCTAAAACTCGAGAAGCACCCAACCGACTGTTTTAAAACTTTACACATGTAATACTTATGTTTCAGGGAGTGTTCTGAGCAAAAGAAATTTCAAATTTTTGATGCCCTAGGGGCCGCATTAGGCGATTTATCGATCTCTCTCTATAATTCTTAGTCTTTCTCTTTTTAGATGGATACATACATATAACATCACACCCTTATAATATCTGTCTGTATGTCTGCATTACGTCACTTCCCTGAGGATGTCTGTCTATGAGTTTGAATCCCTAAAACTAGAGAAGTACCCAACCGACTTTTTTCAAACTTTACATGTGTATTACTTATGTTTCAGGGAGTGTTATGCACATAAAAAAAATTCAACTTTTTGATCCCCTAAGTGATCCATTAGGTGAAAAATTGCGTTTTTTCAGGTTTTTAGGTGTTTTTTGAGGCGTTATGTCAGAATGATTTCCTTGAAATTGTAACTATGTATTAGTCAGTCTCTTCTTCATACTGTGAGCAAAGAAAATCCAACTTTTTTATGGCCTAGGACCCGCATTAGGTGAAAAACTTCATTTTTTTCAGTTTTTTAGGGCTTTTTTGAGGCGTTACGTCTAGCCGATTTTCCTGAAATTGCAAGGCATATATTATGCACATAAAAAAAATTCATTTTCTTGATCCCCTAGGGCCCGCATTAGGTGAAAACCTGCATTTTCCTGCTTCACCGAGGAAAATCTTAAAGATTATCTAGCCATCAGAGTATTCAGTTTATTTTCTTTACATATTGTCCAGGCATGCAGTTTTTCCACGATTAGGTCTGTTGGCGGCCCGCATTCCAAAATACCTTATCCCGTGCAACGCCGGGTACTACTGCTAGTATATATATATATATATATATATATATATATATATATATTTATATATTTATATATATATATATAATAATATTAATAATGAGCAGGAGCGAAGTATCAGTATAACATAATTTATATACATGTGATGTTTGTTTCACGATCGATCAGCTGAGGGTATGATTGATAATGATCGAGCCCGATTCTGGAATGCATAAATGTGTTGAGCTATCAATTCCAGAATTGGGTCTGTTCACTATCAATCATACCTTGAACTGTTCCACCATGAAATACATGTCAGATGTGCATAAATAATATTTCATTGATATTTAGTTGCTGTTCCTTGTTATTATTATTATCATTAAGGGTGGTGGATTAGGCGTAATGGTAGAGCGTCGGACGATATGCTTTGTGGCATACAGAAACATTCCTTTACGTTCTGAGTTCAAATCCCGCCGAGGTTAATTTTGCCTTTCATCCTTACAGGGTCGATAAAATAAAGTACCAGTCACGCACTGGGATCGATTTAATCGACTTTCCCCTCTCCTAAAATTGCTGGCCTTGTGCCTATATAAGAAACTATTATTATTATCATGATTATTATTAAGATTAAGACTGCTGCTTAAGGATACCGACTATGGTGATATATCAAACATAGAATATGACATCGGTCGCTGGATCCAAATATTAGCATTGAGTGCTCAAACTGGTGAATCATTAGTAACTAAACATTACACACTAATACAGTATAAATACACACACATGCACACGAGTTGAAGTATATACAGACATAGTCACATACACACATAGTCACAATTCTATTATATCTACATAAATGATACCAAATGTTTTCATCATCACCATCATACCTTACTGATAACATCTATATTGTATATTTTATATATCATATAATGGTGTGTGTGAAGCTGTAAATGTGTGTGTGTGATGTTTCTGTATTATTTCCATGTGGCTGATGACAAATTATGAACAGGAACAATTGTAAGGTTAGCTTTTACTACAACAGCAACAGTGGTGATGATTGTGATGATGGTGGTGGTGGTGGTGGTGGTGGTGATGATGATGATGAGATGATAATGATGATAATGTCAAAACATAACATTAAATAATGACATCTAACACTATAAATACAAGAATTTCAATGGCATTTTCTATAAACCAGCAGATTGTTTGATCTGTAATTTGTAAACACATTTATTTGTTCCCTCTACTGCTCTCTTTCACACACACACACACACACACACACAGACACACACACACACACATGCGCGTACATGCACACTGGTGATAGTAGTGAAGATCAAATTGCAGTTTAAGTTACAGGAAAAGGAAAAGAGGACCTCTTATGTGTTCCTATTGCAAGAGCTGGAACCAGACGACAAGCCGCTGAAATTGTTTTTGAAGGAAATTCAATGACTCAAAATTGAGGATAGAATAATTGGGATGTCCTTCGACACCACTGCCAGTAACACCGGCATGCACCAAGGAACCAATGCAAACATTAAAGCAGCTCTGAGACAATTTTATTTGTAGCTGGCTTGCCGCCAACACATTCTTGAACTGGTTTTGAAGAAAGGCTTTGAGATCTTTTTCCCAACATCTGGTTTCGGTATCCCAATGTTCAAAAAGTACAGGAATGCTGAGACTTCATCAATAAGTCTCATTATCAAACTATCCTGGACAATGATGAGCCTATAGAAGATTTTTACAAGCAAAAGAGGGTAGAGCTGATTGGATATCTACTGACTGTACTGCTTTCTGGATATCAACCCTGAGAAGACTATGTTGAGTTCATATTTCTCTATTTTGGTGGTTGGCCATCTCCCCAGTTCTCCTTCTTGGTCCCAGGAGCTTACCACCAGGCTCGTTGGATGGCTAAGGCCATATATGTGATCAAGATAGTTTTGTTCAAAGAACAACTTAAGCTTACACCATGTAAGTCAAGAGATTCACAAAAAGTCGTTTCTGGTTATAAATTTTATTCATTAGATATTGGAGACGGTTGAGATCCTGGTCATGGGTTCAAGTTCTACACTTAATACATAGCTATAATTTTTTTAAATGGAAGCACATGGCTTAGTGGTTAGAGCATTGGCCTTGCAATCGAAAGGTTGTGAGTTCAATTCTCAGACCGGTGATGTGTTGTTTCCTTGAGCAAGACACTTTATTTCACATTGCTCCAGTTTACTCAGCTGTAGACATGAGATGATAGGGACTGGGGTCCATATCATTCCACTGCAAAGTGGTCGTGGAGGTGCCACGGCAAAAAAGCACCCAGCACTCACTGTAAATGAGGTTGGTGTTAGGAAGGGCATCCAACTGTAGAAATCAAGCCAGAATCAGTTCCCGTCCCACCCTTGCAAGCAGGGAAAAGCGGACGTAAGATGATGATGATGATATATATATTAATTCAAAATATTAACAAAATAGATATTCTTGTGATCAAGTATATTTTATTATACATATTTCAGAGGTACTGAAATATGTATAATAAAATATACTTGATCACAAGAATATCTATTTTGTTAATATTTTGAATTAATATTAATAACTCCGGAAAACCATTGTAAAACTCATTCTTTGATTTATTTATTGAACCTTGTTTAACCTTTAAATATATATATATATAAATATATATTTATTAAAATAACAGATTAAAGTTTAAGCAAAGAATCACTGCTTTCACCCTTAACGGGATCTTCTGTTATTTTAATAAATATTTGCTCTAGGGTTCTTATATATTTGATATATATTCATCCTTATCAAGCCCTCTTTGGATTTTAGTCTTCACATTTATTATTATTATTATATATGTATTTAAGGGCGGTGGATTGGCAGTATTGGTAGAGGGTCGGAGGCCATGCTTTGACGCATAGAGTTATGGCCCTTGCCATTCTGAGTTCAAATCCCGCAGAGGTTAACTTTGCCTTTCATCCTTATGGGGTCGATAAAATAAAGTACCAGTAATACACTGGGTAATTGCTGGCCTTGTGCCAAAAGTAGAAACAATTATTGTATATCTATATATATGTATAGGTGTGCATGTGTGTGTGTACATATAAATTCTATAACATAAAAGCTTCAATGTAGTTAGATCTCTTGCAATATGTTTCTATATTTACATAAATATGAAAGCTCTTATTCATAAAAAGGGTTCTAAAACTGTGAGTTATCGATTTCAAGATTTGAAGAGTACATTTAAAATTGTATCATAGAGAGCAATTAAGAAACAGTGTTAAACTGTTTCATTTGAATGTTATATCAGAATTACTTTTTATAGCATATCTTATTACCACAGTGTAATAATATGATTATCTTATATATTTATATAAAGTTATATCTGTATAAATATCAAGAGTGTAACTGAGACTGCACTAACGTGTATAAATATATTTATACAGATATGACTTTATCATATTTTTTGGCTGCTAGCACACACATTATATATATATATATATATATATATATATAGTGGTAGAACACTGGAAGGTAATATCCGTAGTGGTAGAGCACTCAGTCCATGGGACGAGTTAAGTAGAAGTGGTTACACAAGTTAGTTCACCATACCGAGAACAATTGTTTCACCTTAGCGGATCATCAGCTCCATTACGAGCTGAGGATCTGCTAAGGTGAAACAATTGTTCTCGGTATGGTGAACTAACTGTTGTGTAACCTCACCTCTCCAAGACAATGTCACTGGACCGAGATCTTTGGCGCTACGCAGTAATACAGAAGACCCGCCTTGCCTAAGTGCAAAGCGAAACCTACAGTCAGTAGGCACCTCTTACCAAAATACACCCCCGTCCCACTACCCCCAACCCATCCACACCACCCCCTTTCGATGTAAAGTTATGTTGGTACCACAACATCCAGTCCTAAATAAATGAGGTCGTGTAGGTGTCACGACAAAAAAACACACAGTCCACGCTGTAATGTGGCCGTGTAGGTAACACAGTAAAAACCTCCCAGTCCACACTGTAAACGTGGTTGGTGTTAGGAAGGGCATCCAGCCGTAGAAAACCCGCCAGACAGTCCTATATGAGCAAGACAACCAATCTTGCCTCAAGTGGGAAAATACCCGTCCAAACTCATGCTAGCGTGGAAGATGGACGTTAAACGATGATGATGATAATGATGATGATATACATATATATATATATATATATATATATATATATACACACACACGCACACACATATAAAAACATACATACATACATGATAAACATGTGTGTGTGTGTGTGTGTGTCATCATCACTGTTTACCATTCATTTTTCCACACTAGCCTGGGTTAGATGAGTTGTTCCATTGTGAGACAAGCCAGGTCAGATGACCATGTCTTGCTCATACAGAACTGTTTCTGGGTTGGGTTTTACAGCTGGATGCCCTTTCTAACGCCAACCACCTTTTCAGTATGGACTTGGCACTTATTGTCATGTTGCCATCATGACTACTTTACTGTGTGGGCTGGGGACTTGGGTGGGGGCAGTGTGTGGGGGATTGGGGAGGTAGATTTAGGGATGTGTGAGGGGCGGAATGTTAGGACATGGGTGGAATGTTAGGACATGGGTGGAATGTTAGGACATTGGGAGGTGTATGGAAAACAGATTAAGGGGAAGGTGGTGCATACTAAATGTATGTTTCAACATGTGCTCATGGGAAGGCGGGTCTTCTGTATTACTGCATAATGTGAGAGATCTCGGTCCTATGTCATCATCTTTGAGATATACAATTGGGTAAGATTACCTTTTATCACCTCCTAAGTCTTCCTACACACACACATACATGATAAACATGTGTGTGTGTATGTGTGTATGTGCAATGTAAGTGTGAGAGAAAGGCAGAGCTTGGACAAGCTGAGGGAGAAGCTGGGTTTAAGATGAATTTGAGATGGTGTGCAAGAGAGAAGACGGCGTTGGTATGGATATGTGATGCACATGAACAATGATCGCTGGGTAAAGTAATGCCTGGAAATCCCAGTGGAAGGAAGCTGTAGTGGAGGAAAACCAAGAAAGACCTGGGCAGAGGTTGTGAGAGCTGACTTCAAATTGCTAAGATTGGCAGAGGAGAGGATGAAGGAATGCAGCAAGTGCATAGATGCTGTGATGAGCAGGACCCATCCAACTCCTGCAAGCATGTAAAAAACGTTTGTAAAAATGATGATATATGTGTGTATCTGTCTATCCCTCTCTCTCTCTCTCTCTCTCTCTCTCTCTCTCTCTCTCTCTCTCTCTCTCTATATATATATATATACATGTATAGATACTGACAGTCGATCGACTTTCGTCAAATCGGACCAAGGAAACAATGTTTCCATCGGTCTTTCCAATTGCTAATACTATCTATCGTATCTCCAGGTAGAAGGAGCAACGTGAAATAAAGTGTCTTGCTGAAGGACATAATGCATCACCCTCTCCAGGAATCAAACGCACAACCTCACGATTGCGAATCCAATTCGCAAACTACTCAACCACACGCCTTCACAAAAATAATATATGTAATATATATATATATATATATATATATATATATATATATATATATATATATATATATATATGTATGTGTGTGTGTGATCGAGTGAAACACGGTCACCCAACCCAACTTGCCTCTAAATGAGACAAACCCGTTTAACCCATGCACGGAAAATGGATGTTAAACGATGATGATGATGATGATTGTATATATACATGTTTCCATCTATCTATATATAAACATAAAACGAGTGAGAGAGAGGTGTGTCTGAGTTTATCTTGTGAATGTGAGTATATCATATATATATATATATATATATATATATATATATATATATATATATATATATATTATATTTCATTTTTACCATCATCATTTCAGAATTTTATCTTTCCTCCTCTTCCACTCTTAGTCTGGTGTGGTCTGGTCTTGTCTGGTTGGGGAATTAGGGAGAGGATAAAATATCAGTTTTTGTATGAGTTTGTCTTTTGGGAGATTACAGTTGATTTTATTTTCTTAGATCCTGGCAAACTTTGACGGAACTTACCATTGCTACCATTGCTACCATATTCATTAATTTACAGCTGTTTTTCCATGCAGGCATAGGATATATGAATGTTTTGAAGGCAGTACTCTACTGCTTGATGGCCTTCCTTTAGTTTAACCCTTTAGCATTTAAACCGGCTTCATCTGGCCAGAATTCTCTCGCCTCTTTCTGTTCAAACCAGCTGTAACGGGCTGCTCATACTGATGTTAAGGTATCGTTCTCAAAATAAATAACATCAAAATTTCATAGATTCGATATTATGTGAGATAATTATGTAAGATAAAGCCTTTACCTTGAAAATACAATAGTATATATAGAGCAATGTAAATGCTAAAAGGTTAACTAATATAATTATTACACTGGATTTCATTCATCATGCAGTTAAGCTGCAGGAAACCATACACCACCAGTTATTTCATCAAACATCATCAGCTTGATATTGATAAAGTTGGTTACATTACTAAATCCCTCCAAATTCTTGATTATTTTCAAAATGTGTCTTTCATTAGAATTAGGGTAACAAAACGGTTAATAGGTTGGCTGGGTGTCATTTGTGGATTATTTGGCTTCTATTTCTAGCATGTTGAGCAACTGGGGTGGCTTACTCTAGATACTCAATATCTGTGCCTTAGGGTATCTAATCTTAATGCAAATTGAATTGATGTATGAAGAATACAAAATCTCCACCATTGCCCCCCACCAGCAGCATCAACACCACCACCGCCACCACCACCACTGCCAATACCATCTCCACCACCATTGCCACTACCACTGCTACTACCATTTCCACCACAAGAGACTCCCCCCCCCCCCAACACCATCATAGTCATATTGAAGTAGTTATTCTATTAACACTTTTATTAGATCAATGATTTTCAAGTTTTACAGTCTCCCACCTCTCATCTTATGCCTGATGACACCAACACCACCACTACATCACCAGCACCACTACATCACCCGCACCACAACACCACCCGCACCACAACACCACCACCACCTCTGTAATGGCTACTTTTACTCACATGTATGAATGTGTGTGTATTCTAAACTGGAAATCTGGTTCTTTAAGAGTTAATCACTTTATAGGTTACAGCTGTGCTGACAATTCTTTAGTAAACATTGTTTCTCCTCAGCAGCTTGCTCTACCTCACTCCTCCTCTGTCTCCTACTATTATTACTACTAATACCACCACCACTATCATTACCACTGCCATCATCATCACCACCACCACCACCAGGGACTGGAGTCAGCTTTGGCCATATCCTTGTCATCACCCAGTATGCAGGTTTTCAAAGCAGTGGATACAAGGTATCAAATGCAGGTCAACCTTCAGGCAGATAGTCTTCCTTAGACCAACACCATCTTGCCTGCCTCTATTCTGCCTTGCAGCCAAACAGTGGCGCAGGGTCAATTCAATGCCTTCCTCATTGATTAGTACCCTTCTTGATGATAAGTGCACCTGCATTGGAGTGTCTGAGTGATTCACACTCTGCATGTGTGAGCCAAGCTGGAACACAGCTAATTTCTTCCAGAGAGAAAAAGAATTGATCCCAGTACAGGACTGGTACTTTATATATTTACTGTGAAAAGATGAAAGGCAAAGCTGACCTCAGACACAGAATTAGTTTTTTGACTCTAGTTGTGGTACAAGATAAAATGCACCCAGTATACTCTGTAAAATGGTCAGTGTTAGGAAGGGCATCCAGCTGTAGAAACCATGCCAAAAATAGAATATACGAGCAAGCTGTAATTCCCCTCTTTCGACCTCTCTACTCTCAGGCTTTCACAACTCATCCAACCCATGCCAGCATGATGATGATGAGGATGACATTTCTTAGATAGCATCAATCCATTGTAATTAGTCTTACTTCTCACACCTGTTGTCTCTGCAGGGTCCTCAGCACTTAACTTTTGATGTGTAACTTATGGAAACAATTATATATATATACATCTATATATGATAATATATAATTGCACATCATTTCAGAATTAGCTCAATGTGTTTATATATTATATTGGTCTGAAGAAAAAGTAGATTTTTTAGGGAGAAAGAGTTGGAAAGGCAGACATGAATACAGAACAAACATAATCAAATATACAGATGGAAAAGTTAGCTTTTAAATCATTTTGAATTCCTTACATATGTTTCAAGAGAGTTGTACATCAAATTATTTGAATAATGAAATTATTGTGTACAGTGCTCAGGTGCACTACAACTCATCAAAGGTGCATGTATAGTACATAGAATAATGTACAAATGTCAGAAAATTGAACAGTGTACGAGTCATGATATACACAAAGACATGACTGCGTATGTATGGAGGGAGAATATCAGGTGTAGTGTTGGTGAATTTGGGAAGCATGGAAGTTTGAAAGATGCTAACAACTGATGCAGGTAGTTTGTTCCATGCTTCAGCAACTCTGTTAGGTGAAAATGCATATAATCAAGATCTATACATATACAATGATATAGATGTACGTCTCCATCTTTGGGGGGGTTGAAAAAAACTTATCAAATTGAAGCAGTTGCTACGCCAATGGGTAGACTTGAGATATTTTCCATCCTGTGTAAGTTGGGAATTGAATTGTGGGTATATTCTGCTTCAATTTAATGTTTTTTTAAACCCTCCAAAGATGGAGAAGCATAAACAATATCTATATATCATTGTGTATGTATAGATCTTGATTATACAAATTTTCACCTAATATTATTTGAAAAGTTTGATATACAACTCTCTTGAAATATGTGTAAGGAAGCAAAAATGATTTAAAAGATAATTTTTCCATCTATATATTTGATTATATATATATATGTGTGTGTGTATGTATGTATATATATATATATATATATATATATATATTATAATGAAAGTTATTGTGTACAGTTGTCAGATGCCCTACAACTCATCAAAAGTGCATGTATAGTACATAGAACAATGTACAAATGTCAGGAAAGTGAACAGTGTATGAGTCATGATATACACACATGTATGTGTGAGTGTATTTTGAACAATGAAAATAAAAAAAAAAAAGATGTAGGTTGTTGAGAATACTCCATTGTTTAACAATCATTTCAGTGGGTTGATTGATCATGGTAAACCAAATGATCAAACACCATGTAGAGGTTATGTCACTACCTATTTTTAGTGCCAATACTCGAGATCAATCACTCTGTCTTTCTCATGGAGTGATTGATCTTGAATATCGGCACTAAAAATAGGTGGGGATGTAATCAATCAGCCCTCTGAAACGATCATAAAACAATGAAATACACTTAATAATCTACATCAGACCTATTTTATTTTCATTGTTCAAAATACATATTTTATTGCGGCCTGTGTACATTCTCCAAAGATACTTTATGAAACCGGTGCCTACCAAAAAAGACTTAAGCCCTGAAAGCATTACCTTGATGAATCTACCACTACAATTCTGCATTGAGTTTTATCAACATTATCTTCTCCATATTAAATAGGTGTATACCAAATGTGTTTGTGTGTGTGTGTGTGTGTGTGTGTGTGTGTGTGTGTGTGTGTGTATATATATATATATATATATATATATATATATATATATACATGTAAAGTTATATTTAAAATTGTTGGGTTACAACTAGTAAATATTTATAACTGATATAAAAGCACTCGACAAATATTTGGAGTATATTTACAATATTAAATAAATGGAAAACTATATTTATAAAACCATATTTATTTCATTATATATATTTCGGGGATATCATATTAACAATATGTTATGCCTTCATCAGACAAAATACAATATAAACAGTTTTATAGATAAATATATTCGACATACCGTAATAACTGCTAGAGTAAACCTCTTCAAATGAAGTTGATGTTTATTACGGTATGTCGAATATATTTATCTATAAAACTGTTTATATTGTATTTTGTCTGATGAAGGCATAACATATTGTTAATATGATATCCCCGAAATATATATAATGAAATAAATATGGTTTTATAAATATAGTTTTCCATTTATTTAATATTGTATATATATATATATATATATGTTCTATAGAAATAGTGGACAGCTTCCGTTACCTGGGCGACAAAATCAGCAGTGGGGGAGGGTGCTCTGAAAGTACAGTAGCTAGAGTCAGAACTGGTTGGAAAAAGTTCAGAGAGCTTATACCACTATTAGCTGCTAAAGGGTTCTCCCTAAGAATGAAAGGCAGGTTGTATGATGCCTGCATACGAACAGCAATGTTGCATGGCAGTGAGACCTGGGCATTGTGTGCAGAGGATATACGCAGACTAGAGAGGAACGAAGCTTGCATGCTCCGCTGGATGTGTAATAGTAACATACGTGAACGGCAAAGCATAAGCGAACTAAGGAAAAAATTAGAAATAAGAGGGATCAGATGTTGTTTACTCG
>OZ024741.1:129220257-129302757 GCA_964016885.1 Eledone cirrhosa
AAAGTAACATGGGAGCCCGAATTAATAAAAAAAAAAAAGAAAAAAAAAAGGCGCATGCAATCCGGAAAAGTCCCATAATCTCCTACTTGTAGCTTGTAGACCCAAATGGGACCCCCCCCCCCCCAAAAAAAAAAAACTATTAAAAAGAAAGAGAAATGATAACTACAACAACAGTAACAGCGACAATTCCTGCTGCTGCTGCTGCTGCTACTACCACCACCACCAACACTACCACCACCACCACCACCACCACTACTACCACCACCACTACTACCACTACTACCACTACTACTACTACTACCACTACTACCACTACTACCACTACTACTACTACTACTACTACTACCACTACTACCACTACTACTACTACTACTACTACTACTACTACTACTACTTTGAGGATATCCTTCTCTGTCCCATGTATCCTGTCACAGGGACCCTAAAAAATACCCATGGATATTACTCATCCCTCTCTGACGAGACAGTTTAAAAAAAAAAAATTCAATCCTGAAAGTTATTCTTGTTGCTTTTGCTGTATTTTTGCTTTCTAATCAGCTTCCAGCCTAATTTCTATTTTAATTTTATTTCATTACCCTCCCCCCTCTCTCTCTCTCTCTCTCTCTCTCTTCCTCTCCCTCCCTCTCTCTTCCTCTCCCTCCCTCTCTCTTCCTCTCCCTCCCTCTCTCTTCCCCCTCCCTTCCCCCCTCTTCCCCTCTCTATCTCCCTTCCCCCTCTTCCCCCTCTCTATCTCCCTTCCCCCTCTCCCCCCTCTCTTTCCCCTTCCCCTCTCTTCCTCCTCTCTTTCTCCCTTCCCCCTCTTCCCCCTCTCTTCCCCCTATCTCTCCCCCCCCCTCCCTCTCTCATGCCCTCTCTCTTCTGTTATGCTCTCTATCATTCTATGTTACTATCTCTTCCCCCTTTACTCATTCTGGTTTATGTGTATGCATATTATATATATGTGTGTGTGTGTGTGTGCGTGTGTGTGTGTGTGTGTGTATATATATCATCATCATCACCATTTTACGTCCATTCTTCCATGCTAGCACGGGTTAGACGGGTTGTCCTGTTGTTGGCTGACTATGCCTTGCTCATACGGAACTGATTCTGGCTTGATTTCTACTTATATATATATATATATATAAATAATCATGTCTGCTTTTCATGTTGGCATGGGTTGGACAGGCTACCATGGTCAGAGACCAGATGACACCAAGAGACCTCATCTTGCTCATATCTATATTTGCCATGGTTTCTTTGCAGGATGTCCTTCCTAATGCCAATAGGATGTACTCGATAAATGTTATTATGGCACCAGCACTTGCACTTTACAGTGTGTACTAGGTGTATTTTGCCATAGAAACAGCACTAATATTTTAAAGAGTGTACTGGATGCTGCCATATATTTGGCTCTGCTGAAGAGTCCTCTCTATCCTGTATTGTTTTCATTTGGTTACCATCCTCTTTACAAAGTGTAATAGGTGCATTTTGTGGTACCAACACTTGAGATGTTGTCAGGTACTTGACAGAACTGGAGGGTACTCATCTCTACAATGTTGTTTCTGTCTGTTCATCCACCAGATTATGGTGGGTTAAATGGATACAGAAAGTGTGACATTGCCACTCAGCTCAGTCTTGTATCATCTCTTTTGTGAGGTTCAGTTTGTTGAAGTTGTTCTTCATAACCTCATCCCATGTCTTCCTTCATCTCCTTCCTCATCCCATGTCTTCCTTCATCTCCTTCCTCATGTTCCATCCACATCAAGCACTTAGCATGTGTGTGTGCATATATATATATGTATATCATTTAAACTCTGCTTCTACTGCTGATAGATTATCAGCAGACATGGTTGGTACTCAAAACAGAGGTACTGACTCCAGGGTTGACCAAGAGCCTGTATCCCACTATATAAGTTTCTGAAGCCTACTGGGTGCTCAGATGGGCTGGCTGGCTGCCTACAACTCACTTAAATGCCTTTGACACAGCTGAGAGGTCCTCCCTATATATATATATATATATATATCATGTTCATATGATGCTCTATATTATACTCTCTCATTCTACTCCCCAATAGGTAATATCACAAGACCTGATCGCCAATACCAACAGCCCAACAACACCCGAGAACATGACCCCTTGTGTGCTGCCACGCCCTGACACTTCCACATTCATTGACTCCCACGGCAGCACTGATGAAAAAAGCAGTAGCAACAAAGACCCAGCTGGATTAGCAGATGTCAGCACAAGCCACTGGCGCCTGAACGACGCCACTGGCGCACCTAGTGGAGATAGCATCTATAAGTGTCTGGAGGAGCAGAAGGACGAGATCCTGTTGCTGCGATCAAGGATCCTCAAGGAGTACGAGCAATTGCTGAAGGCAAGAACCGATTCAATGGTTACAGAGTCGTCAAAGGACATCGTAAACTTGCAGGACGAGATTGATGCCCTTCAGCAGCAGCATGAGATACAGATTTCTACCATGAAAGAGAGGTCAGCAGGGAAGAACATGTCTTCCACTGAACATACAGGTCGGTCAGTCTATGTATGTTGTGTTGTAGTGTATGTAGTTTGTGAGGGTTCCACAGATTGTGCTTGAGCACATGCATATAAATATGATATGTGTAAGAGTGTACATGTATATAAATATGATATATGAATATGTGTATAAATTTGATATGTGTGCTTGTATATAAATGTGATGTGTGCTTTTCTGCATGTAAACTCTCATATACTACTATCCAGAGTTATGTAGGTATGAATTATAGAAATTTCAATCATCCTTCCATGTCTGTGTTAATCTGCTGTCGGGGCCATCTGTACTATTTATTCCCTTCCTAGCTGATATAGTAGGTACCTGTCACAACCATTAGTCATTACAAGCGATTGTATCCCTCTCTCTTCAGGCTGGGAATTAAAATGTCAGATTAAAGAATTTGCAGTGTTTGTTCCAGCTCCCAGCTCTTTGAGGGATCAACTTGCAGGGATCAACTTTGCCTTTCATCCATTCAGATTTGACAAATAAAGCAACCAGTTCAGCACAGTGGATTGGTGAAATTGTCAGAGCATTGGACATAGTGCCTTGCAGTATCTGATCCAGTCATGTGTGTTCTGAGTTCAAATCTCACCTCCTGTCATCAGAAAAATAGTGACATGATAAAATTGGATTCCCTATTGTGTAAACACCCTTCTATGAAATGCAACCTCATAGGAGGTTAGTTAAACTCATGCAGGTCTGAGTTGTAACCCCACCACCACCACCACCACTTTTCTCATACCTCAGTCTAGTAAAAATTTGGCTTTGTGTCTTGTGAAGAAGAAAAATTAATATTATTTACTTATTTGTTTTGTTGTTCTTTCTAATATATTTTTTTCTAATATATCTTTTATGTAGATGAGAGTTCTCTGTCTCAGAGTTTAGATGAAGACCAGCGTCAAACACTGAGTAAGCTGCTTTGTCACTATGAAACCCAAGTACATTCAATTGAAGACCGCTTCAATCATCACATGAACAGGCTGAAGTCTAAAATTGAACAAGATCTCTCTGCCAGCTTTGGGGATCTCTCTGGAGAATTGGACCTAAACTTCAGCTTAGGCAAAATGTCACTGCTCAAAACAGGTCGGTTTTCTCCTGTTGTTCACCAAACCAACCAATTCCCTGAATTTTCTGCTTCCAGCATAGAGCAACAGCAGCATGTTCCGATGAATTCTCAGATAGTTGCTGAGGAAGCATTTGTATTAAATGACACAAACAACTCTGCTTCAATCAGAGGCAACAGCTTGGATGTAACAGACAGAGGTATGGATGAACATGGACACACCAGGTGTACAAATAGTGCCACACGTGAAGAACAACTGGCTCAGTTGCAGAAACAGTACACAGAATTTGCTGCATCAGAATCACAATTGTCTAGTGAAAATGCAGAGCTGACTTCTATCCATGAGAAAGTGCTGAGAGCACAAAAAGAATTCTTAGAACAAGAACACAAACTGGACATTGATGAACAACAGTCAGAGTTTGAGGTTAAGCTGCAAGTTGAGCTGAAAAAGCAGGCAATTGAGCTGTTGGAGAAATTTCAGGCAGGAGTGTTGAACAATGATGAAAGCAAGGTGAGTCTGACACGGCGTGAGTCCTTTGAGAGGGAACTTGTTAAACGGACGATGACAGCTGGCCACTTTGATAGCTTTGATGCAAACACAAACCGCAACAACAGTGCAAGTGTTAACAAAGATAGATTGAATGTTCCTGTTTTTGCACCAGTACTGGTGTCTGAGAATAAGCCTGATGACAGCAATAAACTTGTGGCAGATTACGAAGCTCGAATTAATTCGATGCAGTCAGAATTTGAGCAGCGTTTTGAGGCATTACGGAGAGAGCTGACAGAACTTGGTGAGAAAGAAAAACAAGAGATAACAACAAAACTACAAAAGGAAATAGCGAATCTGCAAAATCAGTTGTCGGACAGTGAAGATAAATATGAAAATCTAATGGATGGTAAGTGAATTTTTTTTTTGTTTGTAAAATTTGTATTTTGATTAATTAATGGTTTGCATATGAGAACCATTATAGTTTATGTTGATTACTGACACATGGAAGTGATTAAAGATAGAAATGAAATTTTAATTATCTATTACTAGGATATAATTACATAAATGTTAATCATATATATACAAATGACATACAGGATTAAATGTATGTGTAACTTTGGAGATATAACTATTTACAGGGACAAAAGCAAACTTCTCACTGTAGCAACATGACTGAAATAGGAAATTTGTATTTTGTATACTGATGCATGTGTGTGTATGTTAGTGTGTAAATTTTAATGAGTTACAGACAGAGATCATCATCATTTTTACATCTATTTTTGATGTTGGCAGGGGTTGGATGGGCAGTTATGTCCAAATTTGGTATGATTTCTACAACTAGGTTCCCATCCTAACACCAACCACTTCACATGGTGTATTGCATGCACTTTTTCATGTTGGTGACATGATGAAAAGCACCCAGTTCACCCTATATATAAAGTGGTCACGTTGTTGACATGATAAAGAGCATCCAGAATACCCTGTAAGGTGGTCATGCTGGTGACAATGAAAACATACCCAGTCTAACCTGTCAGTTGGTTGTTTAGTGCCACAATAAAAAGCACCCAGTCCACACTGAAATGCAGTTGGCATTAGGATGGGCATCCAGCTGTAGAAACCAAGCCAGAAACAGTTCTGTATGAGCAAGACGCTGTCACCTGATCTGACACATCTCACAACGTCAGAACAACTCATCTAACCCATGTTAGCATGGAAAATAGATATTAAACAATGATGATGATATACAAACACACATGGCATATTATTATGGTTGATTTTTTTTGTACTTGCAGATTTACGCAGTGGCAAAGTCCCCGAAGTTGCACAGCTGATGCACGAGAAGTATGATACAGAATTAGAATTTGCCAAGACTTTAATGCAACAAGAGTTTGATGAATCTCTCGAGGGGGAGCAGGTAAATTGTGATATCTGTAATATGTTATAGGTGCAGGTATGGCTGTGTGGTGGAGTAGTTTGCTTCAGAAAGATGTAGTTCCAGGTTTGACCCCACTGTGTGGCACCTTGGACAAGTCTCTTTTATTATAGTCTCAAACTGACCAATATTGTAGCAATGAAATTGGTAGATGGAAACTGAAGAACCCCTCTGTGTGTGTTGGTATCTGGTTTAGTGATTATAGTGTTTGGTTCATGATTGTAAAGTCGTGAGTTTGATTCGTAGTGTCTTTGAGTAAGACACTTTATTTCACATTGCTGCAGCCCACTCAGTTGGCAAAAATGGGTTATACCTGAAGTTCAAAAGCCAGCCTTATCACACAGTGTCAAACTGTATATCTCTGGGAATTATGTTAAGTGTACACGTGTCTGTAGAAAGCTCAGCCACTTACATGATGATCTCATGGGCAGGTTGTTTCATTGATCAAACAACTGGAACACTCGTGGTCAAAGCCGATGGAAGTACAACAACAGTGTGTGTGAGTGTTTGTCTCCTGATGTCTTCACATTGACACTGGTTAGAAAGCCAGTGCCATTTCTTTGTCTCATGTAATCAATATGTCTTGCAGCTCAGTGGTTCAAAATGTGAAGTTCAGTAGAACAAATGACTTACTTAAAAATAAATAAAAGGCTGGTGCCAAGTAAAATAACCAGCTATAAAATACTGTTTAAAGAAAAAAAAAATTATGGTAGTCCAACTGTACAAACCAGGATGTGAGAACCCTTTGGTTGTGTCACAGACACAACAACCTCTCTAGTGTTGGTGATTTGCATGATAAAACTCACCCAGTATACTCTGTAAAGTGGTTGGTAATCAGAAAGGCATCCAACTCTAGATAACTAGCCAAACAAAGGGTTGAGAGGAGTCTTCAGTTGTGTGAAAGACATGACAATCTCTCTAGTGCTGGGACCACAATAAATTGCACCTGACATACTTTGTAGAGTGTGGGAACATATGTAAGCAAGATGTTTTGTCAGTTTTTAGTTATCTAATCCCAAGTCTATCCTGATCCAACTTACCTCTTATCAAAGATGTTCCAGCCATGACCATTCAGTTTTATTTTCAAACATAGTATACCTAAAGCTTCATTATCCAATTCGCTTTGCCTTGTTAAAATATCACATCCAAGATCTAACAGGTTGGAAAGACAGCTACAGGCAGGATTTGAACTCAGCACACAGAGCTGGAATAAAATACCCAGTGTTCTAATGACGACCAAATCGACCCCCAAACTAATTACACTACATTCTTTTCTTTGGATTAGTCTATGCTGACAAAACAAAACATGGTTATTAAGTAAGAATCTTATTAGTATATAAATGTATTCCCTCCCTCCTGAACTCACCCCCACCTATCTTGGACTAGTCTATGTTGGCAAAATAAAACATGGCTATTTTTATATAAGATTTTGATTAATATATTAATGTATCTCGCCCACACACCTATCTTGGACTAGTCTATGTTGGCAAAACAAAATTTACTATTTTATGTTAAGATCTAATTAACATATGAATGGCATTATTTCTCTCTCTCACTCTCTGCTTTATGTCCCAATCACAAAGTTTTGGAATAAAAAGAAAAAATACCTAGTTCACCAGATATGGTTTGCAAAATAATGTGAAAATTTCATTGATATATATTATCTATTACCTCATATATTATGTATTACCTCTCTTCACCTAAACTTTTGCCCATGTTTTATATATATATATATATATATATATGTATATATATATATATAAAATTATAAATTAAGATATATCAATTGAGAAACTAACTAGGCTTTAATACAAATACACATAAATAACATACAATTTTCGCCGTACTTTCAAATATGACCATGGTCATATATATATATATGTATAATAAATGATGGGAATTTCTGTGCATGTGACCACTGCTGATGTCAGTCACGGGGCAATTACCACGGGGTAATAACTTCAAGTGAGAAATTAAATTACATTGATCTGAGTTCAAATTACTGACAGTTAAATTACATTGATCTGAGTTCAAATTACTGTTATGTTCTCTTTTATAAGCAATAAACTATTCACACACCAATATGGAAAAATGGATGTTTAATGAAATCATGATGTTATACTTATCCCTATGTGTCATAAAAGACAACTAAAAGGGTTGGTGCCAGGAAAGACTATAAAACCGAATGGACTGGGGACATTTTCATCATAGCACCAGTATTACTGCCTTACAGGGTGGATTAGGTGTTTTTTGTTATGGAACCTTAGATTATTAATTGGTTGCTTTTTTTCATGACACCAGCACCAAACCTTACTGGGTAGACTGGGTGTGTTTTGTTTGTGGCACTAGCATTACCTTCTTATAGAGTGAACTGGTTTCTCTTTCTCTTGGCACCAGTATTACCAACTTACTGAGTGCTTTCTGTTATGGTACCAGCACTACCACCTTATAGGGTAAACTGGGTGTTTCTTTTTTTTTTATTTTGGTACCAGCACTACCACCTTACATGATATATTAAGTCTATGTATAAACTCCTATTATTTACAGTTTCGGTTGAAAGAACTCCAAGAGAAGCAAATGCAAGAGCTGCTGTTTGAAAAGACAAAAGAAATGCAGGAGCTGCAGCAGAAGTATGAAGGGAATCTTACTTCATTGCAAGAAACTTTAAGCCGTTATGAAAACCACAACAATGCCAAAGACAACACAGACAACAGCAACAAAGGCAGTAAACAACAACAGAAACATCAGGATCAGCAGCTCAAATATTTACATCAACAGCTAGAAGAAAAAGATCAACTAGTAGAAGTACAGAAGAAGACACTTCTGGAGAACCATAACAAGGAACTAGAAAAACTTCGAGAGGAATACGAACTAAAGTTGAGTGAACAGCAAAAACGTAAGTAGTGTTCTGATTGTTGTTCCTTAACCCCTTATCAACACTTTTGATATAAATGATACAAAAATGCTTGAAATAACACATGGTTCTACTATACAAAACTGTTTATTTTCTTACCTTCATATTTATCTAAAACATTCCATCATAATTTTATGTAAAAACCTTTAACTCTCCTGCTGATTCACCACCTCATATGGATGTGTGTGTGTGTAGTACAACTTGTAAAGGGCATTCAGTTGTAGAAACCATGTCACATGTGTCAAGGGCATGACAAGTGTTCTCCTGTTGGTGACATGATAAAACATACCCATTACACTGTGATGTGATTGGTGATAGGAAGGACATCCAGCCATAGGAAACTTGCCAAACAAAGAGTTAAGAAGGTTCTCCAGTTGTGTCAAAGACATGACAACCTCCCTAGTGCTGGTGCTATGATAAAATGCCCCTGGTGCACTCTATGAAGTGCGGGAACATATTTAAACAAGATGTGGACTCCACTTCCATCCATGGCATGTGTGAGAAGTCTGTGACTCCGATTAAGTGCTGACTTGGTTTGTGATGACTTGTCTAACCCTTGCTAATAGGGAAAACAGATTTTAAATGATGATGATGATGACTTAATCTAATCCTTATTTGTTTGTGTTGTCTTGTTCTTCAGGTCTTACAGAAAGCCATAATGACCAGTTGTCTGCAATGGTCATACATTCCGATTCGATAAAGTCTGAATTAGACGAAGCTCACCAAGCAGAACTAAATCATGTCCGTGAACAACTGACTACCAAACACACCAAGATGATGGAGAACCTCAACAAGAAACACAAGATGAAAATTGAAGATTTGGAGAAACAGTTTCAAATTAAAACTGAAGAATTGGAGATAAGACATCAGGTAAAAACTTGTAAAAAATTACAGCCGTCTCTTGCAATCAAGTATGACTTGGTAGGGTGTACCAGGCTTTCACTATGGCTTTTAGGTGGACATGTACTTACAAAAAATGCATTGTTATTTGTTTGTTTGTTTAAATAATCATCATCATCATTTTATGTCTGCTTTTCCCTGCTTGCAAGGGTGGGACACAATTTATTTTGAAAATGTGGGAATCCTAAATGCAGTAACTATAGCAACAGTTTGATTACTATAAACAAAGGCTTAGAAACCTGGGTAATATAACCCAAGGGCCAAAAATACCAATGGCCAGCAGCAGCTACGGAAAATTGAACACCTTGCAGCAGCTGTTTGCCACTTTTATTCCATCCCTAATATTATTTTCTTTGTTAGGTCAGGGTTCTGTCTGCTATTGGTATCGTGGAACTCAGTACAACTCGCTTCATGATCAAGTCAGTATCAACTAAACTGGCTCCCCCACCAGACCCTGGTCTGGTAAAGAGGCTAAGTGGAACCTCAGCAGCTTAAAAAACAAGAGCTGTTAAAAGAGCAGATGACCTCCACAGCGTCAAGTCATCCACCCTAAATATGGATTAAATAGCTTCACCAACCTGCAATTGGCCAAGCTACACCCCGGACATGACCAATACCAAACAGAAAGTGGTAGAGGTCAAACAGGGAGGGGTTCCTCCAACAGAAGTAAAAAAGGCCCTGGATTGGAATGTTACTTTACCTGATTTTCTAAGATATTGTTTATAGCAATTGATGTTGAAATTACTGTTTGGGATTCCCACAAAATTTCAAATTTACTCAGTGCTTTGATAATTTATAAGATTTATTTGTTTATTTTAATATTCCAGTTGGAAGTTGAATGTCTGAAGAAGGAAATGGAAAACCTTGATACTAAAGAAGAACCCCTTCTGTCCACAGCCATTGTTGCTGTTCAAGTAAGTATACCTCTTTTACTAGTCAAGTAACAAACATGATGATAGTAATGGTGGTGATGATGATGGTGACAGTAATGGTGCTGATGGTGGTGATGATGATGGTGACAGTAATAGTGGTGATGGTGATGATGATGGTGACAGTAATGGAGGGGATGGTGAGGATGATAGTGATGGTGACAATAATGGTGGTGATGATGATGGTGGTGACAGGAATGGTGAGGATGATGGTAATGATGATGATGATGGTAAAGGTGAGGATGATAGTGATGGTGATAATAATTGTTTCTACTTTTGGCACAAGGCCAGCAATTACCCAGTGTATTACTGGTACTTTATTTTATCAACCCCGTAAAGATGAAAGGCAAAGTTAACCTCGGCAGGATTTGAACTCAGAATGGCAAGGGCCGTGATGAAGATGATGATTCATGCTAGTAATGAAAACATTCTTTAAATGTAGCATCTTTACTTCCGTATTTCATTCATTTTTTTTTCACATCTGGTTGGCTTAAGAAATATTTGAAAAATTTGAAATGTAGTTGACCCAATGTCGACTGAATGGGGTGGAACTCGTCAGATTGGATCAAGGAAACAATGTTTCCATTCATCTTTCCATTGCTGATACTATCTACCAGTTGTAACTCCTGGTAGAAAGAGAAATGTGAAATAAAGTGTCTTGCTGAAGGACATATCACGTCATCCAGACAAGGAATCGAACACGCAACTTCACACTTGCGGCTCCAAGTCTCTAATGACTAAGCGCCATGTAAATGACTATAATAATAGTCATATACATAGGGAAGACAACATTTCAAATTTATTATTATTATTTTTATTTTTATTTAAAATAAAAGCAACAACAGTGTTACTGTGATGACATTTTTTTTTAATTTGTCTCTGGCCAGGTTCTGATATTTAACAAATTAATTGCTGAAATATTGATGGAAATGACGTTAAGACACTATAAGCTCCAATTTAGAGACATTATCATTCCTAATATCTTCTGATGACATTTTACTTTCAAATAATTACTGTCTTCATTATAAAATTATGTAAATGCATAATTGGAAGATATGTGTGTCTGAATAATGTATATGTATGAATATAATATTATATATATATATATATATATATATATATATAGAACCATAGAGCAAATATTTATTATTAGTACAGATTAAAGGTTTAACCCTTTAGCATTTACATTACTCTATATTTACTATTGTAGTTTTGCAGTAAAGGCATTACCTCACATAATTATCTCACATAATATCGAATCTGAGATTTTGAGGTTATTTATTTTGAGAACAATACCTTAATCTAGGTATAGGTGGCCAGTTTGAACAGAAAGAGGTGAGAGAGTTCTGGTCGTATATGGCCGGTTTAAATGCTAAAGGGTTAGATAAATAATTTCTACTTTCACCCTTTTACGGGATCCTCTGAAACATATATATATGACCTGACTTCACATGGGTACAAGCTGAAGCATATAGACAATATGTCCCCACCCCCTCCCAAAGTGGTCATGGAGGTGTCACGACAAAAAAGCACCCAGTCCACACTGTAAAGTAGTTGTGTAGGCACCATGGAAAAAAGAACTCTGCACTCACTGTAAATGAGGTTGGTGTTAGGAAGAGCATCCAGCTGTAGAAATCAAGCCAGAATCAGTTCCCATATGAGCAAGAGAAGGTCACTCGACCTGGCATTGCCCACAACAGGACAACCCATCGAACCCATACTAGCGTGAAAGAATGGACGTAAAACGGTGATGATGATGATATATATCCAATCTGTGGAAACAGATATGAATATTTTGAATTGTGTTTTGTTTAACATTTGCTGTCAGTATAGTAGAAGTAGTAGTGGTGGTGATGGTGGTGGTGGTGAGGGCAGGGTGAAAGTTTTGACCATCTGGCCCTCTTTAGTCATCAATGCTTGTCTCATCTCCTCTCCACTTTACTACTCTTGTAAATTGTTATGTCATTCTATTAGGTCATCACATCTTTCCCTTCCTCCTCATTACACCACTACTACTACTACCGTCACCACTACCACTATAGTCTGTATTAGTAGTGGAAGTAGTATTAGTAGTAGTATCACTCTTTATTACCTTGCTTGTCCAGTTACTGTGAGCTTGGTTATAGTGGTATTTGTTATAATAATCACAAATGTAGCATATATATATGTATGTGTGTATATGTATATATGTGTGTGTATATATATATGTACATGTGTGTGTATATGTATATATGTGTACATGTGTGTGTATGTGTATATATGTGTGTGAGTGTGTGTATGTATGTATATATATATATATATATATATATATAGTGTGTGTGTGTGTATATATATATATTATATGTATATGTGTATGTGTGTGTGTGTATATATGAATAGTATGTTGTGTGTTAAAAATCTGTTTCATCTACTTATTTGCAATTTTCTTTTGAAAGTATTTATATTAGTTGATATTAGTCATCTGCTATTATCATCATCATCATCATCATCATTATTGATTTTATTATTGTTTTCATTATTGCTATTGTTATTTATGTGTTTGTTCTGTAGACTGGGGTGCAGGGACAGGACAGCAGGGACAGGACACATGCCCATCATGGGTCATATGTGGCTGGTAGGGGGGGGGGGGGAGTTGTCAGCAGGTGGGAATGGGGAGATATAGTTCAGAACATGTGAGGCTCTTTGATTTTGGATCTTACTAACTTGCCCTCCTCCCACCACTCCATATTGTTTTTTTT
This sequence comes from Eledone cirrhosa, assembly GCA_964016885.1. NCBI lineage: Eukaryota > Metazoa > Mollusca > Cephalopoda > Octopoda > Eledonidae > Eledone > Eledone cirrhosa. The sequence continues at coordinate 129,233,255 of OZ024741.1, forward strand.
TTCTTTGTTGTTACTTTTTTTATTTTTCACTTGTTTCATGTTTTTTTTGTGTTATTTTCTGTTTATACGGTGGGGTGGGTGGTTCAGGGTTCTGATGTACCCTTGTGTGTGTGTGTGTGTGTGTGTGTGTGTCTGTGATCCCCAATTAAGAATGTGTTATATAAGAGGTGACAACAAAGTTGGCCCCAGGAAGGGAATCCTTAAAACTGTGTGTTGTATTATCTTTGAGTCCTTGTGGCTAATATAGAAATTATTGTTATTATTTGAATTAATATTAAGGCCAGTGGATTGGCAGTATCAGAAGAGCGTCAAACATCATGCTTTGCTGCATATAGTTACATCCCTTTATGTTCTGGCTTTAAATCCCGCTGAGGTTAGCTTTTACTTTCATCTGTACGAGGTTGATAAAATAAGGTACCAGTAATGCATTGGTGTTGATTTAATCAACTTTCTCCTCCTCCAAAATTGTTGGCTTTGTGCCTAAATCAGAAACTATTATTATTTGTAGGGACAAAAGTGTGAGATTGGCAGTATTCATAGAACATTAGATAAAATGCTTTGCAGTATTTAGCAATGATTTTTTAGATTCTGAATTCAAATCTCACTAAGGTCAATTTTATCATTTATTCTTCTGTGGTTGATAAAATAGTGTACCAGTTAATGTACCAGTTAATGAACCAGAAATGTATGAATGTGTATTACTTTTGCTGATGCCTATTGGTGAAGAAATGTTAGAAGCAAAAAAAAAAAAACAACAACAAAAACAGTGCTCTTTTAAATGTCTTTTGTGGTATTTTTTGTGCCCCAAGTTACAGATGCTCCCTTGTCACTCGTACCATCAGAAATATTGTGAAATACAGTGACCCGGTCATTGGTCCATTAGAAACCTGTAACCAAGGATGCTGTTGTTTATCAGTTGCAATATAGATCATGTAGAATCGATCGACAAGATCCGACCTCATTCATTTACTGAGTGGGGTGGAACTCATTAAATCAAACCAAGGAAACAATGTTTTCATTTGTCTTTCCATTGTTAATGCTGTCTACTGGTCACAACTCCTGGCAGAAAGAGCAACGTGACATAAAGTGTCTTGCACAAGGACATAGCGTATCAACCAGTCCAGGAATCAAACTCGCAACCTCAGGATTGTGAATCCAATTATCTAACCACTAAGCCACACACCTCCAGATCCTAAAAAATACATACTTTAATAATCTTCTGAGGTACATCAACCACTTATTCCATTCACTTCTTCTGGATTACTTACTACTACAGCAGGAACAACAGGCACAGCAGTGCTTCAAGAAAGATAAGGGCACTGATTCTACAGACCACAACCCTGTTGAGGCAACAGTTCGCCGATCATTTGCTGATGTTGTCAAGAGTGCTCCTCCCAAATCACAATCGCCCCCAGCACTTCAACCCTTACCTAAATCTATTGGCTCTGCAGATCATCATAATGAACTGTCTCATCAAAGACATAAACAACCTCGTCAGGTGAGATGTTTTGAGGTGCACTAAAGGACTGCTTACAAGAAAGCTAATGATGTGGTTTTGCTTTATTGGGAATACTTTTATCAGCTGACTTTTTTTCTCAAGTTTTACTAATATATATTTTTTATCTTGGTTTACTAATATATCTTTTTGGTCTGTTTTACTAATATATTTTTTTATTACTTTGGAATTTATTTCATTGGTTTGGGTTTTTCTTTTATGAAATGTGTCTGTGTGTGTATATATATATATATATATATATATATATATATATATAATGTTATGTAATTATAAATCTACATTGAGAGGTGTTCTGCTTCGCATGGCAGTGTGTGTGTGTGTGTTTGTGTATATATATATAAGTATATATATATTGTTATATTTGGGGATGTTCATCTTGCCAATACAAAGAAACTGATGCACCTTATAATTTTCACTTTATCTTTGTTTATTATTCATTCGTTTGTCAAAGACACACAGCAAACGATACAACGCCCCTCCCCCTCACAAAACATACATAGACCTGACAAACACAAAACACACACACACACACACACAGATGTGGGCACAAATGCATGCACTGACACGGAACACACACCACAAAACAAACAAAGACAAGATGGAATAGAAGTTTAAGAGCAGGTAAAAGAGGAGGCACAAAACAGATAGTTATTGAGAAGGTCACAGAATGTGTGATGACAGGTCTTTGACAAATGAATGAATAACGAACAATAAAGATAAAGTGAAAATTATATGGTGTGTGTGTTTCTTTTTATTGGCAATGTGATGATCCTCAGATATAACAATATCAGTTTCAACACAATTTCACATTAAGAATCTTATAGAAAAAATACATAAACGTGTTTGTATATATATATATACAGGGTGCGGACGATATTTGTTCGCAAGATTACTGTCTAGGAAAAAATAACACAGTAGTTTTATTTTTTAAGATATATTTATCAAACTTGGATCAGTTCGTCTTCATGACTTGTTCTTTCGATCTCACTCGATAAACCCGCCATTGGCTTTGATGATGGCCTCAGAAGCGGCTACAGGCCTTCGTCACTGTCCCCCGACTTAGGCCCCTAAAGACACTTGTGATCCTGGCCTTCAGATCGTCTTTCGTATTGCAGCTAGATCTGTTGGTGTCTCGTTCCACTGCGCCCCACACAAAGAAGTCGAGGGGGTTGCAGTCAGGCAAGCTGGGAGGCCAGATGTCAGGTGAAGTGTGGTCGACGAAGTTCTCTGACAGCCAGGCTTGGGTCTTTCGGCTGGTATAGCAGGGCGCTGAGTCTTGCTGCCACACGTACGGCCTACCTGCAGCTACCTGGTCGATCCAGGGCTTTACTACCTCGCTCAGAACGCGGATGTAGTCATTGGTGTTCAGCTTGAGGCTCTCAGGGAAGAAGTGAGGTGGCATGACGTTACCTTGACTGCTGACGACACCTAAAACCAATGTAGTCGCTGAAAACTTTGTCTGCATGACTCTGGGCATGTCTTTGGATGAGACAGCGAGCCACCTGTTGTTCTGGGAGTTGATCTTCTGGTCTTGGCAGAAGTTTTTCTCGTCGGAGAAAAACCACAGCATGTCTGGCTCCAGTGGGTGTTTCAACTTGTTGATCAGCTTCTTTGCGTGCTTCAGTCGCTTTTCTTGCATCGCCTTTGACAGAAATTGTCTTTTCCTCATCTTGTATGAAACGTAGCGAATGTCTTCATGTACCACCAGCCTTTCTTCCTTGCAATGGCACGCATCGACTTGCTAGGTTCATTGTTGATGATATCCTGAACTTCAGCGACAAACTCGGGCGTTCTGAAGGCATCAGATCGTCGATCATGTGTTTTCCTCTCTGATGTTGCTTCGTAGTCGAATCCTGAATCTTCCAATTCCTTTCTGATCTTTTCCACCATTCTCCTGCTGACGCAGAGAAAGTCTGAAATTTCCTTATTTGTCCCCCCGGCGCAGATTCCAAGAAGAACTCTGTGTCTCTTCCACAAATTTGGAGGTTCAAAATTATTCATAATCAATTATTCTGAAAATAAATAATGGAAATATAGTCTGTTTTTATGAAGACAAGAGTGACAATGGAAGTAAAAAAAATTTGCATAAAATTAGCAGTTGAAAATTGTGAACAAATATCGTCCACACCCTGTATATATATAAAGTATTTCTGTAGGAAAGGTAAAGGAAAAGAGTGCTCTATGTAGGCTACAGAGTTTTTTTTTTATTACATAACTAAATATATATATATATATAGTTTCTAATACTTAAACATCTCAATGAGAGAAATTTCTCAGAGAAGCAATATTATATATTAAAATTAAGGAAAGCTCTAATTATAGGAGTACAAACAAGATAGACAAAAAAAGTATTCTAGTTAACCTTGCTTATAGATAAATCTCCCTACCATGGTTTTGTATGGGGAAGAATTCTTATTGGAACCACCATGGTAGGGAGATCTATATTTAAAGGATGTTAGATAGAATACTTTTTTGTCTATCTTGTTTGTACTCCTATAATTAGTTTTTTCTCATTTAATTTTAATATATAATAAATATATATATATATATATATATATATATATATATATATATATATATATATATCATAAATTATGTCCATAGAATCATTTGATAAAATATATACACTATTTCCTCTCCCAACTAGCATAATTAACCACATAAAAAATCAATTAGACCAGGCTATAAGAATAAAGGCTCCTATGAAGAAATACTTGATAAATAAACTACAGCAGCCTCTTTGCGGCCGACCGCAACAGAATATTTACCCAACATTTCAACAGCATGTAGAAATCGACTAAATATACCGTCAACCATACACAATTAGGTATAAATTTAAAGTTAGAAGAAATGCGTACACTCTTACCGTGATTATGTCCCTACCCTGGGTTTCGTTCGCGTTTTGAGATATATCCTATTAAGGATAAATCTCGAGTATCGAACTCATCAGGAGACAAACTCATAGGACAGTTAATTTTCCAAATCGATCCCCGCCAGAGATAGATTAAAAAATGGTTAAGAATCGTGACGTGGCAGTGGTCAAGTTAGAAAGAATGTGATTAGTTGCTTACGGCGAGTGGGCTGGTTGCTAGAAAGCGCATGCATATATAGACACACACTCTTGTGTGTGCATTGTATTTTCTCTATGCTTTAATTAGTGTGTGGTGAAGGGTAACAAATGCAAATTCAGTTATTTTTGGTTTTTGTTATTTGAAAAGCAGTGGAGTGTCAGTAATTATTGTAAACAAAAAAAAAAACAACAAATGCTACTTCTTTTTACCACCAAAAGCAGCAACAAAACTAATATCAATATCACCACCAGCAATATCAATACCACCACTAACAATACCACTACCAACACCAACACCATCACTAACAACATTACCAACAAAAACATCACCACTAATAACACCAACATTACCATTATCATCACCACCACCATCCAACAAAACCAACATCACTAACACCACCAATAACATCACCAGTAAAAACAACACTACTAATAACACCACTAACACCAACACTAATAACACCACCACCAACAACAACAAAAACAAAATCACCACTACCACCTCAACCATTGATTTTCTGCATGACTTGGTTCTTTACCTTTTGACAGTGTTTTTGATAAATCTGTGATCTTGAACCATGTAATATAGTGAGTTGAAAATCTACAATGAACTTATTATTTGAGTTGTTAGTAGGAAAAGAAAGAAGAATCACTCTCAGGATATTAAATAATCTTTAAAATCACCAAACAAGGGAGATAACTCCAGTAAGAGTAACATTGAAAGTTTTAGACACTTCTGATTGAAGTGGATGTGGTCTTTTATGCCAATTGGTGAAAGCAATGTCTTATTTGACTTCTCAGTGAAGAATGTTGTACTCAGACAAGATGTGGGACAGAATATTTAGGTGGACCATAGAAAAATTTCACTGGCTGCTCCAGGTGGTATCAATGCAAAGCAAAGATGCACACGGATATCTAATCTCTGTTTGTCTTTCTCTCTGTAGCGCCAGTTGGATGTAGTCAAAGAGGTTCCACAAGAATGTACAGAGGTCGAAGCTTCATTAAATGAATCGAATAAAACGTAAGTTTATTCATTTATAAAAATATTCAAGAGTAATTTTAATTCTGTCCCTCTCTCCTTCCCTCCCCCTCATATCTCTTTCCCCCTCATATCTCTTTCCTGCTCATATCTCTTTCCCCCTCATATCTCTTTCCCCCTCATATCTCTTTCCCCCTCATATCTCTTTCCCCCTCATATCTCTCTTTCCCCTCACATCTCTCTTTTTCCCCTTCCATCTCTCCCATCTCTCTCTATCTCCCAATCTTTCTTCTCCCACTACTCTCCCACTCCCTTCCCATCTCTCCCTCTCACCTTTTATCTCTCTTTCCCCTTCCATATCTGCCAGTCTCTCCCTCTCCTATCATTCTAATATTCTATTATTCTTTATCCATAGGGAAATATTTAAAGAGACCAACAAACAGCTGTTACGACACCTGTCCAGTTTAGTACGAACCTACCTGAACATTGAGGATTCCATAAACAAAAAGCTAAGTCAGGTGTTGGCTGATAGTAAGAATGCATCCGAGAAAGGGTCTCGCTCCAACCACCTGGGAATTCCACAGTCTACCTCAGACACAGACTCTGGCTTTTCAAAACGACAGAGACGTCGCTATAAATCAGCCGAAAGACTCGACTTCAGTAAGTCCTCACCTGAAGAATCATTCCAACGGGTATCACGAGCTCGCTCCATGGATCCCATCCACCCATTCTCCAGTTCCCGTAAGTTTTTTTGTAAATTTTATTGACTAATGTCTTTTACTCATCAGATAATTATTACTTCTAGTTGGATTTAATTGCTTATCATCATAATTTCTCATCCATTTTTTTCTATGCATGGGTTGGACAGATCATGATAGACCAAGTTAGTACTTAATCAGAGCTACTCACATCCTTGGTGTGTTGGAGGACCACGTCTCACTCCTAAAGTTGACTTTGGTGGGATTTGAATTTAAAGAGTGCAGAGAGCTGGAATGAATACCAGAAAATATTTTATCTGATGTCCTAATGACTGCCAATTTTACAGAGTATACTGGGTGCATTTTATCTAGACATCAGCTCAGTGTATTAAATATGTTAATACTCAATTTATACTTAGAATATTGTGTAAGGCCTTATAATAGTGAAGATAAAGTTTTGCACTACTCACAATTTATAAGTTCAAATCTTGCTATTATGTCGTCTCCCCATACAAAACTCCTAATTCTGTTATATCTATCTGGAACAAGAATCTAGTTCTGTTTCCTACTTTATAATTTGCTGGTTAGTTGTAGGAAGAGCATATATCTAGCCATAAAACACACAAACAATTGTTCCTGTAATAGACTATCCCAACCATAATCATGTGAAAATGGATGGCATTACAGGGCTGAGACCCTTTAAATGAAATTTGAGGTGCTTCTCGAAAAAAATTTGAGTAAAAAAATTTTAATTAATTATACTTGGTTATTATTTATTAATGATTATAATTAGTTACAAAATGTTCCTTTTAGCTAGTTAATTGATTTATTCCATTTGCCGCATAGAAAATGAAAATATATTAAAAAAAATTAGGCCCCTGGGGTGTGTGACTCTAAGCTATAGCTTATTTAGCTTATAGGTAAGTCAAGAACTGTGTCATTATCATCAAGATCTGTCAAGAAAGGGTTTGACACAGGAGGATGCTTAGGAAAGGGATAGCTGTAGAGAATATCAATTTACAAAGGCCAAGACACAGCAACATTGCTGGATAAAGTAGATGATGATGATGATCATTATTTTTATGTCTACTTTTCCATGCTTCCTGACCCCCAACTCTCCCTTTATTTCTATGTATGATATATACCACATATGTCACTCATCCTCATTGAACTGCTAAGAAAGCTGTCGGATATGTTGTTTATTGATTATGCAAGACATTTATATTTAAATGGTACCAGTATGAAAATTACAAGCAAAGATAGATACATGCACAGGCAAACGCCCCCAGCCCCACATATAAACAAGGGGCTTTTACCAAATTCACTGACATGCCATTGAATGATGCCAAGGCCTTCGTAGAGGACAATTACCTAGGGTTCCATGTAGTAGAGTCCAACCTGAAACTATTGGTGCAAAGTGTACTTGGTAACTACACAACTATATTTGCACATGTAAAAATATAATAATGATTTCTGATTTAGGCAGAAAGCCAACAATGTTTTGGGAGGGAAAGTCGATTAAATCAACTCCAGTGCATTACTGGTACTTTATTGTATCGGTCCTGTAAAGATGAAAGGCAAATCTAACCTCGACAGGATTTGAATTCAGGACATAAAGAAACGTAATTATATGCCGCAAAGTATGTTGTCCAACGCTCTACCAATACTGCCAATCCATTGCCTTGTAAAAAATGTAATAATACGAAAAAATAATAATTAATCTCATAGAAAACCTGTCTTTGACCTTTGGTTATTGTATCTGCTGAGGAATCTGTCTATGAGGAGACTCTGTTTACCATTTCAGAACACATTTCAAAGAGATGTAACATTTATAAGATGCAATGTAAGAGATTTTAATTCTTTATCTAATTATTAAGTTAATCCAGAAGAATCTGAGCCAAGGAATATAATAGGATCAAAACCTTAGACTTACTGGATGACTAAGTTACAACTTATTAAAACTTCAGGGAAACTACATGGAAAATTGTTTGGAAACCTGAATGAAAAAAAGAAATTGAATTGTAAATATTTATACACAACACAGCATATATTGATTCAAGATAAATTTAATATGGATACATCTATAGATTTGAACCCTTAAGCATTTAAACCAGCCGTATCTGGCCAGAACTCTCTCACCTCTTTCTGTTCAAACTGGCTGTAACTAGCCGTTCATACCTACAATAAGGTATTGTTTTCAAAATAAATAATACCAAAATCTCATAGATTCGATATTATGTGAAATAAAGCCTTTACTTTGAAAATACAATAGATATAGAGTAATGGAAGTGCTAAAGGGTTAAATAATAAACTTGCAGTGTGAAAATAATGAGTTTTTTAACATTTGTATGGATTTTAGAGATTTTCTCTTCATCAGAAAATAACAAATTTGCCTACAGAGAGGGTTTATAGTAGTTGCAGATATAACAGTAGAAAGCCTGTTTACTGTTCATTAATGTCACAGCGAGGCTTCTAATTTATAAACTGTAGTTATATCTATATTAGCCCTTTCTTGGTTGTATTTCTAATGAAATACACTCTATTTCAATTAATTTATGAAGAATTTTAAGAGATTTACTAAAATTAATTATTTCATTATGAAGAAACTTAACATGGTTCTTATGTTGGAAAATTTTAATTCAAATATGAACTCTTTAAAATTGGTGGTTTTGTTTCATACAACCAGTTTCTTTTGGCTGGGTTGGTATCAAAAGAGCTAAATAGAAACACTTTAGCCCTTTATTTAGCATTTAAACTGGCTGTATCTGGCCAGAATTCTCTCACCTCTTTGTGTTCAAACCGGCCATAACCGGCTGCTCATACTTATGTTAATGTATTCTTCTCAAAATAAATATCAAAATCTCACAGATTCGATATTATGTGAGATAATTATGTGAAATAAAGTGTTTACTGTGAAAATACAATAGTAAATATAGAGTGATGTAAATACTAAAGGGTTAAAATGGGTGGTTTTGTTGCATAGAATTTTGGTTGGGTTGGTATCAAAAGAGTTTAGTAATAAGTTGAATGTTAAAACAAGATGTGGTTGATGCACAAGTTTTCTGTGAATTAACAAGCTGTTTCATCAATTGTGACCTTGTCATCTAATGAGGCTAAGATTTTGATTTTATTTCTCTTGAGCTGAATTCTTTGAAAAATATGTTTGAGTCTATTAAATCTCCTGCATGGGAATCAGTGATGTCCTGCATGGGAATCAGTGATATCCTGCATGGGAATCAGTGATGTCTGTCTTGGTACTGGTATTGGATGTTTCAGTTCTGTGGGTGAGGTGGTGAATGTGCACTCCTGGAGCAGTTACACCAAATTTGAGCATTCACCTTGCCTTACCCACACATATTTTTTTTATTTTAACTTTTTTCTTTCTTATTTAAAAAAAAACAAACTATTTTACAACTTTTCTGTGCATGGTTGGGTCGTCGGTGACTAAACCAGCAACCCCACCAAGCTGGCTTAGTGAGGAGGGTGATTTTGGACACCCTGTGGGATGAAAAGCAAAAGCCGTCAACGGGTGAAGGTACTCAGGAGAGTCAACAGCCATCCAATAAATATTTTCTTTTTTTTGTGGAGCGAGAGACTCCTAGTCTTCATTAAGACATCTCTCTAGGAGAAGGTCACCCTGATATAAACCCTGCGACTTTGTTTGCATCCATTTGATGTTCAGAGTGTGGAATTGGTCCCATGCAAAGCCTTTCCTCATTTAAAAAAGCTTCAAGCACAGGCATCACTTGATGTGATATTTTTTGCGATGCATGACATTGCTGCCCTAGGCAAGTCCCCAGCAAAATTAAAAGCCATGTCCGTGATGTTTATGCTTAAGTATCAAGCAATGGCATTACTCGAAATCGAGTTGTAGCCATCATATATATATACTCTTTTACTCAGTGGTGCTAACTCAGAGTGGTTCATGATAGTGGTGTATCATCATCATCATCATCATCACCACCGTTTTACGTTCGTTCTTCCACGCTAGCATGGGTTAGACGGGTTGTCCTGTTGTGGGCAGTGTCTGGTTGGCTGACCATGCCTTGCTCATACAGGAACTGATTTGGCTTGATTTCTACAGCTGGATGCCCTTCCTAACACCAACCTCATTTATAGTGAGTGCTGGGTGCTTTTTCGTGGCACCTACACGTCCACTTTACAATGTGGGCTGGGTGCTTTTTTGCCGTGGCACCCCCACGACCACCTTGCAGTGGGGGGTGTGGGGGCATATTGTCTATATGCTTCAGCTTGTACCCATGGGAGGTCGGGTACTCTGTATTACTGCGTGACGCCAGAGGTCACGGTCGTGTGTCATCGCCTTTGAGAGGTGTAATTGGGTAAGGTCGGCTTTTATCACCTCATCCCAGGTCATCTTGGGTCTCCCCACTCCATGGTTTCCATCGACTTCTAGTGCTCTGCACCTTTTTATGCAGCTGTCATCCTTCATACGCATCACATGTCCATACCAACGCAACCGCCTCTCCTGCACACAGCATTTGATTCCTCTTATGCTCAGTCTCTCTCTCAATTCATTTATGCTTTGTCGTTCGCGTATATTACTATTACACATCCATCGGAGCATGCAGGCTTCGTTTCTCTCTAATCTACGTGTATATGAAAGAATATATGATATGTTTATGTATAATAAACATACAAGAGTCTGGCTATGAATATTTTAATCTGTGATCATGTCACAGCTATCTGTGAAGCTGGTGACAGTGCCAGATTACTGTTTCTAGATTTTCAACCTTCATTGGTGACATTTACTCACTCGGTACTGAGATGAGAATAAGCTGAAACTTATACTCTGTCACTTAACATCAATGAAACTGAGATAAGCACTGGTCTGATGAGCATCAGGGCTTGGGACAAACTTTGTATATATCATCATCATCGTTTAATGTCCATTTTCCACACTAGCATGGGTTAGATGGGTTGTCCCATTAGAAGCGAGTTGGATCAGGTGACAATGTCTTGCTCATATCGGACTGTTTCTGGCTAGATTTCTATGGCTGGATGCCCTTCCTAATGCCAACCACATTTACAGTGTGTGCTGGGTGCTTTTTGTCGTGACAACCGCATGACCACTTTACAATGTGGGCAGGGTGCTTTTTGTTGTGACACCTACATGACCACTTTACAGTGTGGACTGGGTACTTTTTGTTGTGACACCGTCATGACCACTTTACAGTGTAGGCTGGATATTTTTAGTGATACCAACATAACTTTACAGTGTAAGTAAGGGTGGTGTGGACAGAAGTGGAAGGGTGGGTGTATGGGTGTGGAGGTGTATGGAAGGGAGTACAGTGGTTAAGAGCTGCCTACTAGATGTATGTTTGAGTCCATTTGCATGGGAAAGCAGGTCTTTTGTATTACTGCATAATGTCAAAGATCTCGATCATATATATACATATATATATATACGATCACCATATATCAGCATATATGTGTGTGTGCATGTAAAATAAATAACTGCTATCACAATATTATAAAGATTTCTATATTTTTTCTCATGCATGTGTTTGTATTAGTGGTGGTAGTTGTTATATAAGCTTGGTCAGCTCTTCTTGACCAAGGCATGTGGCTGTCACAACTTTCTCATGGATGAAAGGTTATTGAAATATGTTGTCTTGGGACCACATATTACATATAATGTTATTGTCCTGTTTTGCCTTTCATGTATGTATATATGTCTGTGTATATATTTTTATACACACACACAACTTTTTGTTATAGAAGCTTGCTCCTGGGAGCATGTGACACATAACACTGATGTTATGGGTTCCCTTTCATGTATGTATATATGTCTGTGTGGTCTATATATATTTATATACAGACACAACTTTTGTTATTTATTTTTATGAAATTCTTTTGGTTTATTCTTCTATTACCTCAGAATATTCTCTTAAATTCTCAAACTTCTCACTTTCTTCCCTCTCTAATCTTGTAGATATATGGAAGTTTATGTGTGGCATGGTACCTGTAATTTTGTGGAGGAAATCCATCTTTTCATGATTCTTCAACACAGTCTTTTTTTCTCCATTTAGGTTCCCCATTTGAAGAAAACCGATCGGATGTCCTACATCTAACCAATTTAGTATCAAGTATCTCAGATGAAGGCCTGGTACTCTCCCGGCAGTTTGATAGTAATATATTTTCTGGACCTGGTCTGGACAGTGATAGTGAGGAGTTGATTAATGGTAAGTTGTTTTCCCATTCTGGCATGGGTTGGATGAGAATTTTTGAGCAGTATTCTATAGTCAAATGCCCTGAATTACTTTTAAATATGCTATTTATCCCACTGATCTTCACCTGTTGAAACTGCTAAGCTATGAAACATAAACAAGCAGTGCCATGGCCATTCCCATTAAGAACAATATATGAGCATCCATTTGTTTTAAAAAAATATGATCTACTCAATGAATTATTGTGTAAGTGGCTGAGTATTCCACAGATGCATGAAGCATTAAACCTTCATTTCTGTATGAAGTTCACTGTATTTCAATTAATTATTGAAAAATTTTATGGGATTTATTAAAATTATTATTTCAATGCCTAGAGAGTCACTTAATATATGGTTCGTATATAGAATTGTTGGAAGATTTTAATTTATACAGGAACTGTTTAAAAGGCCTTTGTGAGGTTGTGAGTTTGATTTCCGGACTGGGCAATGCATCATGTCCTTCAGCAAGAGACTTTATTTCATGTTGTTCCTTCTGCTGTGAGTTGGAAAGACAAATGGAAACCACAGGCAGAATCCTTCATGAGAAATATGGTAATAAAAAGGTTTAAGTATTGATACTGGACAGCACCTGTGAGGAAACTATATTGGGGTAGTCCAGTGTTTAGATGTTTTGGCTTTCCTGGATCAGCTGTGGCAAAATTCAAGCTGCGATGCGTTTATTATACTGGGTTGCAAACCCGTCCAACCAATGCCAGCAACAATAGTATAAACATTAATTAGAATGTTAATAATGATCTGTCATTGTAACCCACCCTACAACTTGATGGGGGTTGCTTTTCTGAAACTCTGTTGTCCAGCTCTCTTGGGAGTTTCTTACCACTTGTAAGGAACTAAGATGACCAGTGTTAATTAACCAACACCACCATCACTACTTCCACCACAAGCAACAACCTCACCACAACCAACACCCCATCCACAACCACAACTGGTTACCATGACAGAATTCTTAGAGGGGTAAAAGTTGAACCAAAGCAGTTTAGTGTTACAGAAGTCAGTCTAGCAGTTGACTTTAACACTGCTTTGTAAAGACAAAGGTCAAATATATGTAATGCTATTGTGTAGATGAGTGTATATAGAGTGTGTGTGTGTGTGTATATATATATATATATATATATATACACACACATATGTGTGTGTATGTATGTTTATAGGAATATTTGTGTGTGCATATATATGCATGTGTGTAAGCATACATGTGTGTTTGTGAAAGTTCATACCTACATACACACTTACCAACACATACCTACCTATATAGGTATACACATTTATACACCCACCTATATACACATACCTACACATCTCTGCCCATCTAGCACCATTCATAGAAGTGATAATAATGGCTCTAAACACATCAACTGAAAATGTCTCCTTCCTCATTGATCCAACTTTCCAGGATATTTTCTATTCAGAGATCCAGAGATTTCCTATCAAATCTCCAGGTTGGGTGTCCTTTTGTTTTTTTATTATTTTTATATTTTTCTTTTGTTTTTGCCACTTTTTATTTCATCACCATTATTGTTATCTTCAACACACGATTTCACACACACACACATATATATATATATATATATAATCATCAACACCAACATCATCGTTTAACGTCCATCTTCCATGCTAGCATGGGTTGGACGGTTTTGTCTCACTTAAGGCGAGATTGGTCGGGAGACTGTGTCTCGCTTGTACAGAACCGTTTCTAGCAGATTTTCTACGGCTGGATGCCCTTCCTAACACCAACCATATTTACAGTGTGGAGTGAGAGCCTTTTTACTGTGTCTTCTACACGACCACTTTACAGTGTAGACTGGTTGCTTTTTGTTGTCACCTACACGGCCGCTTTACAGTACACGGAAATGGGAGAATGGGGTAGGGTGTGTGGGATGGAGTGTATATTGGGTTAAGAGGTGCTTACTGACTGTAGGTTTAAGTTTGTAAGCATGGGAGGTGGGTCTTCTGTATAATTGCATAGTGCCAGACATCTTGATCCAGTGACATTGTCTTATATATATTCATTTTGCAAGGTTCTTGATATGAAATCGTGTGTTGAAACAACTATTGTTATATTTGGGAAGGGTCTTATTGTTATAATATTGCCAGAAATAATAATAAAACACTCTCACTGTTTGGTTTTGGTTGGTTTTCGCTTCTGTATATTTTATATCCCTATAGTTAATTTAGCTGGCAATCAATGTTTATCAGTAATTGACCAACAGTTAAAAATATATATATATATATATATATATATATATATATATATATATATATATATATATAGTTTATCAAAGTTTTTTCATTATACACCTGTGACATTATCAGTGGTACTATTATGTTTCCTCCTGTTGTATTGTAATGTCTATTCTATTTTTTATTCATTTATTTTTGTCTCTATTTGCGCATGCGTTTGTGTGTGTGTTTTCTGTTTGGTGTGTGTTTGTGTCTGAGTCTGTGTGTGCTTGTATTCTATCTTTACTCACTTGTGTGTGTTTATGTGTTGTTGTTGTTATTGTACCTGTGTATATTTGTTTATATTTATCTTAGGTCACTATTGTGTGTTTGTGTATGGTTGTTGTTATTCCATTCATTATTTTCTGTTAAACTTTGGTTTTCTTGGTTCTATTTCAGTTGCTTCCCTAATTTGTCTACCTTTTGAATCATTTCTATGTTTAGATATTATTTGAATTTCTATGTTGTGTATATTACCATCATGTCTTAGTCTGGCCGGTTCATATAGTACCGAACCATCTTTTTGTCCTTTTAGTTCACTCCATTGTTGGTATATTCCCTCCCCTATGCTCCAAGCTGTCTCTCCTATGTATATAGTTGTCATGTTTCTGCAAGTACCCTCTGTACATCTTATGCTATAGACTACATTCCATAAATAAAAAATAGAATAGACATTACAATACAATGGAGGGAAATATAATAATACCACTGATGATGTCACAGGTGTGTGATGAAAGAACTTTGGTAGACTATATTTATATCTATATTTTTAACTGTCGGTCAATCAATGATAAACATTGATTGCCAGCTTAATTAACTATAAGGATATAAAATATACAGAAGCGAAAACCAACCAAAACCAAACTGTGAGTGTGTTTTATTATTATTTTAGACAATATTATACCAATATGAACCTCCAAATATAATATATATATATATATATATATATATATATATATATATATATATATATATATATATATATATATATATATATACTTAATACATTAGCAGAGAAAGCTATTAGCGATACTCCGACCAACTTCCATCTCACTCAACAAACATTAGGAAATACCTAAGTATATTCCCAATTATACGTTTGGGGTGCTAACTATATTGTATTGTGTGGATAGTCGGCTGTATTATTTTATATGAGACATATATATGTATATATATATACCCATGTACACCTCCCACGTCCTAACACCCCACCTCTCAACCATGCTACTAGATCTACCTCCCCCACCCAAGTCCACAGTGTAAAGTGGTCATTTTGGTGCCATGTCAAAAAGTGGTCAGTCCACATTGTAAAATGGTTGTGTGGGTGTCATGACAAAATGTGCGTAGCCCACTGTAAATGTGGTTGGCATTAGGAAGAGCATCCAGCTGTAGAAACCAAGCCAAAATCTGTTCTGTATGAACATGTCACTGTCGTCTGATCTGGCTTGTCTCACAATCAGACAACTCATCTAATCCTTGCTAGTGTGGAAAAAGACGTTAAATAGTGATGATGATGATATATAGGTGTGTGTGTATATATATATATATATATACATACGCACAGAGAAAGAGAGTAGGATTGGCTCTGTAGTTGCTAGTTAAGGTAGGCTTAAAAATAAGAATAAAGAAAGAGGGGGGGGGGTTCATCAGTTGTCTTCTGGGGGTCTCAGATATTTCCATGCCTTTATATATATATATATATATATATATATATATATATATATATATATATATATATATATATATACATACACGTGTAAGTTTTGGAATATTTGAGAGATGTTTATTCAACATTCCAATGTTAGCTTCATTTGAAGACAATAGTTTTATTTTAAAAAAAAACAATAAAAATACGAAAATCTGTCGAATATTTACACCTTTTTTTTTCATTTTCTTTCTCATTAAAAACTAGAAAACATATACACGTATTTGATTATCTAATATAAAGTTCATTTTAATGTTTTAAATGCTATGAATATGGAGTAGAGAAGGTGCAAAGGTCATAAAGAAAACAGACAGACAGATGCTTGGTAAAATGTGGCTAAGATCAGGTTTCAATGCTCACTGTGGCAATTTCACTTTAGTTTATAAAACACTGTTGATGAATTGAGAGAAGACTGAGTGTCACTATCTCTATCTTTGATGAGCAGTGTTGATGCCTTGATGAAATACAACCAGCTCACTTTGTAAAGTGGCAGAGTTGATGCCATATTCAAATATAACCAGCCCACATAAAGTGGTAGAGCTGGTACCACCATAAAATACACCCAACCCATGCTGTAAAGTGGTAGAGCTGGTGCCACATTAAATGCATCCAGCCCACTCTGTAAAGTGGTAGTGCTGGTTCCACCATAAAATACACACAACCCACTCTGTAAAATGGTAGTCTTGGTGTCACAATAAAATATATTTAACCCACTTTGTAAAATGGTAGTTTTAGTGCCATGATAAAATACACTCAGCCCACTCTGTATAGTGGTAGTCCTTGTGCTACGATAAAATGCACCCACTCCATTTTGTTTATGTTGGGGTGGGTGAGAAGAGGTAATCAATTCCAGTACTTGACTCAGTGGTTAGGCTGTGGGACTTGTTGGATTGTAATGTTGGACCAGGTGGTGCAGTGTGTTCTTGAGCAAAACACTTCATTTTATATACTCCAGTTCCCTCATCTAAAAAGAAATACCAGGTGTAGCTGGGGATTAACCTTGTGATAGACTGGTGTCCTCTCCAGTGTGGAGTCATATACACTCAATCGCTTAAAGTCAATGGAAGCAGGATGGGCCTCCAAGCTTGGGATTGTTTTTAGTGGAAGTCGTTACCAATTCGCTCCCCCTCTTTCTTTATCTCTTTCTTTTTCTCTTTCTTTTTCTTCTTCATTTTCACTGCCCCCCCCCCCTATTATAGTGATAGTTATTGTGTATGTTGTTACACTTTCCATTAGCCCCAGTCTACCTGGGGTGATTGGGCTGGTGTTGTCATTGTTGTTGTTTAGTTCCAGGTCAGCCTTGACTCAGTAGATCTATGATCAAAGGTATTTCACTCATAGTCTATATAGTCTTTTTAAGACTATATAGGACTATGTTACTATTTAAAGTTTTCCCATTTTTTTTTTTTTATCATTTGGGTCTATGAAACAAGATCATCTGCCAATTTAAAGAATTCCTATTTAGTATATATTTTTACCTTTTGCTATTTTAAGGCAATGAATTGGCAGAGTTGTTAGACTGTCAGATAGAATGCTTTGTGGTATTCATTCTGGATCTCTGTACTCTAGTTCAAATCCTGCCGAGGACAACTTTGCCTTTCATCCTTTCAAGGTTGGTAAAAATGTACCAGTCCAATACTGAGTTGATTCTTCCTCTGTTTCTTTCTCTTTTTCTCCATCACTCTTTCTCATTTTTTCTCTATCACTCTTTCTCACTTCTCTATCATTGTTTCTTTCCTTTTCTCTGTCACTCTTTCTCTTCTCTTCTCTGGAAGAAATTAGTTGTGTTGAGACCTAGAGAGGGATGGGCTCTTTTAGGTTAAAATGCTATATATGTCACTACAGCACCCCTACTCCATCAGGAGTTATGGGTCCATACATACATAAGTTATGTTACAAATGCCATCTCAATGAAATAGTTAATAATTTCAGTAAATCCAAAGAAAATTCTTTATTAAGTAATTCAAATATTGTGTAAGTCATTAGAAATGTGGCAACAAAAGTGAAGTTGTGATTTGAGGAAGATATGACTTCTGTTTCTAGCAGATTGGAAGACCATGTAAAGGGTCTCTTGTTGACATTGGTAGGTGTGGTGTATGATAAGGTTGGCTATAGTGTGATGGGTGCCACCCTCCTCCATCCTCACACATTGTTTAGGTTATTGATTTCTGTATTTTTGTTTGTTTGTTGCTTTTGAAATGTGTCACCCTGATTATGACATTGCATCCTCCCCTCACCCTCTTCTCTCCATTGCACCCCTCTCCTCCACTCTTTCCTTTCACTATACCCCCTCAATCTCATCCTTATCCTCCCTGCTCATTTCTGTTTTTTTTTTTGAGGGGGGGGGGGGTATGGAGACTTCTCCCATCTCTTCAGCAGCATCGTGTGTGTGTGTGTGTGTGTGTGTAATTTAATATAGAAATGGCATCTACAGGACTAGAACTGTTTCATTTGAAAGGAAACAGTTCTAGTCCTGTAGAAGCCATTTCTATATTAGATTTTATACATACTCTACTAATGTATTGAGTACTTCACTTACTGTGGTTACCCCCCCCCCCCCCCCCCCATTGAACCTGGGACTCTTACACACACACACACACACACACACACACACACACTAAAATGTGTGTTTAAAATGCTATAGTATTTAAAACATTCAAGCCTTAATTGAGCACTTAGTGGTGTGGTGGTGATGGGTTTTAATGTCATTGTTGTTGGTTGTGTGTAGCTTTTATTTTCTAAATATGAAAATAGCTGTGACTTCGAAGTTTCACTGTTTGTGTGTACTTGTGTTTGTGTCTGATTTTTGCCCTCCTGTCATATCTCACTTTCAAGAGTTTCTTCATGTATCTCATACCCCCCCCCCCCCCTCAACCACAAGGTGTATACTTTATATACTTTACTATAAACATTGTGTGTACATGTCTATATCATCATCATCATCATCATCATCATCATTTAACGTTTATCTTCCACGCTAGCATGGGTTAAATGGGTTTGTCCCATTTGAGGCAAGTTTGGTCAGGTGACCGTGTCTCACTCATATAGGACTGTTTTTGGCCTATATATATGTCATCATCATCATCGTTTAACGTCCATCTTCCATGCTAGTATGGGTTTGACGACTTTGTTCCATTTGATGTTTCATTCGGGAGAAATCATCAGGAAGCCCCTGATGATTTCACCCAAATGAAACAGTTCTAGTCCTGTAGAAGCTATTTCTATACTAAATATTTATACTCTGCTTTGTATTGAGTACCTTTCTTACTGTGGTTACCCCCGATTGAACCTGGTATAAACTTATATATATATATATACATATATAGTTATGTAATAAACAACATAATTATGTTGTTTATTACATAATTATTAAGCTCTGTTACCTACATAGAGCACTCTCTTTTCCGACGGAATTACTTCATATATCGTTTCTGAATTTGTTTAGCAAGATTCTTTATCTGAAATCGTGTGTTGAAACCGATATTCTTATACTTTGGGAGGGTCATGTTGCCAATAAGAAACACACGCACCAGTTGCTTTCACTTCAATTTATTATAATAAATTTATAATAAATTTATAAATTTATAAATTTCTGGTTGGTTGGTTGGTTCCACAACCAGATAGTTGTTTATATATTGTCATAGTTCTTTCGTCACACACTCTGTGACCTCTTCAGTGACTGGGGATTCCTTTCTTTGTTTTTGTGCCTCTCCTTTGTTCTGTCCTACGCCATTTTGTTTCATATATATATATATATATATATATGCCTATGTGTGTATTCTAATCTATGTACTATATATGCATCTTTGATGGGTGTAGTCCACCTGAGCACTGTACACAATAATTTTCATATTATATGTATGTATGTGTGTGTGTGTGTGTGTGTATATATATATATATATATATATATATATATATGCACACACACATACATGGGTGGGTGAGTGTTTGACTGTGGTGCTACTCCCTTAGTAAAGGATTTGTCTTGCTGTTTCCTTAAATGATTATTATATCTGTATGTGTCTGTCTGTATCTCATCCCACACCTCCATTTCATCCAAGCAGAGTGTGTATTCTCTGAACTCCTTCCTGCTTCATCAATTACTTTCTTTTCCTACAAACCTCATTGTGTCCTGTGTGTGTGTCTGTCTGTCTGTAGGACTTCCCTCCTCTTAATTCTAAATTCCCTCTGTATGTTCCCTTAACCCCTGCTGCAACACAGTGAGGTATGTTTGATTTCTTTCTCTTCCCTCTCCCCTTTACTCTGAGGCAACTCTTCCATCACACCCTTTGTGTATGTGTGTATGAATGACTGACACACCCACAAAAGTGTTCACTTACTCTCACACTCTCTGTCTCTAACAGTCTTTGTCTGTTTCTGTCTACCTGTCTCTCCCTCTCTAACTGTCTTTGTCTGTCTATCTGTCTCTAACAGTCTTTGTCTGTCTCTGTCTATCTGATGTTCTGTCTCTAACAGTCTTTGTCTCTCTGTCTATACCATGCCAGGCTGTCCCCTCTACTACTACTACTACAACACATCTCCACTTACACAGACACTAGGAGGATAATTATCCTTGTTAATGGTAACATTTTCTTTATATTTTGTGTGTTTTCACCTGATATTGTTATTGTTGGTGGTTGGCTATGTTGTTGTTGGTGGTTTATGTTTGGCTGTAATTTCTACTATGTCAACTAACAATATAGAAGCTTTCTCTCCTCCTTCAGCATTTCAACTTTGACCATGCTGTGTTTTTATTTTTTAAAGATCACATTATCTGATGTCATTGTCATTGTCGACATCATCATCATAGGTCAGCTTTCCATACTGGCATGTATTAGCCGGGAGTTATGATGGCTTGGAATCAGTTGTTTTTCAGAGTTACTGCCCCTTCTAGATGGGTCAGGGAACCATGTCATACTTGAACAGTCCAAATTTTGGCATAGTTTCTATAGAGCTGGATGTCCTTCTTAACACCAACCATTTTACAGAGTGTATTGGGTGCATTCTACCATGACATCGACTCTAGAGAGGTTGTCATGTCCTGTCCTTAACAGAACTAAAGAGTCCTTTTTATCCCTATGTTGTACATTGTATACTATTTTATAGAGTGTACTGGGTGCATTCTGCCATGGCACACACTAAAAAGGTTAGTGCCATGATAAAACCTATTCAGTACATGTATGTCTTTTTTTTTTTCTTTTAAAGAGGGTTTGAATGTGATTTGAGGGAGCTTTGACTATAATTTCTAGCAGATTTATGTGCACAATGTTGTGTTTATTTGTTTGTTTTCAGTTCTGTTTGCACATGTGTATGTGTGTATAAGTGTGTGTATGTGTACATGTTTGTGTGTGTTTGTGTAAATGTGTGTGTGTGTGTGTGTCTCCTGTCAACTACTAAACATTCTTTATAATTGCATTGTGTAAATATTCCTTCGTTCTTGGAAACTACTGACTTTCTGTCCCCCCCCCCCCATCAATGACCACCACCACCACCATTTGATGAGGATTATGTATTTATCACTGTTTCTTCATCTCTTCCTTCCCACTTCCTCAACTCTTCCCTCCTTCTTCCTTATCCCTACCTTCCCCCTTTCCCTTTTCTTGGCTAACTATGGAATTTATGGATTCTCTGTACATGCCTTTATGTGTGTGTGTTGGGGGGGGGGGGGCACGTATGCATGCCTGTGTGTGTGCGGAGGGGATGTATGCATGCCTGTGGGTGGGGTGGGGGGTGTATGCATGCCTGTGTGTGTGTGGGGGCATGTATGCATGCCTGTGTGTGGGGCATGTATGCATGCCTGTGTGTGTGTGTGTGGGGGCATGTCTGTGTGTGTGAATATGGGGTGGGGTGACGTATGCAAGCCTCTGTGTGTGGGCACATGCAAGCCTCTTTGTGTGTCTGGGCGTGTATGCATACCACTGTGTGTGTGTGTGGGCACATATGCATGCCTCTGTGTGTGTATCATCATCATCATCATCATCAACGTTTAACGTCCGTGTTCCACGCTTGCATGGGTTTGGACGGGGGTAGTCCCACTTGAGGCAAGAGTGATTGTCTTGCTCGCATAGGACTGTCTGGCAGGTTTTCTACAGTTGGATGCCCTTCCTAACACCAACCACATTTACAGTGTGGGTCTGGGAGGTTTTTACCGTGTTGCCTACACGGCCACATTACAGCGTGGACTGTGTGTTTTTTTGTCGTGACACCTACACGATCTCATTTGTTTCGGCCTCGATGGCGCGGCACCAACATAACTTTACATAGAACGGGGTGGTGTGGATGGGGTGGGGGTGGTGGTGGTGGGACGGGGTGTATTTTGTTAGAGATGCCTACTGGCTGGAGTAGGTTTTACTATATATTTAGGTAAGGCGGGTCTTCTCTGTTACTGAGTACCGCCAAAGGTCTCGGTCCAGTGACATGTGTATGTGTGCATGTATGCATGCCTGTGTGTGTGTGTGTGTGTCATGAGCACGGATACATATTACTGTGTCTGTAAATAAATTCCTTTCCTCACTGTTTTTCTCTACCATTCGTATTGTAATTATATACATATGTACACACACATACACACACATACGGATACAGATGCATACATACATGCAGTCATACAAACACATATATTCACACATGGACACATACAGACACAGACAGGCACACATACTCACAAATATACACACAGAGGCATGAACATGCATTTAACCCTTTTGATACCAAACCCCCATAAAACCACCCCTGGTTCGGTGATACAAAACTGTTTATTTTAAAGTGTTTACATTTATCTAAAAACCTTACATAATGATTTTATGTAAGAACCTTTGTTAAGTTCTGGTCCAAACACCAGTTTAATAATGGGAAAGTTAGTTATATTACTAAAGTCCTCCAAATTGTTGGTTTCAAAATTAATCATAGACAATGTCTTCCATGAGAAATATTGTTTCTACTTTAGGCACAGAGCCAGCAATTTGAAGAGGAGGGGAAAGTCGATTAAATTGACCCCTTTATTTACCGGTTCTTTATTTTATTGATCCTGTAAGGATGAAAGGTAAAGCTAACCTCTGTGGCATTTAGCTTTGCATTTCATCCTTATGGGGTCGATAAATAATGGTGACAAAAGGGTTAAAATGTTGTGTGCTTTTCATGACATTGACATCATCGTGATATCATCATTATCACTTTTACATTTAATATTTTCATGCTGACATGTGTTGAATGAGACATTGTTAAGGCAGTATTTTATGGTTGGATGCCCTTCCTGATATCAATCCTCACTTTATTTTCAATGCTTTTGATACAAAACTGTTTATTTTAACATATTCAAATTCATCTAAAAATGTTCCATTATAATTTTATGTAAGAACCTTTGTTAAGTTATGTTCCAAACACTAGCTTAATAATGAGAAAGTTAGGTTATATGACTAAATCCTCAAATTTTTTTCCATTCCTTCCTTTTATCATTATGTCTTTCTATTTCATCTTTTATACCTCATTCTATTTTCTGCTGAAGGACTAGTGTCCGAAATGTTAAGACTATTTTCCTGTTATTTCAAGTGTTTTAAACTAATATATTTCTTCATCGTATTGGGTTATTTGCTTTGTTATTTCTGTTTACATTTTAAATAAATACATACATATGGATGCTCTTCCTAATCACAACCAGTTAACAGAATGTACCAGAAGCAGTTTTACATGGCATCAGCATTATCAATTTACAGGTTATACTGGCTACATTTTTTCATGGCACTTTTAGAGGGTGTAATGTGTAAGTTTTTTTTTTTTTTTGTAGCACCAGCACTTACAGTGTAGGGTGTATATTATAGTAGAAAAAACTACCCTTGAAGTGTATTTAAAATCTAAATGCAACAATTAAACCTGTACCTGTGAGTTACTAAAACATTTAATCAACCCTCAATTTGAAGTGGAAGTGTGTGGCCTAGTGATTAGGGTGTTGGACTTGTGATCATAATGTTGTATGTTCATTTCCTAAACTGGGTTGTGGGTTCATTTCCTAGATTGAGTTGTGTGTTGTGTTCTTAAGCAAAACGCTTCATTTCCCAGTGCTCCAGTATATTCAGCTGAAAATGAGTATGAGCAATAGCTGCGAGTTTAACTCTGCGATGGACTGACATCCTGTCCATCGCAGTTGCTTCACATCATGGAAAATGGGATATGCACTGGCTTGATAAACCTCCAGGGTTGAGACAGACTTAAGACATAGACAATTTCGTCACTACCTCTCTCATTGCTATTTCTTCTTCCTCTATTCCACCCTCTTGGCTGTCTGTCTTTGAATTAATGGAGACACCCTTTAGTAGTTATAACTTCTTTTTCCCAACCTTAATTGCCAAATATCATTTTTCTTGGTGATTTCCATGCAGATGCTTAGGATTAGAGACTGCACACATGGCAGTGAAAGTTTAAAGGGTGAGAGACTACACATAGCAGAGTTTAAAGGGTTAATAGATTCATGTGACAATGCTGAAGACCTCATACTACAACATTCAACACCATTGTCATTCATGTCCCTTATTTTTATTCTTCAGCAGATATAAGTAACATGTCCCTTCTTTTTTGTTCATCCTCATATACACACATCATGTCCTTTCTTTTTTGTTCTATTACATATACAATCAACATGTCCCTTTTTTGTTCTACAGATACAAGCATCATGTCCTTTATTTTTATCCTACAAATGTCTCTCTCTCTCTCTCTTTTTGTTTTGTTTTTCAGAAGATGCAATCATCATGTCCCTTTTTTTCTTGTTCTATTACAAATACAATCAACATGTCCCCATTTTTTTTGTTCTTCAGAAGATACAATCATCACGTCTCTTTTTTTTGTTTTACAGATACAAGCAACCGTATTCAGACCTCTATCATGCGTCTGTTGGAGATGATGGAGGAGACAACACAGCAGTTGTTGGACTCCAAGAGTGTTCAACAAGAACTGATGGAAACATTAAACATGAGGGATGGTGAAGCCCAGGACAGGAGCCAGCGTTTACAGGATATGACGGAACAACTGAAGCAAGAAATAAATGCTAGAGAACAACTTGCATTAGAGCTACACAAATCTCAAGGTACATTGAAGCTAAGCACTCTTTTTATTTGTCTTTGAATTCATTTTTACTGCTGTTGTGGTTGTTTAGCTCCAGGTCAGCCATGGTCCAGCGATGTAGGGTTAAAGACATTACAACTTTGACCAGCCTGCTTTTATTTGTTTTGTTTTTGAAATATAGTTCTGCAATAAAATTGACACGGCCCACCATGTAAAATGGTAGTGCTAATCCTGCAATAAATTGTACCCAGCCCATTCTGTAAAGTTGTAGTACTGCTAACACAATAACTTGCACCCAACCCACTCTGTAAAGTGGTAGTGCTGGTCCCAGATTACAATATACCTAACCCACTCTGTGAGCTGGTACTATCATAAAAAGGACCCTGTCAACTCTGTCAGGTGGTAATACTGTAGTAGTTGACATTAGGATACACATCCAACTGAAGAATCCATACCAGAATGGAATATATGAGTGTGAGACAGACCTGTCTAGTCTCAGAACATGACAACCTGCCTAAACTATGCTAACATGGTGATTAGATATAAAATTGTGATAATGAGGAAGATACACTATTTTTCATTGTATTTATGTCTGTTATTATTTTGGTATGATTTTACTATCTGAATACCATTACTATCACCAACTGGTCACTTTGCTGTGTGGACTGTGTGTTTTATTGTGCTACCAGCACTAGAGAGGTTGCTGCTGTTATGATGTGGGGATATTGTAGATGTTTCTTTTGGTCTCCTTGAGGAGACTGAGTAGAAGAGCTGATGTTTTTAGGGTGGTTTTAGTCTAATGTTTTGGGACTATTGTAGATGTGTCTGCATGTTTGTGTGAACTGAGTGGGAAGCATAGTGTGAAAGAATCTTGTGTGTATTTTCCATGTGTGTGTAGTGGCTGTCTTAGTGCTGATGTGTGTGTGTGTGTGTAACAGTATGGAAAAGACAGATAATGTCTGCTTGGTGTGTGTGTGTGTGTGTGTGTGTGTGTGATATGAAAAAGGATGACCATTGAGTATGTTTTTAATGACTGTTGGTATTGTGTGATATGAATGAGGATGGCCATTGTGTGTTGGTGTTGATGTGTATATGTGTGTAAAAGTATGAAACAGAGTGACCATTGTGTGACCATTGTGTGACCATTGTGTGACAATCTTTGTGCTCAAGTGTGTGTGTGTGTTTGTGTGTTTAGTGGTTGTATTAGTGTTGTTGTATGTGTATAACACTGCAAAAGAGTTCATCAGAGTTCCTCCTGTGTGATGTTATTTTCATTTCTACATTTTCCTTTTTTTCTCTTCTCTTTCCCACTTCTGTATGGGAAACCCCTTAAATTTTAGGATTGGTTGAAGGATTCACAGAAGAGCGGAGGTGTCTGAGCAACCAGCTGAAGGACCATGAGGACAGAGAAGCTGTCTTGGTCATGGAAAATGAGACTCTGCGCAACCAGGTGCATGACCTGCAGCTGTCAGAGACTGAGGTGGAATCACTGCGGAAGGAAGTACAACGTCAACAGAACATCCTCTATGACAATGCTGGACAGGAACATCAAGGTTTCTATCGCCATTTAAAACTTCTCATCCCTGTTGGCTTTTTGACTTTCAGTACTATTCTCTTTCGGGACAAAATATACAGGGTGTTTAACACTTTTAGTAACAGTGATGAACTATAATGAAGATATTCTGTCATGGTAGTCTGTGTGGAGGTGGATAGTGGGAGGCTATTTTGTGTATGTTTTATTTTGAGGACATAGCCGCGTGTGTGTAGGGTATTTTGTGTATGGTTTATTATTTTGAGGGCATGGCAGTGTGGGGTGGGGTTATTTTGTGTATGTATTTTTTTTATTGTTGTTTCAGTGTGTTGGGTTTTTACTTATTGGTTTATATGTCCATGGATGTTGCCTGTGTATGTTTGTTCGTGTGTGTGTGTCTCCATGTGTTTATGTGTCTGTCAATTTATTTGTCTGTGCTTGTCTGTGTGTGCATCTTCCTGTGAATATGTATGGGTGTCTTTTCCCCATTTGAACGTGTGTGTGTGTGTGTCCATCTGTTTGTATGTGTGTTTCCATGTCCCTCAAGCTATATGTACATCAGAAGAGTGCCTGTCTGTCTGTTTGCCTGCCTGCCTGTCAATTTATCTACCTCTGCCTGTCAATTTATCTAAATTATAATTTCAATATATTTATGTATACATTTATATATATATATATATATATATATATATATATATATATATATATATATATATATATATATATACATTCAGTACATTTTAGACCAGCATGAATATTTGGAAGAGAGATCTTAGATATCACATACCTTATATGTCTTCAAAGCACATATATCTTCCTTGTTGTTGTTGTTTTTATATATTTTTTAAAAATTTCATTTCTAATTTATTTATTTGTATTTATTTAAAACTCAAATTTACTTTTCAGAGAAGAGTACTTGCTCCCACCTCCCATACCCTCCATCCTCCCTCTTTTCCTCCTCCCCCTCTCTTCCCTTATTAATATATTTACTAATACTAATATGAAATTTACTACTAGTATTTGTTTTTTTACAATTAACAGTAATTACTTTATGCATTATTTTTTTTTTTTGTTTAATGTTTTTGGGGGTCTTTTTGGTTCGTATTTTTGTGGATTTTTTTTTCTTTCCCATCAATAGAGTATAGATTTAAAAAATATTGTTTGCTTGTGTATAAATTCTGAGTCTGAGTGTATATATATATACACTCATATACACAGCTGCGGTTGTGTACAGATAATAAGCACGTTCATTATATATATATATATATATTCTCTGTAGTGGCTGATGGTCACTAATTTTCTGTCTTTAAGGGTATTTTACCTAATTTTCTAATGCTACTATCATTAAAGCAAATCTCTGTTTGGATTTCAACATTTCTAATATATATATATCATGTATATATATATATATATATATATACTGTCCACTATGTAATGTGGTTGACATTAGGGAGGGCATCCAGCTGTAGAAACCAAGCCAAAATATAGAACTGTATGAGCAAGACATAATTACCTGACCAGACTTGTCTCATATCATCTAACCCATGCAAGCATGGAAAAACAGACGGTAAACGATGAACGATGATATATATATATAAAATAATTGTTTCTACTTTAGGCACAAGGCCAGCAATTACCCAGTGCATTACTGGTACTTTATTTTATCAACCCTGTAAGGATGAAAGGTAAAGTCAACCTCGGCGGGATTTGAACTCAGATCGTAAAGGGACGTAACTATGCTGGAAAGCATAGCGTCCGACCTTCTACCGATACTGCCAATCCATAAAATAATGGTTGTAGTTAGTACAACAATCGCTAGAGAAGAGTCAATATAGATTCCAGCTCCCTAATGTTATATCAGCTTAAAGATTCCTATTGGGATGAAATCACTGAGCATTGTGAAACATTAAATCATTACCTCAAAATAATGTAAGATATAATACATATGTGTGTGTATGACAAATACAGCATGATTTATAATAGTTGTATACGAAAGCATATACATGATCACAGCTTAAAATAGCCACATAAAGTCTTGTGTGTATTGATTATACATAAACATACTGTATATGCTTTCATATATGCCTCTATATAATATATATATATAAAAATAATATATGTAAATATGGTTGGTGTTCAGAAGGACATCCAGCTATAAAATACCTGGCCAAATTTACAGTCCTTGCTGGGGCAAGGTGAGTCATGGCCAACAATAGCCAGACTTGCCTCTCAGTGTGGACGACCTGTCTAACCCATGCATGCATGGAAAAATGGATGCTAAATGATTATGATGATGTATATATGAAATATTTATAATACAGTTTTCCTCATTCAAGTTGGAAATTTATGTTACATAAGTTTTATTAACCCTTTTAATCTTATGATCTTTTTGGGTATATAGCAAAAAATGGTGTAGGATAATTATCAAAAACATTAGAAAAAATAATATGGCTCAAATAATACCAAATACCTAACTGTCACTGAGAGGCTATATAAGCCATGGGTTTTCTCAAACCTGCAAAAGAGAAATACATAGCAACTAACAGAACCAATAAAAATTTAACCAATCAATGCACCATTGCATACTAATGAACACCTGGATGAATGGTAAAATTCTGTTCTGACTTGTTGCAGTGGTTACCATTCACCAGAATCTCAAATTATCAAAACTGGTCCAATCTCTGGCAGATAATTAATTATACCAAAAAAATTACTAACCTGGATTTCTTGATCACTATTACTGTTATCATTCCATGTCATTCAACTTCTCATTAAAATTATGGAAATCACTAAATAAAATGTGAAAAATACCCCCCTTCCCAACTTTAAACTTCCATTAACTATGTCTTCTAACCAGAAGATGTTAGCCTTTCAAAATGAGTACTACATTTTTTTAGGCCAACATGTAGTATTTTTGGCTAAGTTATTGATCAGGGTCAATATATTGGTTTTGCAGTGCTAAAACCATTTATAAAAAAAGGTGAAAAAAAAGTTCTCTAATAATAATAATAATAATAATAGTTTTAGTAATATTAGGAATTGTTTTAATTCGCTCTTCTCTTCCCTGCATTCCATTAACTCTTAACGTCCTGTACCACATGAACCGCATTAGCAAAACATTCTTGAAAAGTACAAAGCTGTCAGATAACTGCATCACATTAAGAACTAAAATCTTTACTTTAGTTTACTGCAAATTTTCACAAAAACCTGTCCACTGGTAAAAATACTGTAAATATTTTAATTACCAAGCTTGATTTTAGATATTTCCTGCTAAATCATTTACAGGATGTTAAGAGTTAAAAAATGAAACAAAGCCAAATGACTGCACATATACATTTAACTATTTAATCCCTTATTTTGGTAACACATAGAAGGGGTCACTTCCAAAGGCTAACTGGTGTTAGAGGATGGGAATATGTTATAGAGTAGTAGTAGTAGTTGTAGTACTAATATATAATATTGTGGTTTAAAGTTTAACACTGCCTATCTAGGCTAATATAAAAAGAAAAATGTTAAATCTTTCTTGAGTCTGGAGGTTCATCAAGCCAGAGTTATCTTAGTTTCATTTGGCATTGAGTGACTGGGAGTAAAAGATTCTCCTTTAGATGGGAAGCTAGTCCATTACATGGTTAACCTCCAATTGCTGCCAGATCCGTGAAATTGTTTTGCTCAAGAGCACAAGACACCATACCCAGGCTAGAGATTGAACCATTGATCTTATAATCATGAGACCAACTTCTTAACCACTAAGTTTCACACCATATAATATAGTTAATATAGAGAACTTATTTGCCTTTTTTCCTATCTTTATTTTGTTTATACCCCCTACCCCTGTTATTTAAAACAGCAAAAAAAAAAACCTTTAAATTGTTGAATATTATTTTGTTTTTCCATTCTGAAAAAAAAAAAAAGAATTTTATTTATTTGTTTTAGTGTGGGGAAACCTTTTCTCCCTGCAATCGCGGTCCAATTAACTTTTGTTGTTGGTATTGTTTTTTGCCATTATTATTATTATTATTATTATTATTATTAGAAAAAATGGTATTTTAATATAAAATGAAATGTTTACTCTTTATTGATTGGCTGCTGTGCTATGTGACATTAATAGGTTTACTGATTGAATCTAGAGTTAACTGGCCCTAGCTGAGAATTTACTGATGGATTCCGGGAGCAACTGACTCTAGATGAGAATATACTGATTGAATCACAGTTTAACTTACCTGCTGGGTTTAATGCTTGAAATTAGTGTTCCATTGGGCTGACTAAATGAAGAATTAAATGACTGAATCAAAGATAGATTTTCTTAACCCAGGTTTAACTGACAATACTCAAAACTGACTGAATGAACCAAGAGTTAACTGACTGAATCCAGAAGGATTGACTGACTTAATCCAGGTTTAACTGACTGAAACCAGGTTTAGCTGACTGAACACAAGACCAGCTTATTCTCTATCGAACCCTTGAACCCCAAGGGGAACCTAGTTTGCTGGATTTACCTGATGACCCCCTCCCATCACACACACACACACACACATAGTGATGATAGTGGTGGTGGGGGACTGACTCTCAGCAGGTTTTTCCAGCAGCAGGATCTGAAAGCTACTGACATTTTTAGTGGGTTTGCCTAACAAAGTTAAATAACTTTGAAATTTCTGCCCTCTTGAAATGAGCAGACAGATGTCATAATATTTTTATTTTATTTTGATATAATAATAATAATAACAATAGCAATAGTAATAATATATATTTATTAATGTATGATAATGTTGATGTTGGTAGTATTTTTTTTATTGTTAAGTGATGATAATAATAATAATAATAATAATAATCTTTAGTTATTATTGTCTTTTAATGACATTTATAATAAATAATTTTTCATGTTGAAATATTTTTTTCAAATCATAATCTCAGGAAATATAACAAGCATTTAGCCATGACAATTTTAAAACTAAAAAAAAAGGAAAAGAAAAAAATGCAACAAAGTTTGATTTGATTGACAAAAGACACACATACACGCACACACGTACATACACGCACACACACACACAAAAGTATTTTGTGATTTATATTGAACCCTTTTGATGCCAACCTGGCCAATACCTGCTCTAGTTCTATGAAACAAAACCACACATTTTAAAGGGGTCCTATTTAAATTAAAATCTTCCCCTAATTTCATAGAAGAACCATCTAGTTCAAGCTTAATAATGAAATAGTTGATAATTTTCGTAAAGTCCTTAAAATTCTTCATTAATTATTTGAAATATGGTGTATTTCATGAGAAATACAGCCACAAGAAGGAAAAGGACAATTACCTTTGTCTTTGTGACAGCAACTTACTGCTTTAGGCCATAAAAGGACCATAAAAGGACCATCAAAATAGCAGTTACCCAACTAACTGCAAACACACATGCTTCAAATTTCGTAAGAGAGAGAATGATGGGGGATAGTTGACTGTATTGATT
Organism: Eledone cirrhosa; assembly: GCA_964016885.1. Taxonomy (NCBI): domain Eukaryota; kingdom Metazoa; phylum Mollusca; class Cephalopoda; order Octopoda; family Eledonidae; genus Eledone; species Eledone cirrhosa. The sequence continues at coordinate 129,265,737 of OZ024741.1, forward strand.
CAAAGCAGTTTATTACTGGTATGAATTTCTATGGACCATAGAGCATTGGTTCCTAAACTTATTTTGTTGTGGAAAGCTTCTAAGATTTTTCTCCAAGTCCCTGCACCCATATGTGTATTTTATATTCAATCATCTCTACTTTAATTTGAATATGACATTAAATGAAACAAAAATCATTTTACAAATTATATATGAAAAATATATATAATAAGCTTTTATATAATTTTACTAAGACACCTTATCCCATCTAGAAAATACAAATCATTTCCCTTGGGTAATCCTTGGTTGTTGATAAACATCAATAGAAACAAATAAAAGCCACTTAGGTAGTCTTTATTTGTTGCCTCACTCCTCCACACGATAGAATTCCTTTTGGGATGATCTGTTGTAGAGACAGGAAAGGTAAAATCTACTCTGCCAGAATTTGAAGTGAGGATGTGACTTAACGAGAGTTAAGTATAAAACAATGAGTTCCAGGGGCAGGTACAGCAAGATGTCAGATTATTGGCAATTTGGCTATAAACAACAGATGATGGAAATGTGTACAGTTCCATTGTCAGGCTTATTATTTCTTGATATTCAACAAAGCTGAGAAACCCATAAAAACACAAGTTGTAATTTATTTTCTATAGTCTCTCCCCTTCTCTCTCTCTTTCTCTCTCTCTCTCTCTCTCTCTCTCTCTCTCTCTCTCTCTCTCTCTCTCCCTCACAATCTCTCACTGTGTGTGTGTCTGTGTGTTTTATTACAGATTTTGACTGATTATAAAATAGAATTTTGAGATTGAAAAGGGAAAATTCTAATAATTGTTCAATTGGTTGAAAAAATTATATTTTTCATAAGAGAATTGATTTGAAAATAAAATTGAAAAAATAAAATATATTTTCCTTTTAGTTGTAAGAACTATATAGTTACTTGTTTTATTTGCGTTATAATGTGTATGTCTGTGTGGTTGGCATTAGGAAAGGCATCCAGCTGTAGAAACTAAGCCAGAAAGAGTACTGTATGACCAAGACATGGTCACCTGACATGACTTGCCTCAAATGGGACAACCTGTCGTACCCATGCTAGCATGGAAAATAGACATTAAATGATGATGATATATATGTGTGTGTGTATTTATATATATATATATATATACACACATATACACACATACACATGCACACTCACACACACACACACATATTCATTTCATTATAGAAATGACTTCTACGGGCCTAGTACTGTTTCATTTGTAAGAAATCATCAGATTTTCTGATGATTTCTTATGAATAAAACAGTTGTAATCCAGTAGAAGTCATTTCTATAATGCAATAAAATGCCTATACTCTAATGTATTGAGTACCTTTTTTAACTGTGCACACCTTCTCACTACATCAGTAATTCTTATATATATATATATATATATATATATAACCATCCTTAAATTGAGTCAATCACTCTACTGCTACCTGCTTTAGTAAGTGATATGAACTCTGAGAATTACAGTTTTGATGTAACTAATTGCTGTAAAGTATTTAATCTACAGTTCAACTATTTAATCAACTGAACTCTGTACCAAATGCATTAGTATGTAAATGTCTGAGTATTCCATGGATATGCGTATCCTTAACTTAATTCTTGGACAAAATCCGCATGACATGGTGTGTGGCAAAGCTGGCTCTTTGAATTAAAATTCATCTGACAGACTACCACACTGTCCATATACTAAAGAAAAAAAAACTTTAAAAAAGAATTCTACAAACACACACACATATATGCACATACATTCAGTACATGCACGCTCACACTAACACATACATACACACATCTGAATGTGTGTACTTGATGTGTAGATTTGTAAGAAACCTCAAAAAACAAATAATTGTCCTCACATACATACATACTTAAATATGTATATGTGTGTATTCCTCTATATGCATGTATTATTTTAATTGAAAAAAGGAAAAAATAACACTTGCTTGACCCTACTGTTTGGTTTGGTTATGTTGTCGGTCACATGACTGTGGTTGGGAAGAGAAGTGTTGTGGTCATTTGGCTATGTGTATGTGTGTGGGGGAAGGGAAGGTCAGTGCCTGAGGACATTAGGATGTTAGGTCAGATGAGTGAGATAGAAAGTTTGTGTGTGTATAAATCTCTCTCTACCTCTTTATATATATATATATATATATATATAATTAGTGGTCTTGTTTTGCTTAAGCAAATGGGATATTCAATTTGTTGGTAATTCAACAAATATAAATGTTTATAACTGATTCAAAGCACTCAACAGGTTTTCTGGAGTATAATATTCAATGATATTAAATAAATGGAAACTATATTTATAAAACCGTATTTATTCTATTATATATATATTTCAAGGGTACCAAAACTTTGGTACGCTCTCTTCAGATAAAATGCAAAGTTTGTTTTATAAATATTGACATAACCAGGAAATAATAACTTAACAGTTCCAGGAAAAACTTGAACTGTTAAGTTATTATTTCCTGGTTATGTTAATATTTATAAAACAAACTTTGTATTTTATCTGAAGAGAGCGTACCAAAGTTTTGGTACCCTTGAAATATATATAATAGAATAAATATGGTTTTATAAATATAGTTTCCATTTATTTAATATCATTGTATATATATATATATATATATATATATATATATATATATATATATATATATAGGGAGACACGAAGCAGGCCTTGTTTATAAACGGTTAGCGAATTTGAAAATTAGGTAGTAACATGTGCTTACGCCATATTTGACTAAATAGAATTAGTCTGTTAGTTGGGTGGGTGTTGGTAACACATTGGTCCGGTAAACCAAAGATGTGGGTTTGTGTCCCATGTATGCCAACACTCATCCTTTTTTCCAATGAGGGTTTTTTTTAAAATCCCAACTAACAGGCTAATTCTATTTAGTCAAATACGGCGTAAGCACATGTTACCTAATTTTATGTGTGTGTGTGTGTGTATATATATATATATATATATAGGCACATGGCTTAGTGGTTAGAGCATCGGGCTTGCAATCGAAAGGTGAGTTCAATTCTCAAACCGGGTGATGTGTTGTTTCCTTGAGCAAGACACTTTATTTCACATTGCTCCAGTTTACTCAGCTGTAGAAATGAGATGATAGGGACTGGGGTCCCTATCATTCCACTGCAAAGTGGTCGTGGAGGTGCCACGGCAAAAAAGCACCCATCACTCACTGTAAATGAGGTTGGTGTTAGGAAGGGCATCCAGCTGTAGAATTCAAGCCAGAATCAGTTCCCGTCCCACCCTTGCAAGCAGGGAAAAGCGGACGTAAAATGATGATGATGATGATGATGATGATATGTATATATATATATATCAATCAATCAGAGGACTCAAACGTTTTCGGCCACCGCCCCCTTACGGCCATGTAAAACCTTCAGCCCCCTCCCCCACGCTATTTCCATAAAAACCCGCCTACACTCAAATTGTAAATAATATATAATTGTTTCTACTTTAGGCACAAGGCCAGCAATTACACAGTACATTACTGGTACTTTATTTTATCGACCCCGTAAGGATGAAAGGCAAAGTTAGCCTCGGCGGGATTTGAACTCAGATCGTAAGGGGAGGTAACTACGCTGGAAAGCATGTCCGACCCTCAATAAATGAAATCGTTAATTTATATATAGTAAATAATATAATATATAAAATGTATAAATAAGTATTATATATTTTTTATTTTACTATATTTATATATAATATGTATCATTTGATATTTGATATACTATTATATCATCCCTACTGCCCCCACAACCACTGCTCCCTTGGACCTTTTCATGCCCCCCCCCCCCCCCCCCCCCCAGGAGGGGATGTAGTGCCCACTTTGAGAACCTCTGGTTTAGAAGACGAACCAAATATTTTTGAATTTGAATCTATTAATTTGAAAAGCCTGTGTCATGCAACATTCCATCACCAGAATGAAGACTTTTGAGCCTGTATTAATTTGAAAAGCCTGTTTGTGTGTGGATGAAAGTTTTTATGGGTTTTTCTTTATTTGGTAGCTTTTGAGCAAATGTCAAAGCTCATGAGCTTCACATGTTCACTGAGATCAGAAACATTGATACCTTTAATGCTCTCCTTAAACTGTTCCAAGTTTACTGAGCAAGGCTCAGTTCTTGAGTCTTATACTCTGTCACTTAACATTGTGGAAACCATATGCACTGGTCAGATGAGCTGCCAGGCTCGAGACAGATTTGAGACTTTTTGGGAGCGGGGGGTTGGACACAAGATGGGTTATGAAAAAAGGAAACATGAGTAAATTAGTAGTGCCTGGGTAGAGGTTGCATGAAATTTGTCAGTTCTGTGGAGCATGTAGTGATAGAAAGAACAGAAATAGAAGACAGGGCATCTAGAGGTTAGAGTATATCTATGAGTGAGTGACTTCATGTCATATATCTGAGTGGCTTTTCTCTGCATGTAATCTAGGATGTCTGTGAGCAACAACACTGTTATCTCAGATCTTGGGATCACTATTGCCTTATTGGACTCAGCTGAGTCGAGGTTCTTTGATATGCAAATACATTACCATCATCATCATGATGTTCATTATCATAACATATGTTTTTTCGCTAGCCTCTCATAAGGTTGCATTTAAATACAAAGTTTCTTGGGTATTTTAGTGTAAGTGCTTTCAGTTATAATTTTTCTAAATAGAGAAGATGAGATTTGAGTTTAGAACACCCAAAATCAGTAGAGTTACATAAGAGTTAGATATCTGGTGCTGTAACACCTCTACCATTCCATTATCCTTGGCTAGCTTTTTATTTATTGATTGCAGAAGGTGAAAAGTTAAAGTTGGCTACGGCAGATTTTGAACTCAGAACACTGAGCTGGAACACAATGGTATTTAATTTAGGCACGAGACCAGCAATTTTGCCAATAGAGGGAAGTCGATTAAACTGACCCCAATATGTGACTGGTACTTTGTTTTATCAACCCAAGAAGGATGAAAGGCAAAGTTGATCTCTGTAGGATTTGAAATATTGTAATGAGCTGTATCTATATACTGTAAAACATTTGTCCTGCACTCTAATGAATCTGCTGATTTGCCACCCATAATTTTTTTGTGCAAAAAATTCTAAGGATCCAGTTTTCAGGAACACAGTGACAGTACTAATTAATTATGATCATTGTCAGATCAGATCAGACCAAGGAAACAATTTTTCCATTAGCCTTTCCTTGGCTGATACTATCTGCTGGTCATTAGATCAGACCAAGGAAAGAATGTTTCCAGTAGTCTTTTCTTTACTGATACTATCTGCTGGTCATTAGATCAGACCAAGGAAACAACATTCCCATTAGTCTTTCCATTGATGATACTATCTGTAGATTTTCAGATCAGACCAAGGAAACAATGCTCCCATTGGTCATTCCATTGCTGATACTATCTGCTGGTCATCAGATTGGACCAAGTAAACAATGTTTCCATTTGTCTTTTCCTTGCTAATGCTATCTGCTGGTTGCAACTCCTGGCTAAAGGAGAAATGTGAAATATAAGTATTTTGCTCAAGTACACACAATACACTGCTTAGTACAGGAAATGAACCAATGATCTTACAATCTTGAGTTCAATACCTTTACCACTGTTGTTGTATTACTTTGGAGTAATACAACAACAACAACCAAGTTGAGAACAGTGAGGGCCAAATTCAGAGGGCAGAAGTTAAGAAAAATACAGCAAAGCATTAATGATACTGTCAGTTCAGCAACCTTTCTACCAAATAGTAACAACTACAATAACAAAAATCATATATATGTCTATATATATGTGTGTGTGTGTGTGCATATATATATATATATATACACACACACACATTATACTGTATTGGTTACTGTGTTATTTTTCGTTTACTTTTCACACACACACACACACACACACACACGTGTGTATATTTAGATATATATTTATTTAATGGTTGATATGGATTGATATATATATATATATATATATGAAAAAGTGACCCATGTGGTTAAGATCATGTACTAAATGAATCAAAGTAGGTGGGTGAAAAGAACAGAAAAACGGACAGTCCCTTCTCGTCAGTTGACCATTGGAGGTCTTTATGGTTTTGATGCTTTAAAGTTGATACCGCTAGCTTCAGTGCACATGGGACAATAACAAATGGACACACACATATATACAGAGTGTCCTAAAAATTGTATACACACTTCAATAGCATTTTAATAGTAATGTGTATACATTTTTGGGGGACACCCTGTGTGTGTGTGTGTGTGTGTATATATGTGTGTATATATATATGTGTGTGTATATATATATGATAAAATTTGGAAGCAACCCACTATGGAATTGAACTCAGAACATAGAAAGACAGGATTAAATACCACAAGGCATTCAATCTGGCATTCACCTGTTACTGCCACTCAACTGCCTTATATTGTTGTTGCTGCTTCACTACTACTACTGATGACAATGAGGATGATGATGATGATGATAATAATAGTATTGTTAACCCCCAAAAGTCCTGCATGTTTTCATATCTCAAGTAAAGATTTTTCAGAAGAAATTTTGCCTGGTGAATGCTAATGCGGGAACCCTAATGAGCTCCTGTTAGAGGTAAGGGGTCAAACACCTTAAACATTTGCTTATCTGGGTGCTTCTTATTTTTCTTTTTATAATTTAATTTTTCGTTTCTCACTTAACAATAAAATTATTATTATTATTATTATTATTATTATTGGAAAAATATTCCGGCTTACACCTTTGTAGGTTTAGCTGGCCTCCTACAAAGTATTATCTCATAGGAGATTTCTTGGATGTTTTAATGATGGGGACCCTATTCCTATTGTGAAAAGCAACACAAAATCAAGCATCTTGTTCATGAACACATCATGCTGCCTGGTCCAGGAATCCAACCCATCACCATACAATCATGAGTCTAACACTCTTATAACTAGGCCACGCTCATTATTATTATAGAAATATATATGATATTAATAACACTAATAATAATAGTAATAATAATGAAGGCTTTTTTAGTTGGCGTGAATATGTTCCAGGTGGATCCTGTCCCTCTCCCCATTCCATTCTCACTGCATGAGGATAATCACTACTCATTTCATCTAGTCCTTATCTTCTTTACTGGTGTGGTATCTGTTTCAATTTTTGGTGTTGGCTACCCTATAAGCTTGGGGTGGGTGAGTAGATGTGTGTCTTACTTTCCTATCTATTCACCAACTCATCTCCCCCACCCTTTTCACAATTATATTTAAAACATTTTTTAAAGGTCTTTTTTTAAAAACTTTTTCAATCTTTTCTTTGTGTTTGTCGTTATATGTATGTGTGAATGTGAGTGTGCATATATATATATATATATATTTGTGTGTGTGTGTGTAAAAAAGTAAACGGAAACAAAGCAATGATATAGTACAAAGAAGAAATATATTAGTTTACTGCTTGATATAATTGTTTCTACCTTTGGCACAAGGCCAGCAATTACCCAGTGCATTACTGGTACTTTATTTTATCAACGCCGTAAGGATGAAAAGCAAAGTTAACCTCGGCGAGATTTGAACTCAGAATGGAAAGGGCTGTAACGCTATGCGTCAAAGCATGGCGTTCGACCCTCTACCAATACTGCCAATCCAAGATTCTTAACGTTTCAGCCACTAGTCCTTCATCAGAATATAGAATGAGAAATAGAAAGATAGAAAGTAAGGAGAGGAAGAAACGGAGGGGAAGGGACCTTTTTGAAAAAAAGCACGTGTGAATTCAGTCCGCCATATATACAACATTTTATGTAAAGGATCGCACTTTTGATGTGCTGAGGAGTTATGAAGTTTATAGAACATGTAAGAAACTCGGACACAAAAATAATTATATACAGTTAGTTGCTATAAATAACTAGACCAGCTGTGACCTATTGGGTCATGTTCACTTAAAAATGATTTTTAAATAATTAAAATATACACAGACATGTAAATAATGTAAAATGAAATTGGAAGGCCCATATATATATATATGTGTGTGTGTGTGTATATATATGTGGGTGTCTGTGTCCTATATACACTTGTCACAGACACACACACACTTATATATATACACACACATATATATATATGCATAAACATATATACACACATATATATATGCATACACATACACACACACACACACACACTTAGAAACCCTTCCTATTTAGCAGGAACTATTTGCTACACTCACAAATGCAGTAATGTTATAATTTCATTCAACAACACCAGCAGCTATCTCTCTCTTTCATTTTCCTTCTATGTCTCTTTCTTTCTCTCTCTTTCTATCTACTCTCTCACAACCACTATCTCTTTCTCTCTATTTATGAAGGTTCTTGGAAAAACCCTGTATCTCAGAAACCTGTGCTCCAATTTACGCGAAACTTGTTTTATTCCATTTGTATTTAAATTTCAGAAGCAACTTCCTTACAAAGTATTTTCCATTATGTGACGTTTTGGCTGTATTACATTACAGACAAGTACACAATCATAGAGTTTTAGTAGTATATGGATAGATAGCTTAGAATATCGATTAAAATACCTTTAAGGACAGAAAAAAAGTGGCCATGAGCTGTTATGAAGAATCGAACTTTGTATCCTGCAGGTACCAGTCTCTTACAAGAATCTCTGTCCAATTTAGTTACTAATGATACTACTATTCTTATCATCATCATCATCATCATCATCAACGTTTAACGTCCGTGTTCCACGCTTGCATGGGTTTGGACGGGGGTAGTCCCACTTGAGGCAAGAGTGATTGTCTTGCTCGCATAGGACTGTCTGGCAGGTTTTCTACAGTTGGATGCCCTTCCTAACACCAACCACATTTACAGTGTGGGTCTGGGAGGTTTTTACCGTGTTGCCTACACGGCCACATTACAGCGTGGACTGTGTGTTTTTTTGTCGTGACACCTACACGATCTCATTTGTTTCGGCCTCGATGGCGCGGCACCAACATAACTTTACATAGAACGGGGTGGTGTGGATGGGGTGGGGGTGGTGGTGGTGGGACGGGGTGTATTTTGTTAGAGATGCCTACTGGCTGGAGTAGGTTTTACTATATATTTAGGTAAGGCGGGTCTTCTCTGTTACTGAGTACCGCCAAAGGTCTCGGTCCAGTGACATTGTCTTGGAGAGGTGTAAGTGTGTGATGTCGGAGTTTATCAATATTATAGTAACTTTATGGCATAGAGTTACAGTGCTTTACGTTCTGAGTTCAAATCCTGCCGAGGTTAGCTTTGCCTTTCATCCTTAAAGGGTCGATAAAATAAAGTACCAGTAATGCACTGGGGTCGATTTAATTGACTTTCCCCATCCTCTCAAATTTGTGCCTAAAGTAGAAACAATTATTATTATTTCTAGTGCGGTGGATTGGCAGTATCGGTAGAGGGTCAGACGCCGTGCTTTGACACATAGTTACAGCCCTTGCCATTCTGAGTTCAAATCCCGCCGAGGTTAACTTTGCCTTTCATCCTTACAGGGTCGAGAAGATAAAGTACCAGTAGTGCATTGGGTAATTGCTGGCCTTGTGCCAAAAAGTAGAAACAATTATTATTATTTCTAGTAGTCTTGACTTTACTGCTATTTTTTTCCTACACATATAAACTAGCAGAAAAACTACCCTTTGGGTGGTTTTCTGCTAGCATGTGTAGTGTGTATATTGACATTATACACAAATATATATGCATGTAGATATGATACATCAAATAAAATTGTAATTGTCAATAAGCACAGAAATTGAAGAGAGGCTGTGTTACACTGTCTTTGGTCATCAGTAAAGTATTCCATGATACGTTTAAAAAAGACGATATATATAAACTGCATTACGGTGAAATGTAATGAAAACAAAAAAGGAGAAAATTAGCGACGGAAATATAAACGTTATATAACGATACAAATATATTAACGTGTATATAAGCGATATAACATAGCGTACGTTATATCATAACCGGAAGTATTGACATTTGAACATTTTTGAAGAAGTGAATCTTAAAACAAGCAATCATTATATATAAGAATATTTATGTTTAATCAACAGCTACGAAATTTAGCACATAAATTATGTAATATTCATTCATTATTTATTCAAAGTAATCCAACTTATTTTACTAACGGGATAAAAAAATATATTCAGGACACAGTCCCGCACTCCTTCCTTTATATATGATGTAACATTTACTTATATATAAGCACCAATTCTTTGCTTATACATTTACTTATATATAAGCACCAATTCTTTGCTTATACATTTACTTATATATATATATATCATCATCATTTTACGTCCGCTTTTCCCTGCTTGCAAGGGTGGGCTGGGAACTGATGCTGGATGTCCTTCCTAACACCAACCTCATTTACAGTGAGTGCTGGGTGCTTTTTTGCCGTGGCACCTCCACAACCACTTTGCAGTGGAATGATATGGACCCCAGTCCCTATCATCTCATTTCTACAGCTGAGTAAACTGGAGCAATGTGAAATAAAGTGTCTTGCTCAAGGAAACAACACATCACCCGGTTTGAGAATTGAACTCACAACCTTTCGATTGCAAGCCCGATGCTCTAACCACTAAGCCATGTGCCTCCATGTATATATATATTTATATTTCTCTCTCTCCCTCTCTCTTTTATATATCATCATCATCATTTAACGTTCATTTTTCCAGGCTAGCATGGGTTAGACGAGTTGTCCCACTGTGAGACAAATCAGATCAGCTGACAGTGTCTTGCTCATACATTTAATATACATGTACATATATACAATGATATTAAATAAATGGAAACTATATTTATAAAACCATATTTATTCTATTATATATATTTCAATGGTACCAAAACTTTGGTACGCTATCATCAGATAAAATACGAAGTGTGTTTTATAAATATTGACATAACCAAGGAAAATATACCTTAACAGTTCAAGTTTTCCTTGAAGTTCAAGGAAAACTTGAACTGTTAAGGTATATTTTAAGGAGTCCAGAATTAGCCGTCGAAACGGCTTGAGCTCAGCTGTCGGGGTCTTACTGGTTCCTATTACCCACTCTACTACCTCAAGTATTGAGTACTTTGGTGCGTTATGGTCCACCTGGTTCCTTACCACATTTCCTTCGTTATATATATATATAGATAGATAGATGCACAATAGCCCAAATTACATAATATTTACTGATATTACGTAATTTTCTGCATATAACACCTTTAATAACTGTTATAGACAGAATTTTGGGCAGAAACAAGTTCTGTCAAGGAGTTTCATATGAGGTATTATTACCAAACCACTACCATTATTCTTACTGTAAGATAAGGTGCAGTTCCTAAACTGCAAGTTGGGTAAGAGCTGGAGATTACTGAAATATATTTTGTATTCTTCTTCTTCCTGAGAGGATCGTGGAGGAAGAGTCCTTAACCACTCCGTCCAACGGGTCCTGTCAGAAGCAACCATCTCCAGCATATCCGGCTGGATCCCCAAGCAAGACCAGCCAAGTTCATGGATGTTATCCAACCATTTTGCTTGGGGACTCCTGCCAGTTGGTTTTACCTGTGAAATCTGTCCAGCGATTCTTTCCTGAGACGTTCTAACCACATGCTCATAATACGGAGCTGTGATCTCTCAATTCGGAGGCGTAGCGGCTCTACCTGGACTGACTCTCTGATCTCCGAGCTATGCACTCTATTGAGTAATGTTCTTCCAAAGACCCTTTGGAGGAACCCCATTTCAGATGCTTGTGTGTATATATATATATATATATATATATATATAGCATAAAGGAATATGGCCTAATAGTTAGGATGCTTGACATTCAATTGTAATGTCATAATTATGATTCTTTGACTGGATTGTGTGATGTGTTCTTGAGCAAAACACTTTGTTTCATGTTGCTACAGTACACTCAGCTGAGTGTGAGTGCCATCATTAGTCGGTCAGTTAATCCTGCGACAGACCAATGCCATATCCAAGGAGAGTCTTATATTCATCCTATCCGGAGAGTGTCTTGTACTCTGTCACTTAACACCAAAGGAACTGGGAATAAGCACTGGCCTGATGAGCCTTCGGTTCAGAATAGACTTTAATTCATATATATATGATCATCATCATCATCAACCGTTTTCCCTGCTTGCCAGCATTGGATGGGCATTCACAGTACGAATCAGTACTCAATTGGGGCTACTGAGGGTTGGTTTCATATTAGTGGAGATAGGTTTAACTCTTTTGACACCAAACTGCCTGAAACTGTCCCTGATTCCAACTTATTATGCTGTTTAATTTATATAATTTGGTGTCATGTAAGAACCTTTAAGTTATGCTCCAAATGCCACCATCTTAATAATGAGAAAGTTAGTTATATCAGTAAATCCTTCCAGATTCTTCATTATTTACAAAATAAATTAAAACACAGGTAGTGTTATTTATTAGAAATAGGGTAATTGAAAGGGTTAAAATGTTTATATTTTAGTGTTTCCCCCTTTTTTTATTCAGTTTATGTCTACCTGTCAGAATATATGCTTTTCTGTGTTTCTCTCTCTCTAACTATTCATATTTCTATTTTTGATAGGTTTTTGATTATATAAATCTCACCTACCTCCTCCCCCTCTCTCATTGTCTCCCACTCTTTTTCACTCTCTCTCATTCTCTCCCACTCTTTTCACCCTCTCCCATTCTTTCTCACCCTCCCTATCCCACTCTCCCATCCTCTCTCCAAAATTTATTTTCTTTCTTCAGCTTTTTAAATTTATATATGCACACACACACACACACACACACACACACACACACACACACACACACACACATACATATATAGTGTGTGTATGTGTATATATATATATATATATATATATACATATTTATGTATATATACACTATATATACATATATATTATATATGTGTGTGAGTATATATGTGTGTGTGTGTATATATGTGTATGTGTGTATATATATATGTGTGTGTATATATATATATATATGTGTGTGTCTATATACATATATATGTGTGTGTCTATATACATATATGTATATATATATATATATATATATATATATATATATATATATATATACAGTTATTCATTACACTAACAGATCTACCATACAAACATATTTAAAATACTTTTAACATGTTTTTGTTGTTGTTGCTACATATTTATGATGCTATTGTTGTTATTGTTTGTGTTGTCATTATATGATGCAATTGTTATTGTTTATAATTATGCCATATGTAATTATTATTGCCATTGTTGTTGTTATCATTAGTAATATTTAAATGCTTTAATTTTGTGGGGTTTTTTGTGTGTGTCAGTTGATTTTGTTTCTCTTTATTTTTTGTTATTTATATTTTTGTTGCCTTTTAATGCTTTATAATTGATTGCAATATTTTTTTAAATACTGGATCATAGACAGCTTTGTAGTGGATCGCTAACAGTGCTTGAATGCTTTGTAATGGATCACGCTAATGCCTTTGTTTTTATTTTTATTTTACTACTGTTTGCTTGTGTTGCTTTCACGGTGGATGTCTTTTTCTTTTTTCTTTTAAAGAAACAATTATGTAAATAGTTAGTGTGAACATATTTCGCTCAAGGAAATATGCACACATGCACACTCACAAAGAAACAATCATAGATACATACATAAGTATAAATGTGTGCTGTCAGACAGAAACTCATTATTTTCTTCTTTTGCTCCTCATCCTCCTTCTCCTCCTCTTCTTTTGCTCCTCATCCTCCTTCTCCTCCTCTTCTTTTGCTCCTCCTCCTTCTCCTCCTCCTCTTCTTCTTCTTCTACATATACATATACTCACAATATGAGTGAAGTGTTCATAGACTGGAGAGTGGGAATAAAGTAGTTCTCAATGCATGTTTAGATACAGAGAGGTATAGAACTGACTAATATCTGAATAAAGGTCCTACTCCATTTTAACTGGACTTAAAGCTTTGAATGTTTGCAGTCCAGTTGAAACAAAGTGGGCCCTCTATTGAGATTTCTCTAATTGATATATATATGTGTATATAATATATATATGTATGTCATTTTTACATTGCTCTTGCTGCTGAAGGCTTGTGCCATCAGCCTCTTCTGTGCACAAGATGCTATGCCAATCTCTTAAAGACATTATTTTACCTTGCTTCTACAATGCACTTCTCCAATATGTTTCATTTATTGATTTTTTTAATCAGCTTTAATGGCTTCTGGCAACATACATACACAGATATACTGACACAGACACACTCTGGTTTACTACTGCATATTTACAGCTGATGTCATACACACACACACACACACACACACACACACACACACACACACACACACACACACACACACACACACACACACACATATCAATACTCTCAAATATCAACACACTTACACACACATAGAGCAACACTGTGGAGTAAATATTTACTGAAATTTACTTAACTTTATTTAGGGATTGTTTTCTGACACTGCCCGACCTCTGACTCTTATTATTCTATATGATATTTAACACCAAACACAAACATTGTAGGGTAGAGAGGACTCTTCAGTCTAGCCAAGCTTCTGATAACCTCTCTAGCGGCAGGTGCCATGATAAAATGCTCCCAGCACACTCTGTAAAATGGTTGGTGTTAGAAAGGGCAACATGGAAAACATATAAAATGATGATGATATGACAAAGAAATGAACTCTTATTGGGAAAAACCAAGAGGAAAGGCTATATGGATTAATTAATTAACTAATCAATCAATTTGGTTCCCATCTATTTCTACACTGAATCATTCAGGTTAGTTGTCACAATGTTTTGGCAGCTATTGTAACCTCTAGTCTTCATGGAGTGGAGGCTGCTATTATATTCAGTATTGTTTATGAAATTACAAACTAAATCATATATTCAAAACTGCTGGAGTAGATCATTCTTAGTTCATTGTCTATTCCTGTGATTATTCATCATTTAGCATCTATTTTCCCTGTCAGCAAGGGTAGGACATTCTTGTATGAATAAATTATTAGTTACTGAGTAGATGCAGCATAGCTGGGTTCAATCCCACTGTGTAACATCTTGGGTATTTATCATTTATCATAGCCTTGTGTATGGGCTTTGTGAGTAAAATTGGGTACACAAAAATGGTTTGGAAGCCCATAAAATGGACTGTATCTGTAATTCAACAGGGCAGCCTTGGTATTGTTACACACTGTATCAGGCTAAATCTCTGAGAATTACGTTAATGGTACATGTGTCTGTGGAATACTCAACTACTTACACATTAATTTTACAAGCAGGCTGTTCCATTGATTGAACAACTGGAGCACTCATTGTCAAAATCATTGAAGCTCCATTCTATTATTTACCAATTATGACAGAGACCTGAAGTTTTCAAGAAGAGTATAATGGCTAAGACATTATGACTACAACAACCAAGGTAAAGACACTAGTTCAGAGAAATCTGTGTATAATAATGGTTTCTGATTTAGGCAGAACCCCAACAATTTTGGGGGGAATAGAAAAACAATCAACATCAGCATTATTGCTACTTTATATTATTGCAAGATGAAAGGCAAAGCCAATCTGAACAGGATTTGAAATCACAACATAAAAGGGCATAAATATGCTGCAAATCATGGTGCCTGGCACTCTACCGATATTGCCAATTCACCAACCTCTGTGTATAATAATGATAACTCTTCATCTTGTAAAATTCAGACAAAATTACATCGATTTCATTTTCTATTTATTTTAATTTATTACATTAGGAATCGCTTGGTGCTCTAAGTTAGCTATGGCAGTGGGTTTGATTCTTTTTTTATTTTATTTGACCCCAAACAACTGGGCTATTATTATTATTGTTGTTGTTGTTATTATTATAAAGGTGGTTTGATAAAAGAGTGCTGGGAGAGGTTACAATAATAATGATTTCTTTATTAACCAAAGGGTTCACATAAACAAGTATTAAAGATGGTACAGGGTGATATAATTTGGTTCTTTTTTTCTATGTAAAAATATAACAAAAACAACATATAAAATTATAAATAAATGAAAATTCTGCAATAAGGGGGAAACTTTCCTGGGTCCTTCATGGAGAATGCCCACAAAAAGCCACGACCACTCTGTCCTTTAGGGCAGGCACCCCCTCCCACTTGTCCATGAATGATAATAATCATGATGGTAATAGTTTCCAGCTTTGACACAGGGCTTTACAGCTTTTGTAGGTGAGCAGCATAATTGTTAGAATTGAATTTAATATATTACTGTTTTGATTTGGCCCCAGGGGGGTTGTGTTGGGGGCTGAAGGGCTTGGTTTTGGTTATCTGGCAAAAATTTAAATATAAGATATAAAGGGTTGTAACTAAATATCTCAGAGATTTCTGCAGTAATCTATCAATTCTACAATCCACTGCTATGAAGATAATAATGATAATATTAATGATGATGATGTTAATAATAATAACAATAATAACAATAATAATAATAGGTATGATAATGATAGTAATCTTGCAGCAGTTCCGTAAAATTGTTAAGTTAGGGAGCAGACTAAACTATATATGACAATGGCATGTTTTCTATAATTCTATATATATCTTACTGTTATCTCTCTATCTGTCTATCTATATCTATATAATCTGTCTGTCTATCTCTCTACCTTTCACTTTGTTACATTGCATGGTATTTGTTCGGCGTCTAGATGTGGCCAATGTCACAGATAACCGCGAATGGTTGGAAAAGCAAGGTTAGTTTTAATAAATATATATATATATATATACATAAATATATACGACATTTTCGTTCAACTAACACTAACATAGTATTAACATAATATTAACATAATATATAAGGATACTAATCTATATATAAATTTGAGTGACTTCTGCCCGTCCTTCCATCACACACTAGAGATGAGTGAGGAAGGAAGGGGTGATGACATCATACACTAGAGATAATTGAGGAAGGAAGGGGTGATGACACACTACAGAAAACAGCGTCTAATATTCACTGATGCAGGCTGCGACCACTGTTCTTATGACTACCTCATACAACTCCTCTCTCTTTACGTCTGATGCAGGCTGCTAACACACATATACATGTATGCGTCAGCGTGTTGAACGAGGCAGCTAATCAACACATTGTTTAGCTGGTACAGTTTTGAAATTCTCATGAGTTGAGACTATATTTATGAAGTGTTAATATTTTGATACTTAAAATGTTTTAAGTGTTGTTTAGAGTATAGTTTTTATTTCACAACTCCATTACATAATGCTTTCCTTTTTTTTTACAAATTTCAAACTGTTTCGAAGGCCTTATTCTTTCAAAACACACCAAAAGCAATAGGAAATATGAATTTCACATCGAAAGGGAAACTGGTGTAATATTCATAAAACTATTTTAGCAACTCATGTAGAATTTGAAGTTGGTGAAAATCAGCAAAATATTGACCTTGAATATTAGGCCGACCTCCAATTTACCATCAAATTTTTTGCCACATATTTTCTGAGCTTATATATGAGTATATATATGATAATTTTGACAGACCATCCATCATAAAGTTCTATGGTAAAGGGGTTCTGCCAAGTGATATTAAGAATCATCTGTAAAATGTGGTAGTAAAAATATCACAAGGTATTTCATCCAACACTCTAAAGATTCTACCAATCCGCTATGCAAAGGTTCAATCCATTTGGATAAAATTTTCTAAATTTGCCAGCAAGGAGCGTCATAGAAAAAAAAAGAAAACATTGTTGGCTTTAAATTAAGTGAAAAATAATATGATAATAATAATTGTTTCTATTTTTTGGCACAAGGCCAGCAATTACCCAGTGCATTACTGGTACTTTATTTTATCGACCCCGTAAGGATGAAAGGCAAAGTTAACCTCGACGGGATTTGAACTCAGAATGGCAAGGGCTGTAACTCTATGCGTCAAAGCATGGCATCCGACCCTCTACCGATACTGCCAATCCACCGTAATAATAATTGTTTCTACTTTAGGCACAAGGCCAGCAATCACCCAGTGCATTACTGGTACTTTATTTTATCGACCCCGTAAGGATGAAAGGCAAAGTCAACCTCGGCGGGATTTGAACTCAGATCATAAAGGGACGTAACTATGCTGGAAAGCATGGCGTCCGACCCTCTACCGATACTCCCAAAGGCTAACAATTTTTTGGGGGAGAGAAAGTCGATTAAATTGACCCCAGTGCATTACTGGTATTTCATTTCATTGACCCCGTAAGGATGAAAGGTAAAGTTAACCTCAACGGGATTTGAACTCAAGACGTAAAGGGCCGTAACTCTATGTCGCTAAGCATGTCGTCTGATGCTCTACCAATTCTGCCAATTCACTGCCCACAGAATAATATAATAATAATTAAGATAGGCGCATGGTCAGATTTATTGGAAGATATAGCTGATTATTTTCAATTCACTGCTGGATAGAGCCACAACAACTATATAAGTTTTAGACATACCTATCCACAATGACTACATGCATGTTGCATGGTGTATCTTCATCTTGGGGTGATCAGGCAGAAATTAAACTAAAAAAACCCAGAGGAGAAAACACAAGGAATCTCATTTACTGCACTAACAATTCTACCAAACAAATACCTTAGACTAATACTGTATTTATCAATGCCCGAAAGGATGATCAGCGACATTGATCTTCAATGATTATATTGCCCACTATTAACAAGTATTTATTTGAATGAGAGTGCTCACTACCCTGCTAAGCTAAACTTACTACTCTTATTGATGATGAAGGATGAAATGCAAATAATAATAATCCTCAAAAGGAGATATCTTGGGTGGTCTGAAAAATGTTTGGGAATGAACAAGACGGAGTTATACAAAAGGTCAGATATGTTATACAACAAACAACTGATTCTAAATATCTATGTAGAAATAAAGACATTTAATAAATAGATAACTATGGAGAAAACAATAATGATAATAATAATAATTGTTTCTACTTTTGGCACAAGGCCAGCAATTACTCAGTACATTACTGGTACTTTATTTTATCGACCCCATAAGGATGAAAGGCAAAGTTAACCTCGGCGGGATTTGAACTCAGAATGGCAAGCGCCGTAACTCTATGCGTCAAAGCATGGCGTCCGACCTTCTACCGATACTGCCAAATGATTTCTGATATAGGCACAAGGCCAATAATTTTGGAAGAGGGGAAAGTTGATTAAATTGACCCCAATGCATTACTGGCACCTTATTTTATCGACCCTTTAAGGATAAAAGGCAAAGCTAACCATACTAGGATTTGAACTCAGAATGTAAAGAGGCATAACTGTATGGTGCAAAGCATATTGTCCGATGCTCTACCGATTGCCAATTTTGGAGGCGGAGATAATTGATTATATCAACCCCAGTACTTGACTGGTACATTATTTTATTGATCCTGGAAATATAAAAAGTTGAATTCAGAATATAAAGTGCTATAACTAAATAGCACAAGAAATGATCCACTGAGCCAAACATTTGATACTTTGAGTTATATGTTGATGGGTTGCAGTAACATGTTAGAGCTTATAGCATTCATACAATGAGTGTGTGACTGCACACTCATGCAGCTTAGAAGGAATGTTGATCACAAGGCATTTTGTCTGAGGTTCTAATGTTTCTGCAAATCCCTTGCCCATGTGGACCAAGGGGGAAGGATATGGTTAGTTAAATCCATCTCGGGGCTTCAGTTGATCACCTAACTGAAATCAAAATGAAATAATAGTAATTTTTTCTAATTTCTATTTTTCTTTCTTCAAATTTTCAATTAATTTTTTCTTTTGTTTTTGTTATTAAACTAACACCTACCACTTCTCACTATTTTTACAAATATCTAACTAAACAGTTTCCTGCTGTTTACAAAAACCTAACAACTAAATAATTTTCACTGTTTACAAATGCCTAACAACTAAACAGTTTTCTGCTGTTTACAAACACCTCACAATGGAACAGTTTTCTTCTGTTTACAAACATCTAATAACTAAACAGTTTTCACTGTTTAAAAACACCTCACAGCTAAAGTTTTCACTATTTGCCAACACCTACCAACAACAACTAACAAAACTAATACATTAAGTTGTATTAAAACCAGTTTAATATTTCTTAATTAATCCTTTGTTGTGTCTTAGTTGTTGTTTTAAGATGTCATTCCTTCTGGGGAGGGGGTGGAGTTATAACAACTTTTGTGGAACACTGTTAACATTTTATTGTTGTTATTGTTGCTATTTTTGTTGTCATTGTTGTTGCCATGTTGCACCTGAAGTGGAGACGTGAGGCTTTATCTTTGTTATTAGAATTGTTGTTCTGTCTTTCTGGCTTTCCAACAACTACAGTCGTTGTTGTTTAGCCCAAGGTAAATCCTGATTGAGCAGACACACAAAGGCATTCCATCTGTAACCATCCTGTTTTTGTTTTTCTCCTGTGCAGGAAAGCTAAGGCCACATTATCAAACATGTTCGTTTTCAAATGGTGTGATTTGAGGGAAACATGGCTATTACTTCTAGCTGGTCATGTGATCACATAGAGGTTCCTCATAGGCTTTTTCTTTGCTTGGTTTAGGGTGGAGGTTACTCAATGAGCTCAGGTTAAGCCTTTTGAATAACAAAATGCTTGAAACCAGCTCTTGTTCTAAGATACAAAACTCTTTGTTTTAAAGTGTTTATATCAATCTAAAGGACTTCCATTATAGTTTTATGAAAGAACCTTTAAGTTTTGTTCTAAATACCAGATAGATGAGAAAATTAGTTATATTACTAAATCTCTCTAAACTTATGATTATTTTCAAAATTATTTGAAAATCATAGGCAGCATATTTCATTAGGAATAGCGTAACAAAAGGGTTAATTGAGGTGATTTATTAAACCCAATGGGGCTTCAATGAAATCTTGTCTCATGTACCAGTCTGTAACAGAAAATAACACTAATAATGGTTTCTGATTTAGGCACAAGTCCACATATTTGGGTGAGGGGAAAGTCGATTAAATTGACCACAGTGTGGTACTGGTAAATGAATAAAAAATAACCAAGATTAAATTAAATTAAATCATTTCAATTAACATAACAGGAATATTCATTCCTTCTAAATTAATCTCATCAGAATCTATTAAATAACATTAATATTTACCAATACATATCCATGAGATGATCACAAGTCCAATAATGTAAACAAAATCACATTTGAGCTTTGAAATATTCTTTGCCTTTATATGGTTGTATTATCAATTCATCTAAACACACACACACATATATATATATATTTTCTTTTTAAAAAACGGAAAAGAATGACTTCATTTGTAGTTCTAAACAATATAATTTTATAATATTATAATTTTACAATTTGGTTTTGTAGATCTACAAAACCAAATTGTAAAATTATATTATAAAATTAAATTAAATTGTTCAGAACTACAAGTGGAGTCATTCTTTTCCTTTTTTTAAATATACCTAACTGTACCAAGGATTTCACATAGTTTCCAATACACACACCACCACACACACACACAGACATATATACATATATGCACAGATATATACACACACAGATACATACCTTATATTTGAAGGAGATAAAGGAAATAGGATGTTGTGTTGTTCATGCCTTTCCTAAGTATGTAATCTACAACGAGAATGAAAGGATGATGAAGTGACATGTTGTTACATCAACTGAGATTTCAAGCTTGGGTCTGAAGGTTTGTGATCTCTATAAAATCAATACCAGTAATACATGACAGTTAAACACGCTACCTGTGAAAATTATCCTCATCCTTTATTTTTATTCAAATGAAATGTAAATAAATAAATGCTGTTGATATTAATGATGCTGTTGTTGATGATGATGATGTTGTTGTCGTTAATGATGAAGATGATGATGATATCTATAATTATTGTTAGTAATACTAATGGCTTTTCTTTTCCTTTTTTTATTTATTTATAAATTTCTCTGCCACCTTGATGGTTTTCTTTTCACCAAATCCAATTGAACCATCCAATGACCACCATCGCCACCAACACCAATACATTGACTCTCTTCTGCAATTGACCACAACCAGGCCTTCTGGATGAGATACGTCAACTAAATGACGATAAGCGGCTTATGTCTCAATTGTTGCAACAGAACCAGGAGACCCATGAGAACAGGATACGGGAATTGCTGGGTTCCGGTGAAGACATGGAACACCGATACAGTGAACTGTTGGAGGAGAAGCGCCAGCAAGTGGACGACCTCAAGTTACAGCTGGAGGCCGTTGACAGACAACTGAAAGCCAACAAGCAATTCCTCAATGTAAGTTTTCTGCCTGGTGAAGGTCTCATCAGCCACACAGCTGGTCAGACTCTCTCACTCAACCAGCTGATATGTTTGATGTCTGAGATTATGTCTGATGTGGGTTGATATCTGTTGGTATCTGATATGTCCGATGTGTTTGATGTGGGTTGACATCTGTTGGTATCTGATATGTCCGATGTGTTTGATGTGGGTTGACATCTGTTGGTATCTGATATGTCCGATGTGTTTGATGTGGGTTGACATCTGTTGGTATCTGATATGTCCGATGTGTTTGATGTGGGTTGACATCTGTTGGTATCTGATATGTCCGATATGTTTGATGTGGGTTGACATCTGTTGGTATCTGATATGTCCGATGTGTTTGATGTGGGTTGACATCTGTTGATGTTTAATGTGGATTGATATCTGTTGATATTTGATGTGGGTTGATATCTGTAGATATCTGATGGTACTTGATGTGAGTTGATATCTGTGATATCTGATGTTTAATGTGGGTTGATATCTGTTGGTGTCTGATGTGAGTTATCTGTTTATGTCTGATGTGTTTGATGTAGGTTGATATCTGTTGGTGTCTGATGTGTTTGATATGGGTTGATATCTGTTGGTGCATGATGTGTTTGATGTGGGTTGATATCTGTTGGTGTATGATGTGTGGGTTGATATCTGTTGGTGCCTCATGTGGGTTGATATCTGTTGGTATCTGATGTGTTTGATGTAGGTTGATATCTGTTGGTGTCTGGTGTGTTTAATGTGGGTTGATATCTGTTGGTGTCTGATGTGGGTTGATATCAACAGGTATCTGTTGATGTCTCAGGTTGTCTGATGTGTTTCATGTCAACAATTATCTGTTGATGTCTGATGCAATATTTTGATGTGTTGGATGTGACTGTTGCTTGATACATTTCAGTTGTAGATGGTCAATTGATGACCACTAGGCAGGCAGATGTTTCAGATGCTTCCATTATCTCCTCTAATACCACCACCTCTATGGCTATCACTACTGCTACAAATACCACCACCATTATTACTAACTCCACTATCACTATCTTTTGCTACCATTATCATCAATGCCACCATCACCATTATTACTATATCCAATACCAGAACTATCATCACCACTATCACTATCTCCATGACCACTACCACAAGCATCACCATCACCACTACCATCATCACCACTATCACTATCTCCACTACCATCACCATCACCACTACCATCATCACCACTATCACTATCTCCATGACCACTACCACAAGCATCACCATCACCACTACCATCATCACCACTATCACTATCTCCACTACCACTACCACAAGCATCACCATCACAACCACCATCACCACTATCTCTATTACCACCACCACTACCCTCATCATCACTATCTCCACTACCACTGCTTCTATTTCTACCATCATCATGACTAATATTAGCTCTAAACACTACCACCACAGCCATCAGCACTATCACTATCTCCATAACCACCACAATTACCATCACCACCACAACCACTACTACAATCACCACTACCTCTATTTCCATCATCACTATCATCATGACTAATAATAATTCTAAACACAGTGTACCAACTAATGAGCTGTCTGTATTGTTTGTGATTTAAGGAGCAAGCCCATGAACGAGAACAAGAGAGAGAAGAGTTCCAGAAGGAGATTAATCAATGGAAGAACACAGTCCACCAGATGGAACGACAACAGAACACTGAGATCAGACTGAAGAAAGAGGTCAGTACAAAATGACATGATTAGTTATCATCAACATCATTTATATAAATATTTGTGTGTATGTATATATATATATATGTATTGAAAACAAAGCGAGGATTCACATTAACCCTTTAGCATTTAAACCGGCCATAACCGACCAGAATTCTTTCATCTCTTTCTGTTCAAACTGGCTGTAACTAGCCACTCATACTGATAAGGTATTGTTCTCAAAATAAATAATATCAAAATCTCATACATTGGATATTATGTGAGGTAAAGTCTTTACCTTGAAAATACAATAATATATATAGAGTAATGTAAATGATAAAGGGTTAAGGTCTTTATTGATTATACGCAGTTATGACCATTTCACAGATGGCTAGCTCAGGATCTATATAAATGCTATAGACCTGACTCCAACCCAATCTTCTCATCAGACTTGTTAATCAAGCAAAGCTAAAATCTTATCTAATTGCATCCCATTTGTTTGCAATATATACACTCTGTTGTAGCATAAAGTGCTGATTTTGGTATCTGCTGCATTTTGTTAAGGCTGGAAGTGCATAACTGCTCTCAATTAATCAATATACATTGCTATTTTTTTTTGTCCTCAGCAACAATTGAAAGAGTGCAAATAATAAATATTTGCTCTATGGATTTGAATATAGTTATATATATATATATATATATATATATATATATATATATATATATATATACTACTCTTATTGAGTTCTCTCTGGATTTTCGTCTTTGTATTTATTATTACTATTATTATGGCAGTATCGGTAGAGTGTCAGACGCCATGCTTTGCAGCATAGTTATGACCCTTTACGTTCTGAGTTCAAATCCGCCGAGTTTAACTTTGCCTTTCATCCTTACGGGGTCGATAAAATAAAGCACCAGTAATGCACTGGGGTAATTGCTGGCCTTGTGCCAAAAGTAGAAACTATTATTATATGTGTGTGATCGGGTCTCTTTCCATTGTATTAGCTACAAGATCTCTGAGTGTCAAGGGTGCTCTATTAGCCACAAGTAGCTGGGGGTGTAAATCCGTATGTGGTTGACAAGAGAAAGAAAGGAGTACTCAATATCAAAGTTGGGTTTTAATTATTTTATTAAGGTTAAATAGTGAGTCTTGTTATTCTGGAGTTTCACCTGTTTATTACAAGGATTGTGTACCCTTTTCTCTCAGCCATCAACCACATATGGATGTATATATATATATATATATATATATATATATGTGTGTGTGTGTGTATGTGTGCTTCATTTTTGAGCACATCTTTACTCTCCTTTATATTTTCTCTCTTCTACTATGGATTCTTCCTACTGGTTGATATCTATATTTTTCCGGTTTCTCTACTGGGTATCTCTGCTCTGTTAGATGGTGAGTGTTTTATGGCTCTTCTATTAGCCACCCTCTCTTCTCCTTCCATTTTTACCTCTCTTATATCCTACCTGACAATATAACCACCACCACCTTCCTATCTGACAATGCCATCACCATCACCACCTCTTTCTCTACTGATGTTCTTGCCTTTTTGTTTCCTGTAGACTACAATGTAGCTGTTATCGTGCTAACACTTGTGTTGCATCACCAAATAATTCATAATTTTTTGAGAATTTGTTGAACACTTTTGGTGAAAAATATTTTTCTGAGATTAATAATGTGTTGTATTACTGAGGTGTTTGTGTGCGCACGTGTGTGTGTATGTGTGTGTGTATATATATATATATATACATATATGTATATGTGTATATATATATATATATATATTTATATATATATACAGAGGAAGAGGGAGAGAACAATTAAATTGTAAGAAGATACACTTATTTTAAAATGGTAAATTTAAAATTCCTCAATAGATCTGTTTAAAAAAATTGGAGAAAAGATGCAAACCATCATTCGTAGCAATTAGTATCTATCACCAATTAACAATTTTAGTAATTAGCATCTCAAGACCCCAATTGTTTTCATCAGTGTGAATTAATCTTATGTATACCACCAATGCCTCTAACATTATCTACAAAACCATCATCACTGAAACCTCCACTACTAAATTACATGTTAATTATCAATTGCCAGGTGGAAGAACTATCTGACCAGTTGGAAAGCCGCATTTCTTCTCAGAGTCAAATGTTAATGAAGAAAGAACAGCTGGAGCGTGACATTCAAGACAAAGACCTCACTGCACAAGAACTGAAACAGTTGGTTGACCAACTGGAACAGGAGTTGGATGAGAAGGTGACCAAAGAGAAGCAACAAGAGCAGGTAAGTGTAGCTCTCTACCATAGAGGGAGGGATGTTGAGAAGGAAGCAGGGATTTCTATTGACACTGAGAGAGTAGAGAAGCTATATATATCATGATCATCATTGTTTTACGTCTATTTTTCCATGCTGGCATGGGTTAGATGAGTTATCCTGTTGTGAGCAATGCTAGCTTAGATGACCATGTCATGCTCATATAGAACCGATTTTGGCTAGGTTTCTACAACTGGATGCCCTTCTTAGCTCCAACCTTATTTACAGTAAGTACTGGGTACTTTTTGTTATGAGGCCTACATGACTACTTTAGTGTGCACTGTGTGCTTTTTGTCGTGACACATTCTATATATAATTATATATATAGGTTGATTCCTGATGTATATCGAGTGTTGACCACAAAAAAGTTACTCAATATGATAGTAGAGTATAGGCATCTTTATTTTACTATAGAAATGACTGCTACAGGAGCAGAGCTATTTCATTCGTAAGAAATCATGTGTATACAAAGACTGTAAATATGAATAAAATCATGTTTTAAAGTTATTTGCAGTTTCTCCAATGTAATTGTGGTTTTAAGTTTTGAGACTACACACTTTTATATAACATTATTTCTAAGACAATTGTCCCAAAGTGCTTAAGATATAGGGACCCTACAATTGCAATTAGATATTATGGTGTTAGTATTTTGGGGTCTGTTTAATTCATTATTGCAGTTAAATATAGCATTATTTATACTAGATAACATAAGTGTTATCACCATCATTAATGTTTATTATTGTTAGTAGCATTATTGTTATTATATGTATATATATATTAAGTCTTTAAAGAATTTCTCATGAATTTCTTACAGAGAATTCTCCAGCTTGAACAACAGATTGACAAACTGCAAGAAATCAACGAAGAACTTAGCCAAGAGATGAAATTGTCTACATCGGAAGACAAGAAAGCCATTTTTAATTTGGAAACCCAACTGGGAGACCAACGTTTGATCTATGAGAAGAAAGCCTTAACCCTTGATGAAGAACTGAAGAAAGCTCGCAGAATTGAAGAGGTTGTACAGACATAAAGTTCTTTGTTTTTTTATAAGAAAAATATAAATATAGTTTAAAATATAAGAATTGCATTAACCATTTAGTGATCATATTTCTAATAAAATACTAAAAAGTCTGTCATGAGCCCAGAGGCTTATCAAGCCAGTACATATCTCAGTTTCTGTGGCATTGACTGAGAGTGCAAGCCCCCATTCTGGACATTGCAAGGTTAAACTCCCAGCTATTGCTGGTACTCATTTTCAGCTGAGTATACTGGAGCAATGTGGTACATTCAAGCCTGGCATAGTCCTTCACTCCATAAAACAAGGCAGTATATCTCTGTGACAACCCATCCAGCCCATACCAGCATGGGAAATATGCATAAAATTATGATGATGATGATGATCATCATCATCATATACAGCAAAGACATGAAAGCTGTGAGGTTAAGGTATTAGAATAGAAATCACAAGATCTTAATTTTGAATCTTAGTACTACCTTTGACCTCATGGCTTATCAAATCAAACCATTGGTGGTTAAGCCTTGCTCAACCCTGATTTAGCTCAGTTATGGATCAACAACATTCTGGCCATGATTATTCTGTCTGTTTAGGGGTTTCTAGGACTACCTTATCCAACATATGCTTCTTTGTTTCAGGCAGTTGGGTGTGATTTGAAGATAGTTTGGTTGTTATTTCTAGCTTGTTGCACAACTGTGTAGTGGCTCCTTCATTGTCTTATAAATCATTGTTAGTGGTGTTGGTGTTTGGTGTTTGGTCCCATGTCAGTCTTAATCAAATAGTGTTATGACAAAATACATTCCTGCTGTGACCATATCATGTATTTTTCCAAATATAATGTGCCTTCTGATTTGTAAGTCAAAACTGATTTGAGGATAATTTGGCTGCTATTTCTAGTGGGTCCTAATAGCAGGTAGTTGTTATTTTAACCCACGTCAGAACTATGAAAGTGCCCTATGATGAAAGACATTCCATCCATGACCATGTATTCAGAACGCTACTATTCTATATATTCCTCTGTTTTTAAAATGAAAGGGTGTGATAGGAGGCAGATTTGGTTGCCATTTCTAACCCTGCAAGCAGCCACATAGTAGTTTTTGTTGGGCTGATTGTTACTGTTGTTGATAATATATTTCTGTCCCTTTTTCAGGAACTTACTAATGAGAAAGCTGCCCTTGAACAACATGTCTGTGATAACTTGATGCAGATAGCCTCTCTTAAGAACCAGCTGGATGAATACCGCCAACGTAACCTGTCTTGGGGGATGTTGGATGAATCAGCAGACACCCCCAAGTCATCTGAAGAACTGCTTGCCCAATTGCAGGTGAAAGACAATGAGGTATGGTGACTTGTTGCATTTGTTTAAGAACAACATTAGGTAAAGATAAAGAGGCTTTAACTCCTGATGGAGTCACAGGGAGTGCTGTCCTGTCCTGATATGAGGTGTATCTTGTATGTCTATATATATATAGCCTTTATGTGTGGATGTCTATATATATATATAGTGTGTATTGTCTCTGCTAAAATATATATCTGTCTAACTCTTACTAGCAAGGAAAATAAATATTAAATGATGATGGTATCTTTCTTCTAATTTTTAGCTGAGGTTTATATCTGATATGGTTGACAAACTGGAATTGGATGCTGCACGCAAGGACGAAGAGCTGACTCATCTGAAGAAAAGACTAAATGGTGACGGTGATGATAACAGTGATAACAATATTGCTGTTGGTGGTGTTGATGGTAATGGTGAGGAAAGAGAATCATTGGCCAACCATATGTCATATGCTTCTGAAAACACTACAAGAGTTCTTCAGTTGAAAGAAGACAATGAACGATTGAAGGTATTTATGTTGTAGTTATTGTTGTTATCATTGTTGAACCTTCGGTCAGTGCTTATCAAGAAAAAAAAATATCGACTCTGCCTTTTGTACTAAAGTGACCTATGCTCCTTGGACTTCACTCGTTTCATACCATCTTCATTCAAGCCCTCCTGACTCACTTGTCTCTCCTCTTCTTACCATCCATATTGTTTTCACTACTTCAAGCTCCATACTAACCTTCTTCCCTAGAAAGTCAAGTCTTCCACTATTGAATTGCCACTCTGCACAGGCTGTTCAGACATTCAACAGGGCAGTACTATATCTCATAAATCTAAATATGATCAACAAGATCCCAGACCTCATTCACTTACTGAGTGAAGTGGAACTTGTCAAATCAGACCAAGGAAACAATGTTTCCATTGGCCTTTCCATTGCTGATACTATCTACCGATTGCAATTCCTGGCAGAAAGAGCAATGTGAAATAAAGTATCTTACTCAAGATCATAACGCATCACCCAGTCTGGGAATTGAACTCGTGACCTTACAATTGTGAATCCAATTCTCTAACCACTAAGGTACATGCCTTCAATATCATATCCATGTGCCATTTCTTTTTTATATTTAAGACAGTGGGGTGTAATTTGAGGGAAATTCGGCTACTATTTCTAGAATGCTGAGCAACCATATAGCAGCTCCCTTGTTAGAATCTTGGATGGCAGAAGCTGTATGATATTGAACAAAATACCTAGCTGTATTGATTTATGTTCCTATACGTTCTGAGTTCATTTCCTGCTGGGTTTGATTGTACCTTTCATCTTTTCGGTATTAATATGAAATATGTAGCAGTCAAGTACTGAGATCCATTCTTTTAACAATGCCTCCCTGCCACTTTCCCTCCTCCTCATGTTCTCCCTTCTCCTACAGGGGTTGAGATTAAGGATTCAAATAATGTAATGAAAACCTGTGCTAAAACTCTGAACCTTTACAACAAAGGTCAGTAAACTACAGCCTTGCTTGCTATGTCTGGCCTTTAAGGTCAGCACACTGCACCCAGTCCACTCTGTAAAGTGGTAGTGCTGGTGTTAAATAAAATACACCTAGCCCATTCTGTAAAGTGGTAGTGCTGGTGTTAAATAAAATACACCTAGCCCATTCAGTAAAGTGGTAGTGCTGGTGTTAAATAAAATACACCTAGCCCATTCTGTAAAGTGGTAGTGCTGGTGTTAAATAAAATACACCTAGCCCATTCTGTAAAGTGGTAGTGCTGGTGTTAAATAAAATACACCTAGCCCATTCTGTAAAGTGGTAGTGCTGGTGTTAAATAAAATACACCTAGCCCATTCTGTAAAGTGGTAGTGCTGGTGTTAAATAAAATACACCTAGCCCATTCTGTAAAGTGGTAGTGCTGGTGTTAAATAAAATACACCTAGCCCATTCTGTAAAGTGGTAGTGCTGGTGTTAAATAAAATACACCTAGCCCATTCTGTAAAGTGGTAGTGCTGGTGTTAAATAAAATACACCTAGCCCATTCTGTAAAGTGGTAGTGCTGGTGTTAAATAAAATACACCTAGCCCATTCTGTAAAGTGGTAGTGCTGGTACTAAATAAAATACTTCTAGCCCATTCTGTAAAGTGGTAGTGCTGGTGTTAAATAAAATACACCTAGCCCATTCTGTAAAGTGGTAGTGCTGGTGTGAAATAAAATGCACCTTGTCTTTTCTGTAAAGTGATAGTGCTAGTGCCACTTTAAAATGTACTGCACACACAATTTAAAGTGTTTGGCATTAGGAAAGACATCCAGCCATAGAAACCATGCCAAAATGGAACTCATGAGCAAGGCATAATCATCTGATCTGCCAAATCTACATCTAACCTATGGCAGCATGGAACATACACACAAAACAGTAATGAATGATGATGATGATGATGATGAATTTCCATATTTATTTGTTCCAGTCCCAGCTCAGTTCACTGCAACAACAGGTGACCAATGATGGTTTCTCAAGTCTCACCCAGCAACTACTGGATGAGAAGAATGAACAGATAGACCAATTAAGAAACCAGATTGCTGAACAGACACAGTTAAACCCATTGTTTACTGATTCATCTTCAGAAAACAGTCAACTGGTAAGTTTTAATTCTTATCCTACCACTGTTCCACTGGTAAGTTCTAACTTCAAGTTTTAAGATCTATCCTACAATTTTTCCCTATTCCTTCCACACTTCTCTTTTGCTTTGCATTCATTTTTTTCCTCCCTCCTATTTCTACCTAGTTGATAGTGATGATGATGGTGGTAACAGTCTCTTTCAATGTTTCCCTATCTGTAAATTATATATATATATATATATATCCCCATCTCTCTCTCTTCTATATCATCATCATCATCATCATCATCATCGTTTAACGTCCATCTTCCATGCTAGCATGGGTTAGACGGTTTTGTTCCATTTGATGTGGGATTGGTCGGGAGACCGTGTCTCGCTCATACGGAAGTCTCTGGCAGGTTTTCTACAGCTGGATGCCCTTCCTAACACCAACCACTTTTACAGTGTGGACTGGGAGCCTTTTTACCATGTCTCCTACACAACCACTTTACAGTGTGGACTGTGTGTTTTTTGTTGTGTCACCGACAGTGGACAGAAATGGGCGGATGGGACTTTCTCTCTATATATATATATTTATTTATTTATTCAATTTAAACATCCATATAGAACTAGTAAGCCATGACAGACTCGAGGAAGTATTGAGTACTCCTTACAGTTGGTAATCAAAAAACAGCTAGGGAGACAGGTAATTGAAATGAAAAGAAAAAAGAAACTAAAATATAAATAAAAAAAGAGAAAAGGGGGGGAAAAAAACAAAATAAAAATAACATTTCAAATATTGGAGGCTATATATATCATCATTATCATTTTATGTCCACTTTTCCCTGCTTGCAAGGGTTTGACATATATATAAATATATACTAAGTGAGAAATTAGATAGAAGAGGGATCAGATGCTGTTTACTCGAGAGAAGACTACGTTGGTATGGCCACGCGATGCGCATGAAAGACGACAGCTGTATAAAAAAGTGCAGGGCAATCAAAATTTACAGAAGTTACGGAGTAGGCAGATCCAGAAAAACCTGGGACAATTTGATAAATTCCGACCTTACACACTTACACCTCTCTAAGACAATGTCGCTGGACCGAGATCTTTGGTGCTATGCAGTAATACAGAAAACCCGACTTGCCTAAGTACAAAGCGAAACCTACAGTTAGTAGGCACCTCTTAATCAAATATGCCCCCCCCCCCCCCCCCCCCCACCCAACTCCCCCACTCCCATCAACACCACCCCTTTCTCTGTAAAGTTATGTTGGTACACAACATCCAGTCCTAAATAAATGAGGTCATGACAAAAAACACACAGTCCACGCTGTAATGTGGCCGTGTAGGTAACACGGTAAAAACCTCCCAGTCCACACTGTAAACGTGGTTGGTGTAAGGAAGGGCATCCAGCCGTAGAAAACCTGCCAGACAGTCCCATACGAGCGAGACAACTAATCTTGCCTCAAGTGGGACAATTCCCGTCTAAACCCATGCTAGCGAAGAAGATAGATGTTAAACGATGATGATGATGATGATATTTATATATAAGCAAAAGGGATATTTAATATCATTGAATATATTTATATATATATATATATTATTCAAAATATTAACAAATGAAGGATATTCACATAATCAAAATATATGCTTTATTATATATATTTTAAAGGTACTGTGTTGTTTTTACAGTACGTCTTCATCAGATAAAATATATGATTTGATATATGACATACCGCTATGGTCTTGATTATACAATTCCATATTTTGAATAATATTAAAAACTCCAGGAAAATTATCTTGTTGAGTGCTTTTAATCTATTGTAAAATTGTATTCATTGAGTAATCAACGAACCATATTAATCTTTGGTTATATATATTTATTTATATATATATATATATATATTAAAATAACAGATTAAAGTTTAAGCAAAGAATCGCTGCTTTCACCCTTAACGGGATCTTCTGAAACTAACAAAGTCAATCTGTGAACGCAGAAGTGAATATTTCAAAAAAACGCTGCAACCGGAGGAAGACAGGAAGACGATAAATCTCTACGGTTCTTATATATTTGATATATATTTATCCTTATCAAGCCCTCTTTGGATTTTAGTCTTCAAATTTATTATTATTACTATATATATATATATATATATATATATATATATATATATATGAAATGATGAAATGAAATGATATATGATAATTGTTAATAAACAAAAATAATAACAATTGTTTCTACTTTAGGCACAAGGCCAGCAATAACCCAGTACATTACTGGTACTTTATTTTATCGACCCCGTAAGGATGAAAGGCAAAGTTAACCTCGGCGGGATTTGAACTCAGACTGTAAGGGGACGTAACTATGCTAGAAAGCATGGTGTCTGACGCTCTACCGATTCTGCCAATTACATAATCGAGGTCTTTCATCCTTTCAAGATTGATTCTTCTCATATATCTCCTTCTCTGGAAGATATTGATTTCGCTATGTTTAGATCGGGAGAGGGGATGGACTCTGCCAGGTTTAAAATGCTCATATAATGTCATGAACCACTAACTTGAATCTTTCCCTAATTAGTTGTCCTAAAAGTCTTTCTGTCACTTTCATAACTTGATCCATCAGTCATGTGCCTCTGTAGTTACTCCTTTCTAACATATCACCTTTTCCCTTATAACAAATAATGAATATACTTCTACACCAGTCATTGTGTATGAATCCACCATGTATCATCATCATCATCATCATCATCGTCATTTAAAGTTCATTTTTTCCATACTAGCATGGGTTAGACGAGTTGTTCCATTGTGAGACAAACCAGATCAGATGACCATGTCTTGCTCATACAGAATTGTTTCTGTGACTAGATGTCCTTCTTAATGCCAGCCACATTTACAGTTTGGACTGGGTACTTTTTATCATGTCATCAACACGGCAACTTTACAGGGTGGACTGGGTGCTTTTTGTTGTGTTACCAACTCGACCACTTTACAGTGTAGACTGGATGCTTTTCATTACGACACCAACATGACCACCTTACAGGGTCTTGATTGATTAGTGGGCAACTAGTTTGACTCCTATTTCCCGAGAAATTTTCAATACCTCAGCAAGTATCTTTTGGTGGGCCAGCTTCCTTACTAGTTTTCATCTCCTTGATACTTGCTTCTTTAACACTATAACTGTCAATTTTAATAGCTGTTTCCTCTGTTAGGTCAGCTGAAGATTGACTCTTTTCCTCCCTTTTCATTCCCCACATCCATCAACCTCTCATCTCTCAAATCATATCTTTTCGACCATTTATCCTCACCAGAGAGAGCACTTACAGAAGAAAGTGACAGAACTAAAAGAGAAGGACACCAAACTCCACAGTTTGTCTGCTCTGGTTGAAGAACTGCAGAACAGAACCTCATATGTCAATGATGATAGCTTTATGGGGGACATGTCCCTTCCGTTTGAACAGGGATCCCCATATATGACCAGCAACTCATTGACTGAAAGGGTGAGTAACCTCCACTGATCCACTTACTATCTTTATATATGCTGCTGAGCACAAAGTCTTCTCTTTCTCTCTATGCCTCTCTCTCTGTATCTGTGTCTCTGTCACTGTTCTCTTTGTCTCTCTCTCTGTATATATATATATATGTATACTTTATTAGTGTGTAATATTAAATTACTATTGGTTCACCAATTTGATCACTTGATGCCAAAGTGGGTCCTGCTGTCTGTCTGCCTAGCTTACTTTTGTGGCTGACCATTCTTCATATATTACAGCCGCCTGTGTCTCACTAATATCACTGTTCTAATCTACAGACCAGTCTTCAACAGGAACTGTCTGCAGTCATCACTGATCGGGATGAGCAGATCAACTCTTTACGAACTGAACTACAACAAAAAGAAGACAAAGCCAGTCAGGTAAATGTAACACACACCTAGCCACATGCACACACATACATACATGCACACATACTCATCAAGCTTTGCTCACACACTTGCATATGTGTAGATTCATGTGTACCTTTTCTTAGTCTGTGTGTGCGAGCATATTTTTACCTGTGTTCAAATTTATGCACATATACCTGTTTCTCTATATATATGTAGGTGTATATTTTCTTGTGTGTATGTGCACCTGTATAAGTACATATTTCTGTATGTGGGCAAGTGTATATATTTGTGTGTTTGTGTGTATCTCTATATATGTGCAGGTGTATAGTTTCCTGTGTGTATGTTCTCCAGTATAATGTGTATTTCTGTATGTGTGCAAGTGTATATATTTCTGTGTGTACCTGTACATGTGTGTGTTTGTATACTTGTATCTGGCTATGTGAAGGCATGTGACTTAGTGGTTAGAGTATTGGGCTCAGAATCATGAGGTTGTAAGTTCAATTTCCAGACCAGGTTGAGAGTTTGTGTCCTTGAGTAAGATACTTTATTTCACATTGCTCCAATTCACTAGCTGGAAAAAATGAGTTGCAATGTCACTGGTGCCAAGCTGTGTCGGCCTTTACCTTTCCCTTGGACAACATCAGTGGCTTGGAGAGGAGTATTCATGGGCAACTGCTGGTCTTCCACAAAAACAAGTGTGTGCTTGAGATATACAGGTTGAACTCAGTACACAACTCCAACAAGAGAAGGCCATTACTATTAGTTTTCCAAACTCCATACCTTCTAAGACAACTCCACATCTCTTAACCTTTATCTAAATGTGCCTCCCAGATAAATTATATATACCTCCCAGATAAATTATATATACCTCCCAGATAAATTATTTTGTCACCACGTGGAACTAAATGCAGAGTATTCCTTAACGATTCATAAACCTCTGTCTTTATTACTTCATCACTGCCAAGTGCTGGAGCATATGGACCATTAATACTGACATGACTGCTACAAAGTCATTTTGTGTCCTCCCTGTCATAAATTTGGTGTCCTCTATTTCATAAGTTTACTGTGTTTTTGTCATAGGTTTGGTGTCCTCCAGAGAATAAGTTGTATGTCTTCCATCTCATTAGTTTTGTGTCCTTAGTATCATAACTGACATGGCTGTTATCCTGTTGTGTATCTCTGGTAAATTCTGCTTAAGTAAATTGATGGTCAGTGGGTAGTTGTCAAATACCTCTGTGTGATACTGTCTAATGATCAACACCAAGTCAGTACAGCTCAAGTAGTGAGCTCAATATATTGTCTCCCAAATATAATTAGCTATAGCTGTAGAAACCAACCCAAAATCTGTTCTGTATGAGCAAGGCATAGTCACCTGACCTAGCATTGCTCACAATAGGAAGACTCGTCTAACCCAGGCTAGCGTAGAAAAATGGATGTAAAACAATGATGATGATGATGACTGTCCTCCAAATATTATTAACTATACTGTCCCCCAAATATAATTAATTTTACTGTCCCTCAAATATAATTAACCTCAACATTGTCCCCCAAATATAATTAACTGTACTGTCTAACCCATGCTAGCATGGAAGATAGGTGTTAAACGATGATGATAATGTTGATGTCTCCCAAATGTTATTAACTATAATATCCCTCAAACATAATTAATTATAATGTCCCTCAAATTTAATTAATTATGTCTCCCAAATATAATTAACTATACTCTCCCATGAATATAATTAGCTATACTGTCCCCCCCCCAAATATAATTGACCTCAACACTGTCCTCCAAAATTTGTAGCCTTGTGCTGATGTTAGAAGTGATTATCGTTAGAGTGACCAACACAATGCCTTGAAGCATTTAGTTACATCCATTTACATTCTGTATTCAAATCTTGAACAGCTC
>OZ024741.1:129307757-129368825 GCA_964016885.1 Eledone cirrhosa
TTTATAACTCTAAATTTCATGTCTGATTCTTGACCAAACTATGAAGAATATTATATATATATATATATATATATATATATATATATATATACATATATATACAGGGTGTTCCCAAACAATGTACATGAACTTTGAGTACCTGTGCAGGCAATATTTATTAGAATGCTGTTGAAGTATGCATACATTTTTGGGGGTATACCCTGTATATGATGGGAGAATTTGTGATGTATTTATATATTTAGTCTGATTAAGTGATTTGTTGTGTACACTCTCTCACATGCCACATACACACAAACCCACACACTTTTTTTAAAAATCTAAATTGAAAAATAAATTTTTTTTTTTTATTTGTCATGTGTGCGCGCGTGTGTTCTTCATTTCTTGTCTGCACGAGTTAGTCTTCCCATTTCATGACAGATGCGTGTCGAGTTGCAGCTGCAGCATGAGGAACTGGTCACCTCACTGCACGAGATGTTGCAGGAGAGGGATTCAACAGCAGACGAGATGTGCACCGAAATGGACGGACTGCACGCAGAGATTACCAACTTGAGTGAACACCAGGTATTCATCTCTCATCCTGCGCTGATGCTCTCCACTTATTGCAACCATGTGTCGGCTGACTTGTATGCTCCCTATACAACTAATCTTTTTACATTTACATACATATATGTGTGTATATATATATATATATATATATGTGTGTGTTCGTGTATATGCGTATATATATATACACACACACGTGTATATAATATATATATATGCACACACACTCATATATATATATGTATATAAACACGCATACACACATATATGTATACATACACACACAAGCACACACATGTGTATATATATTAAGCATATATATATATATATATATATGTGTGTGTGTGTGGGTGTATATATATTCATACATACACACACATATATATTCACTCACACTTGCCTGTCTTTTAATCATAAATAACTTGATTAATGGACTTGTCTTGAGTTCTTTTTTCTAATATCAACAGCATGCTTTGAGATATTGCCTGTCTGAGCCTTGATATTTTTCTTTCTATTTATCATTACATCAATACATCTATCATTACATATCTCTCTCTCTCTCTTTCTATATATATATATATATATATATATATATATAGGGAAAAAAGATGAAATCGAAAATGCAACTGGAGTTTTTTTTTTTTTAAATATATATTTATTTGGTGAGAAAAACCACAAACCCTCCATCTTAATTCTACCTTTGAAAAGCATAAGAACTGCGAAACTGGTAAAGGAACCAAATAAATATATATTTAAAAAAAAAAAAAGACTCCGGTTGCATTTTCGATTTCATCTTTTTTCCTTATACTTTCACTCATGTAGGACACCTCGATTTTCTTTCATTTTTCATT
This sequence comes from Eledone cirrhosa, assembly GCA_964016885.1. Lineage (NCBI taxonomy): Eukaryota > Metazoa > Mollusca > Cephalopoda > Octopoda > Eledonidae > Eledone > Eledone cirrhosa. The sequence continues at coordinate 129,309,152 of OZ024741.1, forward strand.
TTGTAAAAAAACCTCACTTTCTAATATATATATATATATATATATATATATATATATATATATATATATATATATATACATATATATATATATATATATATATATATATATATATATGTGTGTGTATTCATCAATGCATCTATCTCTCTGTTTATCTATTCATCAATGCATCTCTTTCTTTTATTTTGTTATACTTTATATTTTATTTATGCATGGTTTATGTTTATCAATTTATCTTTCTATTCATCCATCCATCAATCATTTAGTTGTTTATCTACCTAAGTATTTATTTTATTATTGGTGTGTGTGTGTATAAGGACAGTGGATTGGCAGTATCAGTTTAGTCTCAGACACCATGCTTCTCAGCATAGTTACAACCCTTTATGTTCTGATTTCAAATCCTGCTAAGGTTAGCTTTACCTTTCATCCTTACTGGGTTGATAAAATAAGGTACCAGTAATTCACTGGGGTTGATTTTATTGACTTTTCCTTCCCACAAAATTGTTGGCCTGTTGCCTAAATCAGAAACCATTATTTGTGCATGGGTCAGTTTCAAAGAACAGTTTGAAAAAACAGTTTAAGTCATGATGTTTATTTTTCAACATATGCTCCATCTAGGTCAATACACTTTTACAAGCATTGATACCAGCCTTTAAGTGAGGGCCATGCGATTTAAACCATGTCAAAGCACCTTTTTTTCCATCTTCATGGGGATCATCTTCAACCTCATCTCTTCCACTTCTTTAACGACTTATCCATTTGTAGATTGTTGATTTCTTTGGGGCATTGTCCCCCAAAACTTCTCCAGAGTGTCAGTGATTTGGCTGCTCTTCCACCCTAGCTTCATCATGAATTTGATGTTTTGATGGAGGTCTTGTTGCTCGAGTGGGTGCTGACTTCTGACTGGGGCTGCCGCATTGTAGCAAGCATGTTAGACCATGTTATGACACGTTAGTGCGTGCAAGAACATACAAGTGCATTGAGATCGAAATCCCTGCATATGTATTTAGCTATGTACTTTTTCCACAAACCTTTTCAAGCCCCTTTGTGTGTGTATAAATATATGTCTGCACGTGTGTGTGTGTGTGTGTGTCTACCCATGCTCTCACAATTCATTCATCTCTCATTTAACACTTTATATTGTTTTGTTCCGTTGATCAGGAATTCCCCCCTGCTTTGATGCATCTTAGTATGAGTGTGTTCTGTATAGTCTTATAGTATGCTGTATAGTCTTATAGTGTGTTTTATTCAGTTTAATACTATTAGTATTTAGAGAGCGTTATGATGTAGAATCATTACTAAGCATTAGTAATTTATAGTAATAAAATATGGTCTCTCTCTTCACACTTTCTGTCTGTCTCTCTCTCACACAAATATACATATACATCTCGACCACACTTACACTCACAGATACACATATCTCCACCACACATACATACAGACTCACACAGATATACATATCTCCACCACACAAACATCATAATATAAAAGAATCTGATTCCCTACTTTTAGCTGCCTCCCCTTTTTTTTATTTACTTGACTCTAAAACCTATTGGGAGAGACATGATTGCCTCAGTTTTACTGCTGCTGCTTTACTGCTGTGTCTTTGCCTATTATTAGTCAAATATGTTTTTTTGATGTTGTTGCTGTTTTTGTGTTGGATTTCTCCATTGAAAGATATTGTGTGTAATTTGTAGTAAAACATGGTTATTTCTGTACATCATCTCATATCTTACCTGACCCCAAAGTACTGGTGCTTGATCATACAGTGGTGATGGTCTTTTTTTTGTTTTTAACTGTTTGTTTTAATGTCTTCCTCCTTGTTTCTGTTGTTGTTACGATGATGATGATGATCATCGTATTTGTTTTTGTTGGTTGTTTAATGTGATAAAAAGGAATTTAGAAATATCTATATTACATCTTTGTAAATGTATATATATATCACTTAACCATAATACAGAATTATTTATCCCTATATATATATATATATATCTTTATATAGTATTAGAATAAAGGAACAAAAAATCAGTGTTGAATCATAACATATTACATATGTTTCATTGTCGATCAGCTCGAGGAACGATCTATTAGTGATCGAACCTGACTCTGGAATTGAAAGATCCTCAGATATGCTTCAATATGCAAGCTCTTGCACCTCTACACCTATATATATATATATATATTTATATATATATATATATATATATATATATATGTAGAAATCAAGCCATAATCAGTTCTCGTCCCACCCTTGCAAGCAGGAAAAGCGGACGTAAAATGATGATGATGATGATATATATATATATATATATATATATATATATATATATTCAGGACTGCCACCTTCAAAGTTGGCCCCCTGAGAGGTAAATCGGGTGAAATTGTGGAACTGCTAGAGAGGAGAGAAGTGGATATATGCTATGTACAGGAAGTGGGATGTAGGGATGCCTCAGAAAGACTACTGACTGGCAAACAACATAGATATAAGCTTTACTGGATAGAAAATGACAATGGGGTAGGAGGTGTAGGCATCTTACTAGCTGAAAAATGGATAGATAAGGTGGTTGAAGTAGTTAGAGTAAGCGACAGAATTATCAAGCTTAGATTAGCTGTAGGAAATAGAATGGTGACAATTACATTCTGCAGGCAGAACTAAGTAAAGACCAAAAGGACATGTTCTAATGAAGAACTTTTACAGACAACTTCAGACACTGATGAAGGAAACATCAGCATCCTGGCAGGTGACTTCAACAGACACGTGGGGTTTTACCAGGATGGATTCAGTGGAGTTAATGGCAGCTATGGTTATGGCTTAAGAAATGAAGAGAGACAGGCTCCTGGAATTCTGTGACACAAATGAACTAACCATTTGCAACACAAATTTCAGGAAACCAGCCAACCATCTGATCACATATCAATCAGGCAAACACACAAGCCAAATTGATGACTTACTTGTAAGACAACAAGACAAAGGGACTCTAATAAATACTCAGGCCTTCCTTGGGGACGAATATATGCCCAACACAAGTTAATTACTAGTGACATTAAAATAAGCACAAGACAGAACAAGACACACAGGAAAATATGGAGATAGAGGGTTTGGAAGCTAAATGACCTTTCGGTTAAATATAGGTTTAGAAAGACCCTATGGGATGTATTTAAGATTAGTGTTAAGATAGATATCGTGAACAGTCACATGCCTACAGACTACAGGTCTACATATGTAATACACAACTACATTAAACAACCACAAGGATATGGTCCGAACATGGAAGAGCCGAACTCCCATTGTCATCACCTCCATCTCTCTCGCCCTCCCCATTTCTCTGTATGGTGAGCAAATGGGGTGAAAGAAGTGATGAGCTAGATAGTTGTTATAGAGCACAACTGGAAACTCTTGCGTGACAACCTTTTACAAATTACTGACGAGACTGGAATAGAGCACCAGCCAGTAAAAGACAGCATGGAAAGACTGAAAAAACGGGGGTAGCAGAGACCAGTAGCATGTAGCTAAGAGAGAAGCTAGACGGCAGGTACACACAACTTAGAGAGAGGCTGAAAAAAGGAAGTTTGCCAACATCCTGAGTTGTGAGGATCAGTGATGCGAAGTGTTCTGTATTGCAAGGCAGTGTGTCAGTGTGAATCGTAATGTCGCTGGGGAAAATTGTGTGAGAAATTACACTGGTGTATTTAGCACCACTGTTGCTCAGAAGAAAGAGGCCTGGAAATGTTACTATGAGAGACTGATGAAGGTAGAGAATAAATGGGAGGAAGAGAAACTACCCCTAACTTATCCATCAGAAGGGTCAGCCATTGAAGTTGATTGTTATAGGGTTAAAGAAACAATCAGAGATGAAAAATAGTAAAGCTGCAGGACCATCAGAGATATTTGCTGAGATGCTTAAAGCATCTCAGCAAATATCTCTGATGGTCCTGCAGAAGTAGGAGTTAAACTAGTAACCCGCATAGACTCATGGAGATGAAGGAACGCAATAAGTGGGGAGATGCTTTGCTGAGAAGGACCAATCCAACCAATGCAAGAATGGAAAAAATGGATGTAAAAATGATGATTCTTAGAGTTTCATATACTCTCTAATAGGGAATATATAATGCATTATAGCTGAAATAAAACAAGACACCTATTGATATATGTATATATATATATATATAATGATTATTATTAGTGGATTGGCAGTATCGGTAGAGGGTCGGACGCCATGCTTTCCAGCATAGTTACATCCCTTTACGATCTGAGTTCAAATCCCGCCGAGGTTGACTTTGCCTTTCATCCTTACGGGGTCGATAAAATAAAGTACCAGTAATGCACTGGGTAATTGCTGGCCTTGTGCCTAAAGTAGAAACAATTATTATTCTCATGATTATTTTTACTAGAAACACATAGCAACTGTTGTGACTTCAAAGTTTCACCAGTAATAGCTTATAAAGCAGACACTATGTAATAACACTTAGATTTTAGTTTGATATTGAATCTTGCCAGTGTCAGTGTTTTTTACTAATCCCTTTTAAAAGCACTAATACCAAATTTATATATATATATATATATATATAAAATATATTAAAATAACAGATTAAAGTTTAAGCAAAAAATGGATTCTTTGCTTAAACTTTAATCTGTTATTTTAATAAAATTTGCTCTATGGTTTTATATATTTATATATATTATTACTATATATATATATATATATATATAATTCAGTTCTGTATGAGCAAGACATGGTCTCTGGACCTGACTTGTCTTATAACTTGACAATCTGTCTAACCCATGCAAATATAGAAAATGGATGTTAAATGATGATGATGGTGATGCACATATATCATCATCATCATCATGCTGATCTTTTATGTTGACATGTGTTGGATGGTACTTTTTGTGGCAATGTTTTACAACCAGATACCCTTCTTGACATTAATCCTTTTAGTTACTTTTTATATTATGCAGAGATTCGGTGTACCTGTTCTAAACTGGATGTACACTTCTTTCCGGGGTCAATCAAATAAAGTACCAGTCAAATGCTGGGGTCGATATAATCAACTTGCCACTTTTCCAAAATTGCTGGCGCTGTATCTAAATTAGAAATCATTATTTAATTAATATGTATATAATCGATACTCATACAAAGAGAGGGAGAGAGAGCAAGAGAGATTAATTATATCTTGTTGCTTCATGATATAAACTTTGTTGAATTTTATTGGTTGAATTACCTTAGGTCATGATGCACAATATCATGTTGCACTCCCTTGCACCATGTTGTACTTCATTGCATCATGCTGCAGTTCACTGCATCAACATGTACTTATCTAAATAATATTACACTCTATTACGCAATGTCAGACTCTATTGCATTAATTTATATTTCCTTATACTCTATAATATTAAATAATACTCTATAATATTAAGTAATACTCATAACTTTAAGTAATACTCTATAACTTTAAGTAATACTCTATAACTTTAAGTAATACTCTATAACTTTAAGTAATACTCTATAGCATTAAGTAATACTCTATAGCATTAAGTAATACTCTGTTGCATTAAGTCATATGTACTCTATTGCATTATGTCATACTTTATTGCATTAAACTGTACTTTGTTGCATTAAATTGTACTCTATTGCATACATTTGTATTCTTTTGCATTAATTTATATTTTGTTGCATTAAGTTGTACTCTGTTGTATTATGTTGTACTCTGTAGCTTCCCGTTGTATTCCGCTGCATTGTGTTACCCTCCGCTGCATCATATCATATACCATTGCATTATGTTGTACTCTGTTGCATCATGTTGTATTATTTTACATGTGTTTTCATTGCATTATGTATTTTCTAACATTCCATTGCATCTCATTATTTTAGTTTTACATCTTCTTACTGCACCTTATCACCATCACATCCAGCCATAACCTTCTCCTTCTCTTCTATCATCACCATCATTTGTAGATCTGCTTTTTCCAAGCTGTTATGGGTTCGACAAGACATTTTTGAGGCAGCATTATGAGTCCATAGGTTAGGTACCCTTCCTGGTGCCAACTTTTATTTAATTTTTAAGTATAATTCGTATTCCACTGCCTAACACACATCAAAGCACTAACCTGCAGGACATGTTGTTTATGTGAAACATAGACAAATGTCATGAGCTGTTTAAGCAGTGTCAATGTGAAGACATGTGGAGAAAACACTCATGCACACACACAAACACACACATACACATATATGATTGGCTTCTACACAATTTCTGTCTTTAAAATTTTGCTTACAAAGCATTAGTAAGCCTTAGGCTGTAGTAGAAGACACTTGCTTAAAGGTGCCATGCACTAGGATTGAATACACAATCACATGGTTGTGTGGTGAACTTCTTAATCACACAGCCATTCCTGTCTTTTGCATAATTTTTCCTGCACTTTTCTCCCATATCCTTTCAATCTTTAACTTTCCATAAGGAACAAGAATAACAATAACAATAACATAGATTTCCAAAGAACTATATATCTTCTTCTTTGCCCACATTCTTGGGAGAGTCGTGGGGGCAGAGTCCTCAAGTATGCCTTCCAGTGGGTCCTGTCAGAAGCAACCATCTCCAATTGATCTAGCTAGATCCTCAAGTGAGATCAGACGAGCTCATGGATATTATCCAATCATCTTACTTGGGGGTCTACCACTGTGTCTCTTACTGGTTGGCTTTGCCTGTAAAATTTGTCCAGTGATTCTTTCTTGAGACATTCTAACTACATGTACATAATATCAGAGCTCTGTGATCTCTCAATCTGGAGAAGTAGCAGCTCTATCTGGAGCAACTCTCTGATTTCTGAGCTACACACTTTATCAAGTAACATTACTCCAAAGACCCTTTGGAAGAAGTATATATATATATATATATATATATATATAAGAAAATATGTTTGTTTTTTATCCCACACAGGTAGAAAAGAAGTTGAAAATACATGTGGAGTCTTTAAGAAAATTTATTTACATTAACATAAATAGTTATGTTAATGTAAATAAATTTTGGCAGTTCGGTATAGCTGCATATCCCTTCATCTCGCACTACATTCGAAAATCATGAAACTGAAACTGGTTAATGTAAATAAATAAAACTGAAAGTTAATGTAAATAAATCTTCTGTATGTCTCCAAGTGTATTTTCAACTTTTCTTTATATATATATATATATATATATATATATATATAGTGTACACACACACACACACACATACACACATTTATGTATTTGTTTTTCAAGATTCTTGATGTGAAATTATATGTTGAAACAGATATTGTTATAGTTAGGATGGTCATTTTGACAATAAAAAACACCTGCACTATTTGACTTTCACTTTATTATTATTAGTTATTGGTTATTTTGTGAAAGTGTTTTCATCACTCATTTTCTGACCTCCTCAATGACTTTTGTTCTCTGTGTCATTGAGGAGGTCATAGAATATGTGACAAAAGAACTTCAACAAAATAACCAATAACAAATGACTATAAAATGAAAGTCAAATAGTTTGTGTCGGTTTTTATTGGCAAAATGACTATCTCCAAATATATATACATACATACATTATATATATATATGTGTGTGTGTGTGTATATATATATATATATATATATAAACTGTTTAATGTCTTAATTTTTCCCATATAGTCTTTGTATGGTTTTTATGTTTGTTGATTTTGCATGTTTTTCCCTTAAATATTTTATTTTACATCTTTATTACATCCTACAGATAAATTGTCATTTTCCCATTATTATTAATGTATTTGTTTTGTTTTTTGTTTTTATTATTATTTCTGTTACGGACAACATGCTTTGTGTTATTTAGTTACGTCCCTTTTCATTCTGAGTTCAAATCCTGCTGAGGTTAGCTTCTGCCTTTCATCCTTACAGAGTCGAAAGTCAGACAGTGGATTGGCAGTATTGGTATAGCGTCAGAAAAAAATATTTTGCTGTATTTAGTTACAACTTTTGACTTCTGAGTTCAAATCCCACCAAAGTCAATTTTGGCTCTCATCTTTCTGGGTTTGATAACTTGTCAAGTAATGGGGTTAATTTAATTGACTTTACCTTCCCCCAAATCACTTGCATTGTGCCTAAATAAGCGATCCTTATTTTACCAAATAAATATTTTGTTTACAAAACTTTGTAGTACAGTGTGTATGTGCATCTCAGAGAGAGAGAGAAGTTAAAGATCGGGCGTATTAGAGGAAATAAATGTATTTATCAAGAGTTAAGAATTACTAGTCTCATACCTCAGGTTTCATGCAGTACCACATGTTTACTATGGTCATTGCTAATCTTCAGCTGGACATTTGCTACTTCAGATAACAGCATCATAACATTTCTTACAAACATCTTATAAATTGGTGGTGATGTAGGTCAGCCTTTAACAGGAACATATTTGTGTTTGGCTGTGTGTGTGTGTGTGTTTGTGTGTATATATATATATATATATATATATATATATATATATATATATATATATAAAAATCTCAATCTAGAATATAAGTTCAAAATAGGAGGTGCACAGTACAAAAACAATGGAAAAACAATGGAAAGACAGACAGTCGCATCTCCTCAGTTAGCCTCTGGAAATCACTGTTTCGGTGCATCAAGGTTGATACCACTCGTTCCAGTACATAACAAAACAGGAAAAGCCAAGTTATGCCTTTAGGCGAATTACATAAATATAGAAGAAAAAGCATCCCAAGTGTGTCAACTGACAAAGAAGGGCAAAAACAGTGAGTGGGGGCTTAGTCAAAGGAGAAAAAAATATATATAAAGGAGAGAAATAATTAAACAGAAGAGAATAATAAGGACTGTAGTCCAAGATGCAGACAAAGAAGAATGACATTGAGGCATAGAAAAGGTGAGAATAGAGGAAGACAGACCAGGTGGTATGATGTCTATTATATATTTTTTAAAAATGCCCGCATGACTAAGTCTTTAGAATATAAATTCAAAATAGGTGCACCAAAACCGTAGTGATTTCCAGAGGTTGTCTGAGGAGTTGCAACTGTCTGTCTCTCTGGTTTTGTTTTACCATTGTCTTTGTCCTGTGCGACAAATGAATTTGTTCTTAATATTTGCAGATTGCACATACACGTTGAGCTTTAAAACTTCTTAGCATTTCTCAACTAAATTGATTTCTCAACTTATTATCAAATTTATGTATGTATATATATATATATATATATATATAACGCCCCCACTTTTCCATGTTGTCATGGGTTTCGACAGGATGTTTTAAGACAATGTCAATCAACCAACACCAGTGTATGCAGGATAGAGCACTTGAAAAGTTATACATGTAGGTCTGTGTACTCCGGAGTATTGGTATAACAATGAAGTAGAAGTCAGTAGGTTTGAGTTTACCTCATTTATTTGTTAGATAATATATATATTTCTCTAATTTGCAGACCAAATTACAGGAAGACTTCGACACCGTCCAAGGGATGCTGGAAAGCAAGGAGAAGGAAATTGATGAATTGACTAAGGAACTGTCCGAGATGAAGTCTCAGGTGGACAACAATGATGCTGTGGTCAGTGGCAAATTGGATGATGTTGTGTCTGATCTTGTGGTATGTGGTGCATGCATGCCAGGCGAATGAAGCCCCCTTTTTTTTTTCAAAACCCTAATTATAATCTTCCCCATTATTCCATGGTAGATTGGCTGTATCGCTAGAGCATCGGACACCATGTTCTAAGTTCAAATCCCATTTAAGTTAGCTTTGCCTTTCATCCTTATGGGATCATTAAAGTAAAGCACCAGTAACACACTGGCATAGATTTAATCGACTTCCCACATCCTTTGCAAATTTCTGGCCTTGGGCCTAAATCAGAAACCATTATTCTACCATTACACTAGCCAGCTATTCTTACCATGACCACCCTGTTATTTAATGATATTCCTCTTTACCTAACGGTAGTGAGAGTTTTAAATAACAATATTGAACCTCTAATTATTAATCAGGTACTTAACACCTTCTATACTAAACTGCATGAAGTCACCCCTGGTTCTATGATACAAAGCTGTTTATTTTAATGTGTTTATATTTATCTAAAAAAATTACCATTATAATTTTATGTTACAACCTTTGTTATGTTATGTTCCAAACATCAGCTTAATAATGAAATAGTTAGTTATATTCCTAAATATCTCCAAATTACTGATTATTTTCAAAATTATTTGAAAATCATAGGCAGTATCTTTCATTAGAAATATGGTAATGAAATGGTTTACTAATGAGAAAGTTAGATATATTACTAAATCCTTCCATATTCTTGATTATTTTCAAAATTATTTGAAAACTATATATTTTATGAAAAATATTGGAATGAAAAGATTTACTAGTGAGGTTAGTTGAATTACTAAATCTCTAAATTACTGATTATTTAAAAAAATATTATTTGAAAACCATAAGCAGTGTCTTTCATTAGAAATATTATAATGAAAGTGTTAAAATAAAACAAAAAAGAAAGGAGGTTTTCAGACAATAGTGAACTTGTAATGAATTGGTAACCACAATAGGGTCAGCTGGTCACATTTTGGTTTTTGAATGTTGTATTATTTTATAAATCCCCAATATGTGTGTATGTGTGCATGTATATATATATATGTATCATCATCATCATTACCATTTAACATCCATTTTTCCATGCTAGCTTGGGTTAGAAAAGTTGTCCAATTGTGAGACAAGTCAGATCAGATAACTGTGTCTTGCTCATACAGAACTGGTTCTGGCTTGGTTTCTATGGCTAGATGCCCTTCTTAACACCAACCACATTTACTGTGTGGACAGGATGTTTTTTATTGTGGCACCAAGATAACTTTCAGTGGGAAATGGGTGCTTTTTGTCACCAACATAATAAATGTGCACCATATCTACTAATGTATTGAGTACCTTATTTAACTGTGGGGAAAACCTTTTAATTATATATATAAATATATATATGTGTGTATATATGATTAACAGAAAATGTACACAGTTGCATAACACAAAGGCAAATGCATCGTCACCCCCCCCCCCCCCTCATTGCTGGCAGTACAATTTTATTCATTGGGGCTGTACTGTACTTATAATGCCAGTTTGTATAACAGAACATGGGCCATTCTGTTGGTGATGCATATGAGATGATGAAAAAATGAAAGACACACAGGAAAAGATCTACTGTTGTCTTACTACTAATACTTTATATATCATCATTGTTTAACATTTAACTATTTTCCGACACTTGCAAGGATTAGAGGGGTTGTCACATTATTGTCATGCTATTATGGATCTGTATTTTAGCTTGGTTTCTTCTGATTGATGCCCTTCATAACACCAACCATGTTACAGTGTGGACCGGGTGCTTTTTATTGTGGCACCAAAATGACTATCTAGCAGGGTAGACTGGGTGCTTATTGTTGTGATGCCAGCACAATCACTTTGCAGTGTGGACTGGGTGCTTTTCATTATGACACCAACATGGACTGGGTTCTTTTTCTGGTGTCACCAATATGACCAATCTTCAAGATTGACTAGGTGCTTTTGTTGTGGTGTGTGTGTATGTACATGAAATGCTATATATGTGGCTGTTTCTGTTCCAGATACGTTATGAAGTGGAGTCAGAACAGCTGAAAAAGAAAGTGAAGGCACTGGAGAATGTTGTGGATGAGAAGATGGAGGAGAACTATACTTTGAATGAGAAAGTTGAACAAATGGTAAGTTGTTATTATTAGAGCAGCGGATTGGCAGTCTCAGTAGAGCGTTGGACAATATACTTTGCAGCATAGAGTTACGGCCCTTTACGTTCTGAGTTCAAATCCCGTCAAAGTTAGTTTTACCTTTCATCCTTATGGGGATCAATAAAATAAAGCACCAGTAATGCACTGGGGTTACTTTAATCAACGTTTCCCCTCCCACAAAATTGTTGGCCTTGTGCCTAAAATCAGAAGCCATTATTACGAATTGGCAGTATCGGTAGAGGGTTGGATGTCATGCTTTCTAGCATAGTTACGTCCCTTTATGGTCTGAGTTCAAATCCCGTCGAGGTTAACTTTACCTTTCATCCTTACGGGGTTGATAAAATAAAGTACCAGTAATGTACTGGGTAATTGCTGGCCTTGTGCCTAAAGTAGAAACAATTATTACACTAACCAATATGTCATTTTTGTTGTTGTTGTTCAACCTGCAGTTTCAACAACAACAACCCTCTATAAGATAGGGAAGTGGCAGAGTTATTAAAGTGACAAATTAAATGACTTGCATATTTGTTCTGGTTCTACGTGCTCTGAGTTCAAATCCTATGAAGGTCAACTTTGGTTTTCATACTTTTGGAGTTGATGAATAAAATAACCAGGTCTGTGTGGATTCTAGGTTTTAGAATAAGTTCACCGTATCCATGGGTGTCGTAGGAGGTGACTAAAGGAGTTAGTATTAAGAAGATCATATGACTGCAAAATATTGTTTGAAAATGTCCTCTCCAACCCATGCCAGCATGGATATGTGGACATAGAAGTGATGGTGGATTGATGGATTGTTTTGTGGTATCTGTTCCAAATCCTGCCTTGTGTTACCAGAAAACTAAATTAAACCACCATAAGACCTATGATAGATAGGTGGATAGATAGAACCCTAAGAACTACATAGGTATGAGATGTAACAACATCCCACTATCCCTTTATTCTAAGTTCAAATACTGCTTCCTGTCACTGAAAGAATGTTAATATAATTAGACTGGAGCCTCTATTATCAAAAAAACCAAGAGACCAGACTTCCTATGTGAAATAACTTCATGAGAGGTCAGTTAAATCTATGCATCTGTGTGTTTGGGTTGGACTTCTGTTGATTCCAACAACGAATGTTCCAGTTGTTTGATCAATGGTGAAGCCTGCTCATGGAATTGATATGCAAGTGGTTGAACATTCTACAGACACATGCATCTTTCACATATTTCTCAGGTAGATTCAGCTTGACACAGTATGTAACAAGATTGGCCCTTTGAATCACTGACAGGTACAACTTTTTTGCCAGTGTCTTTCACAATGACACAACACAATAGAACTCCTGATCTTACAATTAAGAGCTGAACTCTGTAACCTCTAAACCACCTGCCTCCTCTCTATTTAGACATGAGCTGTAACAACAAAAAACTACCTCTCTAAGTTTGTCTCTCTTCCCCTTGTCTATTTATCATTTTATTTATATACTGACTCTGCTTCATCTAATATTTGTCTCTCTTTTTCTTTTCTTCCTTGACATCTCTACAAATACTATTTACAACAACACTACCACAATACCACCACAACATCTATACGACACACCACCACCATCACCACAATACCACCACAACTTCAATACAACAACACCACCACCTCCAACAACAACAACAATAAACAGGGTACCCTTAAAAATGAAGTGTCTCAGCTGAGAAATGAAGTTGAGAAAAGGAAGAAGTTAGTGGAGAGTAAGAGTGCCACAGTTCAGAACCTGGAGCGTCGCGTGGAGTCATCGAACAAAGTAATAGGGCAGCTGCAGCAACGTGAAGACCACTGGCAACTGAAGTACTCGCAAACAGAGCTGCAGTTGCGAGAACGGGAAGAGCACTTGCAGCAGCTGCAAAACGAAGTGATGGAGAGGGAAGAGTCGGATGAGAAGGTGAGGCAGAGATTGAATGTTGCTGAGCAACAGGTTGGAGTGCAGCAACACAATATCCAGGCTCTGCAGACACGGGTGAGCGAGAGTGAGGCCCGGCTGAAGGAGAGCCGAGAGACTGTCACGGAGCTGAAGGACACTCTAGCCTCGTTGGAGGAGGAGAAGGAGCAGATGGCTGGACGAATGACTAGTAAGGATGCACTGATAGCCAAGGTAAGTGGGGGTGGGGGATGATGTGTGGGTCGGTGTGTGGAATGTGTCATGTGTGTTTGAAGGAAGAGAGAAAGAGAGTATGTTAGTGTGTGTGCTTGTGCTTGGGAGAGAGAATGTATGTGAATGCTTAGATAAAGAGAGTGTGTGTGTGTAGTTTGAGAAAGTGTTTTGCGGTGGTAATGCGGTTTGCAACTGAAATGAAAATAATTTAATGTCTATTAATTTAGAAGATTTTTAATGTAGTACTGTGGTGTGATTTGATGTGATGTTATATAAACAAAAAGTTAAAAAAATTTTGTTCACAAACACAAGTTCCCAGATTCAATACGACATCTTGTTTGAGAAAGTCTTTCAACATTGCCTTGAGTCAAATGTGAGGAAAATTGGTTACACCAAAAACTATGTGAAACAAGGTCTGTCAGAGGGTCTATAGCTGTTATTCAAATGGTCAGCCTTATCACACACTGTCACTTTGATTCTGAATAAGAATCATATTAAGGGTACATGTGTCTGTGGAATACATGGCCACAATGAGGTTTCTATGGCTAGATTTGCTTTCAATAAACCACTGGTAAATGAAATAATTATCTTATGTTGTTTATTACATAACTAATAAGCTCTGTAACCTACATAGAGCACTCTTTTTTTCCTGGACCTTTCCGACGGAATTACTTCATTTATATATATATATATATATATAAATAAATAAAAAGAGAGAGAAAGAGGATAAGTTTTTTTGGAGGTGGTGGTAGGGCAAGGTGATGTTCTTTAATCAGTGTTCAATCAGGTGTCTCTCTATTACCTCGGTTAGATCTTTGTACATCTAAAGTGCCCTACCATCTACCAGTATCTGGGAGCTTATATTCATTTAGTAATGACAATCACGAGAATTAGTACCCCATACCACAGTAGAAACTTATATTTTCTTTATTATGGCCATGTTTAATTTTTGTTACTATGGATTTTCTCCTGTATATTCACTGGGTCATGAGTACACAGGAGAAACTCCAGAGTAACAAGACACATGCTTGGTCTTGTTAATGATTGTATATCAGTTTTACAGTTTGCTTAAAGCAGTGTGGAATATGAAAAGTGTGTATATTTTGGAAGGTCTCTACAATAGAGACAGGGTTGTAATTATTAAGGTAACAAAATCTAATGAGCATAAGTAGTGATGAGAATGAGTACAAAGTGATGAGAATGAGTACAAAGAAAGGAAGAAGGAAAACAAGAAACCAGTGATTATGTTACCTTGGTAATATTTATTAATATATTGGGGTTAATAGATATTACCAATATTATTATAGAAATGACTTCTACAGGTCTAGAACTGTTTCATTTGTAAGAAATCATCAGGAAAGTCACTTGCCTGATGATTTCTTACAAGTGAAACAGCTGTAGTCCTGTAGAAGTTATTTCCATGATGAATTAAAGATGCCTATACTCTATCAACATATTGAGAACCCTTTTTAGTTGTGCTTACCTCCCAATATACATCGGGAATCCACCTATATATATATATTAATAAATATACCCTCTTTGTATGTATGTATGTATGTATCTATGTATGTATATATATATATATATATATATATATATATATATATATATATAATGTTCTGTCTTTTTCTTAGCTGCAAGAACAACTCCATCAGGCAGAAAAGAAATGCCATGACCAGGCTATGGAGATCAGCCAAAGAGAGAAGAGCTACATGACACTAGTGAAGATGCACCAGGAGAAAGATGAACTAATCAGCATCGAGGAAGGCCGTACCTTGGTACTTCGGGCAGAGGTGGATGACTTGCAGAATGAGGTAGGGTTCTTTCATCTGCATTTCTGTTATCATCATCATCATAATGATAACCATTCTCACCATCATCACTGTTAACACCATCATCAACAACATCATTGTTGTCTCTATCACCATTAACATCAACAACATCATGATCACTATTTTCATCGTCATCATCACCATTTATATTTTGAGATAAAATCCCTTTATCAAAGTTTGTTTAAATAAACTAGTTCAGAGCTGTATATTTTTGTCACTCATAAACTGCCATTTAGAGCGACAAAAAATATACAGGACCAAACTAGTTTCTTCTATTAATCTTTTGAGGAAGGGATTTTATCCTGAAATATAAGGGCTATAAATAACTGCAAGAAAACACCCTGAATATCATTGCCATCATATTTTTAACATTTACTGTCCAGTTCACATTGTGGTAGCTTTGAAACAAAACACTAAAACTTTCAGTGTTGCTGTCACCACACACACACACACACACACACACACACATGCACTCTCTTTCTCTCTATTCCATATCTACTTTTACCATCCACTTTCCTCAGTGTTACATACACTTTATACCACAGATACACCAGATTTAATTTAATAAAAGATTGTATGAAATATTATTAACAACACAAACACTTTCTCTATCTAATTTCACAGCTAATTTTGAGAGAAGAGGAACAGAGCAAACTCCAAGCAGAACTGGACGACTACAAAATACGAGTGGACAGTCTTTCCAAGCCTGTAGTGGACACAGTAGTGACAGCTAGCAGTTCTGTGGGGACCAGCAACAGCCCCAGACGGTCATCGCTGGAATGTAGAGAGGAGGTAGAGGAAGAGGATGGTGTTAAATTTACAGTATTACATGTAAGTAAACCATTGTTTTCTTGTGATTTAAACCATTGTGATTTAAACCATTGTTTTCTTGTGATTTAAAAAAAAAGTTTTTGAAATTGGAAATGTATGTGTGTCCGAAGACAAATGATTATATAATAGTTGATCACTATAAATAATAGTTGAAGAAATCAGGTAAATTACTCCTGGTGACAGAAAAATATAGACGGGTCATCTGTGGGGCCCTATTAACAAGTTGGACCTGTGACAAAAAATATACAGAACCACATTCCTCGTATGTGTAATAACACATACAAGGAATGTGGCTCTGTCTACTTTTTCTCATCTTCTGAGGTTCTTTGCCTGATTATCTCAACTATTATTTATTGTGATTAACTATTATTTTGGTCATTTGCATCAGGGGACACATTTCATATTTCAAATATTCTGAATGCTTCTTAAGTCAGTCACTTCTTTATTTTTTTTTTTTTTTTTTTTTTTCTACTTTTTCCAGTTGCAGTCTGATTTGGAAACTTCTCAGCGTCTGGCTGAAGTGAAGTCTAAGGAAATTGCAAACCTTCAGGCAGAGCTGCTGGAACGGAACATACAACTTAATCAACTGCAAGCGACTGTCGATACAGAGAAGAAGAAATGTGAACAGCTACAACAGAAGTGTGAGCAACTGCAAAGTGAGTTGCAGGAGGCTTGGGAAATGAAGTTGGTTCATGACAACCATATTGATGATCTGAAAAAGAAACTGTTCAAACTGGAGTCAGAGGAGCTGAAATCCAGCAACCTTCAGTCACTGGAGGATACACAGGTAATCCAGTCCAAGTTTACCGACCTCTGGCAGGAAATTCAAAAGAGAGAAAGCGATGTAGAACGTCTGGAGATGGAACTGGTCGAAGCAAATCAAAAAGTGCGCTCCCAGGAATCTGAGATGCAGCACTCAAACCTGCAGACTGCACAGGATGGCGGCCAGCTTTCTGAGCAAATCAACATACTGCTTGGAAAGCTGGAAGCGTCACAGGAGGACAATGAGTCAAAGCAGACAAAGATCATGAGTTATGAAAATGAGCTGCAAATAAAGGACAACATGCTGAAACAGTTGCAGCAGCAGCTTGAGAAATCAGCATCATCTTATCAAAGTTCAAAGCTTGAGTACCATACACTGCTTGGTGAGGAACAGATTGAAGCCACAAAGGCGGAAGGTCGAATTGTAGTACTTCGCAGTGAAGTGGAAGACCTTCAGAAACAGCTGGTCAGCAAGGAGAGTGAGCTACAGACAGTACGTGACCACTTGATGGACACACAGGGTCAACTTGTTAATAGGGCCCAACAGATGACCCGTCTATGTCAACATCCTAACACTTTTCATGAGGACCTGACTGATAGTGCAAGTGATCATAAATCTGTGCCTCAAGAAAAACCACCACCTGTGACAACAAACAAAACCAGTGAAGTGGCTGATATGAAACCTCAGGTAATAGCTTCATTTAGCTATATTTTCTGTTATATTGTTGGAATGGCTGTATCCTTGAGTACTGGTTGTATTATTGATTATGGACTGTATCATTGAGTGAAGGCTATATCATTGAGTGGAGCTTGTGTCATTGAGGTTGACTATACTATTTAGTGAAGGTTGTGTCATGAGTGTGCACTATCATTGAGTGCTGGCTGTGCCATTAACAGTGTAGCATCTTTATCAGTGTCTATCCATCATCTGTCAGTCATTAAAAGTTCTTTCTTTTTTTCTTTTTCATCTGAATTCTTGTAGATACCAGAATCTCTTGTTCAACGTCTCGAGTGTGAACTTGAGAAAACAAGGTCTTTTCTCCAGTTGCGCATTGGGCAGTTGGAGGCAATGAACCAGGCCACAAACTATGTATCAGAGGAAAACGGTGCCATATCGCAGGAGAGAGTCATCAGTCACATTAAACAAGTGTACAATGAGCTGATATCGATGCGTTCTACTTTGGAAGAGCTGTGTCGAGATAGAACAAACCAGCAGACAGCAGTGCCAAATGAAACATTTGACAACCAACACACACGGGTTAAATCTGGGGAGATGTTACAAGTACTTTATAACTCTCCTCTGATGAATCAAACAGATGCAAAATGTGAGTCTTCTTCTTTGCCCACTTATTCCTGGAAGGGTCATGGTGGCTGAGTCTTCAAACACACCTGCCAACGGCTCCTGTCAGAAGTAACCCTCTTCAATTCACCCAGATGGATCACCAAGCGAGATCAACTGAGCTCATGGTTGTTATTGAACCATTATGCTCTATATTTGACATGGTTTCTACAGTTGGAAGCCCTCCCTACAGTCGAATACCTTGCAAAGTGTACTAGGTGCATTTTATCATGACACCAGCACTATCAATTTACAGAGTGGACTGAGTGCATTCTATCTTGGCACTATCACTTTACAGAATAGACTGGGTGCATTTTATCATGGGACCAAAACTACCACTTTACAGAATGGACTGGTTTGCATTTTATCATGGTACCAGCCCTATCAATTTACAGGAGTGGACAGGGTGTATTTTATCTTGACATCAGCAATACAGAGGTTGTCACATATTATCAATATGATATATAATGTAGATATGTATTTATTCATACAGTCCCATGTATACAACATACTTCCTTTATTTATTTCTATGTTGCCATATATATGAATATACTAGTTATCTCTCTCTCTGTATATATATATATATATATATATATATATATATATATATATCATCGTTTAACATCTATTTTCCATGCTAGCATAGGTTAGATAGGTTGTCCCATTTGAGGCAAGTCAGGTCAGGTGACTGTGTCTTGCTCATATAGAACTGTTTCTGGCTTGGCATCTATGGCTAGATCTCTCTCCTAATGCCAACCCAATTACAGTGTCGACTGGGTGCTTTTTATTATGGCGCCGTAATGAGCACTTTACTGTGTGGGCTGTGGCTGGGGTGGTGTGATGGTGTAGGTGAAGGGTGGAGTGTTAAGGCATGGGAGGTGTATGGAAGGCACACACCTATGCATACATACACACAAACCTGTAGCTGATATATAAATGCTTTGTTTTCCATTGTTTTAGCATCTGCATTTAGTCCCACCAATGTGGCTTGGGGTACTACTATAGAATCTCCTGAATATCGCCCAGTCATGCGGAACGAACAAGTTCAGAAACCAGAAACAACATCAAAGTCCCCAAACATTGAGGCAAGCTTCTATGGAGCCAATGATGCACAGATTCAAGAACACCTAAAGGTAAATAGAAAATTCTTTTTGTCTTGTTATATAATTAGTTGTGATTGGAAGCGCATCTAGCCATAGAAAGCCTGCCAAACAAAGGGTTGGGAGGACCCTTTAGTTGTGTCAAAGACATGACAACCTTCACTATACACTCAATAGAATGTAAGACTATACGTAAGTGAGATGCAGACCTCCTCCTCTTGGCCTTTCTGGAACGTAAGTGGCCCTGCTTCAGTTCTGACTTGGTCTATGTATACCCATCCAACACTTGCCAGCAGGGAAAGTGGATGTTAAACGAAGATGATAGTTCAGAGCCAATGATGCTGAGATTCAAGAACACTTAAAGGTAGAGAGAAAATTCTTGTTATATAATTAGTTGCGTTGACATCCATCTCATTATCATCATCATCATTTAACATTTGTTTTCCCTGCTAGCAAGGGTTGGATGAGTCAACACAGACTGAGCCAGTATTAGTCGGAGCCACAGATCCAGTAAGGATAAAAGGCAAAGCTAACCTCGGCGTGATTTGAACTCAGAACATAAAGGGTCGTAACTCTATGCCGAAAAGCATGGTGTCTGACAATCTTATTATTATTATTTCTTTATTACCACTAGGGTAAAAACGTAAAGGACAAAACAAAAATGTACCTTCATTTAACCTTCACCACGCTGTGGGTGACAAAATAAACCATATGAGTAATCTCCCCTAAATAGATAAAGCAGTGTAAAGGGAAAGAACTCATAAAAATTACCAGTGTGCTAAAGATTAGATAAACCCCAGTGCATTACTGATATTTTATTTTATCAACCCCATAAGGATGAAAGGAAAAGCTAACGTCAACGGGATTTCAACTCATTATGATAATGATACATGGACTAAGAAATCATAAAGACATTGCCTTTTATAGTCTATTTCTGTCTTCTTTTGTTTCTCTTGTCATCGAAAGGTGTTACTAAGCCGTATTCAGAAGGAAGGCATTCAAACACTGACACTTTCTGAACTCCAATTCATTCGGTACCATACTACACCTAAACCCAGTGCAAGAAACATTGACATTGATGCTCTGCGCACAGCATGGGAGAAAGAACGGCAAACTCTGCTGTCTGCTATTCAGGCACTCAAAGAACTTTTGGCCCAAGAACAACAGCTAGCAACTCCAGATTGGGTAAGTTTTTATGTCATTTAACCCTTTAGCATTCAAACCGGCCATATCTGGTCAGAATCCATTTACCTCTTTCTGTTCAAACCGGTCGTAACTGGTTGCTCATACTGATGTTAAGATATCGTTTTCAAATTAAATAATATAAAAATCTCATAGATAATTATGTAAGGTAAAGCCTTTACTGTGAAAATTCAATAGTTAATGTAAATACTAATGGGTTAATCCCAGAACATAGCTTTGATCAAAGGTTTTACAGCCATGGGGTCACCCCGTCTATCTTTCTGACATCTGTTTGTAGGACTACATTTATCATAGGTGTCCTTTATTATTGCACCTATATCTGAGACAGGTGTAATGATGAAATATTTACTTAAAGATCTCCATCTCATGTTATTTTGTTTACTTTCAGGAATTGGGTTCTGCCAATATTGATTGGCGTCGTGAAATGCTGCACACTCTAAGCCATGTGTTCATGCGAGAGCGAGATGTGTTACTCTCAGAGCTGAGAAGTTATGTCCTTATCAATAGTGATGGAACTGATTTGTCTGCAGTACAGAGACTGGAACAGAAGATCATTGAACAGGTAACTAATCAATCAATCAATCAATCAATCAATTATTGATTTTTAAAACAAACAGGAAGGACTGGACCTCTATTGGTTTTGACAATGCATGTTCTAGTTCAATGGAGCAATCTGCTCATAAAATTGACGTGTCAGTGGCTGAGCATTCCACAGACACGTGTATCTTTAACATAATTCTTAGGGAAGACTCTAGTCTAGATTGTTAACCCGAAAGCAAAGAAGGTTTGAAGAGGGAGAGAGAGAGTGAATGAGAGTGATTGAGAATGAGCTCCTATGTATAACAGTCCACTCTCATGTCCAATCTGTGATTTACCCTGCAAATTTTTAACTCGATTAAAGTCTCATAAAAGACATAAATATCAACACTAGAAAAAAAAACCTAGCTATGAGTAGGCAATCCATTATTATTATTATTGTTGTGGATTGGCAGTATCAGTAGAACATCTAACATGGTTTGTGTCATAGAGTTACGACCCCTTATGTTCTGAGTTCAAATCCCGCCGTGGTTAGCTTTGCCTTTTATCCTTATAGTGTTGATAAAATAAAGTACCAGTAACACACTTGGGTAGATTTAATTGACTTTCCCCTCCTCCAAAATGTGCCTAAATCAGAAACCATTATTATTGTTACTAGCAGAAAAACCACTCTTCGGGTTGTGCATATTGATATTATACGCAGGTATATATACATGTAGATATGATACATCAAATAAAATTGTAATTGACAATATATAATACATAGAAATTGAACAAAGACTGCGTTACATTGTCTTATGTAATCAGTAACGTAATCCATGATACATTAAAAAAGACGATATTATATATAAACTGCATTAGGAGAAAATTAGTGACAGAAAATTAGTATATTTATTACGCGATGGCCAACCAGAAGTGTTGACATTTGAAAATTTTAAAGAAGTGAATCTTTAAATAAACAAAATATATTTAATCAACTGCCACAAAATTTAGTAGAGAAATTATGTAATATTCATTCATTATTACGTCCCTTTACGGTCTGAGTTCAAATCCCGCCGAGGTTAACTTTGCCTTTCATCCTTACGAGGTCGATAAAATAAAGTACCAGTAATGTACTGGGTAATTGCTGGCCTTGTGCCAAAAGTAGAAACAATTATTTATTCAAAGTAATCCAACTTATTTTACTAATGGGATAAGAAATTATAAACCATACTCAGTCCTGCGCTCCTAACTTTATTATAGTTTAGATTATTGATGATTGGCAGTATTGGATAACTTTACAGCATATAGTTAGGGGCCTTTGTGTATTGTGTTGAAATCCCACCGAGGTTCACTTTGCCTTTCATTCTTACAGCTTTGATAAAGTAAAGTACCAGTAATGCTCTAGTTTTGATTTAATCGACTTTCCCCTCCATCAAAATTGTTGGCTTTGTGTCAAAAGTAGAAACAATTATTACACACACACATTCATAACATAGCATAAACACATCATCATCAGCAGCGGCACCACTAAAACTGTCAATATTACTATATAGTTTTTCTGCCCCAGGACCTTTCCTCTTCCCTTCAAAATTGCTGACCTTGTGCCAAAAGTAGAAACAATTATTACACACACATACACACACACACCACACACACACATACACACACACCACACACCACACACACCACACACACATACACACACACATACACACACACATACACACACACACCACACACACATACACACATACACACACCACACACACATACACGCACACACAAACATGCACATCCACGACATAACATGAACACATAATATAATGAAACTGCATGTACCTATACCTACCATATTATTTCTCTTGTCCAGGAGTGCCAGCAGAAAGCTTCACTGGAACAAGTGATATGTGCTGACCGTCAGTCTTTAGTGTCTGAAGTGAGAGACATGAAAGCTAAACTAGCCATCATGCAACTGCAACACCATGAGGACAAGGAGCAACTGACCGATAAACTACATGAACTGGAGAAGCTGAGATGTAAACGGGAAGAGCAGTTACAGAGACACAGTGAGTTTATATAAAGTGATGGTGGTGGTGGTGGTGTTAGTGGTAACTGGTAGTTGTAGTCTATCTCTCTGCCTATCTATTTATCTATTTTTCCTCCCTCACTACTGTGTATGTGTGTCTGTGAGTACATTTACTTACCTCTTTACCCACTTACCTTACTGTCTCCTTTGCACTTTTGTTTCTCTGTCTTTCCCACTTCCTCTCTCCTACACTCACACTCTCATTCTCTTCCTTCTCTCTTTCACTCACTCCTTTTCCTCTCACGCTCTCTTCCTCTGTCTATCACACTCTCTTTATCTCTCACTCCTTTTTTGGTTCTCATACTGTCTCAAGTCTCTCACATTCACTCACTTCTCTACCAATCACTCTCAGTCTCTCTCTCTCTCTCACACCGTTTCTTCCTCTCTCTTGCACACAGTCTCTACCTCCCTCTCCCCTCTCTCTCTCTTTCTCCCTCTCTCTCTCTTTCTCACTCCTCCCCTCTCGTCTCATTTCAGTCAAATTGCTGGAATACCGTCTGGAGCAGTCTCGTGTCATCCAGGATGACTTGCACTCGTCCATCGAGATGGAGAGGAAGCGTACATCAGAGCTGGCCAGTGAGCTGACCAAGTCAAAGGCCCGCACGATGGACCTGAATGGTGAAGTAACCAACCTACAGGTGAACCTGGCCAAAGTGAAGGATGCCTTTGAACAGGAACACAGTCGCTACCTATCTCTCATGTAAGTATCCTACCACTGTTCAGCAGCTTCAATATTTCATCTTATTACTCTTCACCTTTCACACATTTCACCCTTAATCTATTCTACTGAAGCTACAACTACTAATGCTAATATTTGTTGTTGTTGTTGTTGTTGTTGTTGTTGTTGGTGTTGATGTTGTTGTTGGTTGGCATTTTAACTCTGAACATCCTGTATTGATTTAGGCAGAAGATATCTAAAAATGGGTTTACTAATAGACAGATCATTGTGAAAAATTGCAGTATTAGAATAATGAGTTTAATGTGCTATTTCGTATTTTTCAAGAATGTCTTACTTAGGTGGTTTCATGTGGTACAGGATGTTAGGAGTTAAATTACTTGCTGCTTATGTGTTGGGTGAGCACATGTCCTCTTCTCTTTCTACATGTCTCTTGGTGTTCAAGTGGCTAGCAAGAGGATAAAATTTGTCCTGGTTAAGATGCTAATCCCCTTTATAGGTGACTTTCCCAGATGAATTAAACTGGATAGATACATTAACATTTGGCATCATAAAGTTAGGGCATCTCTATGTCTTGTGAGATAGATATGTGACAACAAAAGAATTGCCTCTCTTCGGAAAGACTAGATTGTATGATGTGTGTGTACTAGGTGCAGTGTTGCATGGTAGTAAAACATGGACATTAAATGTGGTGAAAAGAAATGAGGTAAGTATGCTTCTCTGGATGTGTAATGTTAGGATACATGGATGACTGAGCTCAAAGCTGAAAAGAAAAAAAAAAGAACTGGATATAAGGGAAATCAGAAGTAGTGTTTAAAGAGAGAAGACAGCTGGTAAAGACATTTGATACATATTGGGGAGGACAGTTAGGTAAAAAATATTGCCAAGTGATTCAACTGGAAAAAAATATTGCAGAAGAGGAAGACCTGAGACGAACTTGTGAAAGCTGATCTCATGAAGAAGATAACAAAGGAGTGAAACAAGTAGTGATATGCTATGATGGAGAAAACCTATATACATATATATATATATATATATACATATATATAAACCTATATACATATATATTTAATGCGATGAAATACCAATGATGGTTGGAAAGTCACTGACGAAGGACTATTTTTATCATATGTAACCCATGTGCAAACCACGCAGTATTCTTCTTTCTTCTCATGTTTTTTATATATATATATATATACATATATATATATATACATACATATATACATATATATACATATATATATATACATATATATATACATATATATCGACTTTTGTCTAATCGGACCGAGGAAACAATGTTTCCGTTGGTCTTTCCAATTGCTAATACTATCTATAAAAGGTAAACAGAAATAACAACACAATCGGTAGAGTATATGGAAGGTATATATTAGGTTAACGCTTGATATAGCAGGAAGAGGGTCTTTACGTTTCGGACGCTAGTACTTCATCAGAAGAAAGAATGACAAATAAAATAGTTTGCCAATTACGGGTTAAATAACTTCACCAACTCACAATTGGTCAAGTGTGGTGGGTTAGCTACACCAATCTAACAATAACTTTTCACCACCTGTCTTAGAAGTCCTAAAGAAAATCATTATTGGAGACTGCCATCTCACCATTTTCAGAGGCTCTAAAGAAAAGAGAGCACTGCCTTTCCTTCTCAAAGTAGAATAGAAAAATACTGAAATATGTTTGTATATACAATAGAGCTAGTGGTATGGTGTTTTAACTCTAAATTCTCGTGCCACTATGTTTTGTCTACCTCTATTTCTCTGCAGGTGTTTGTGGGAGGAGATGCTGTAAGTTCAAATCCACACTAAACCTCCATCACTATTTTTTAATTTTTTTAATTATTTATTTATTTTATTATTGCTGTTTTACATTTGAAAGGATTTTTCTCTTCCTATCTCTCTATTTTCCACTGTCTCCCTTCCCTCTCTGATTCCTTCTTTCTCTTCACTTTCTCTCCCTCACTTTATTATTTCTCTCTCACCATCTTTTACTTTCTCTTTCTCTCTCTCTATCTTTCTTTAGTTCTTCTCTCTCACGCTATCTGTGTTGTGTGATTTACTTCTATCTTTTCCTATATATATATATATATATATATATATATATATATATATATATATATATATATACATATATATATATATGTGTGTGTGTGTGAGGCTTGGCAATTTTTTTCATGCACCAGCATTAGGAATCTTGATGGAAAGGCATGAGTGTAACCACATACCATTTCCATTTTCCCTTATATAGTAATATAAGGAATTAGTGTAATTATTGAAGTAAATCTGCAACCTGCACAATCTGTAATCTAGCTTCAATAATTGATTGGTTGGTCCCAAATGAGTTAAAGCAGAAATTATAGTATTGAACTAAATGTCTTCCGGTATCTGGTTTCACTTCTCTGCCATTTGGAGTTGAAATCCCATCCAATATATGTACCAGTCATGTATTGAGGTTGATTGAACCAATCAAGCACCTTCCCCTTAAAATGTATGGTTGTGTCCCAAATTTTAGACACATTACTGCTGCTACTGCTGCTGCAATCAGGATTCACTCTACCAGCACCCTCTATTGCCATCACCAATTCTGTTGCAAATGATACTGCTGCTGTTGTTGCTGTTGTTGATGCTATAGCTTTTGTTGTTGTTTATAATGTATTGAAATTGACCTTGAGTTAGAATCTAGGTTAATTTTCAATAAATGAATATCCACTCAACATTTCTAACAAAAGAAATTGTGCATATATATATATATATATATATATATATATATATATATATATATATATATATATATATAATCATCATCATCATCACTGTTTAACATCCATTTTTTTAATGCTAGCATGGGTTAGGCAAGTTGTCCCATTGTGAGATAGTCTTGCTCATATAGAACTGTTTCTGGCTTGGTTTCTACGGCTGGATGCCCTTCCTAACACCAACCACATTTACAGTGTGGACTGGGTTCTTTCTATCATGTCACCACCACAACCACATTTTGTAAATGTGGACTGGGTGCTTTCTATCATGTCACCACCACAACCACATTTACAGTGTGGACTGGGTTCTTTCTATCATGTCACCACCACAACCACATTTACAGTGTGGACTGGGTGCTTTCTATCATGTCACCACCACAACCACATTTACAGTGTGGACTGGGTACTTTCTATCATGTCACCACCACAACCACATTTACAGTGTGGACTGGGTGCTTTCTATCATGTCACCACCACAACCACATTTACAGTGTGGACTGGGTGCTTTCTATCATGTCACCACCACAACCACATTTACAGTGTGGACTGGGTGCTTTCTATCATGTCACCACCACAACCACATTTACAGTGTGGACTGGGTGCTTTCTATCATGTCACCACCACAACCACATTTACAGTGTGGACTGGGTACTTTCTATCATGTCACCACCACAACCACATTTACAGTGTGGACTGGGTGCTTTCTATCATGTCACCACCACAACCACATTTACAGTGTGGACTGGGTGCTTTCTATCATGTCACCACCACAACCACATTTACAGTGTGGACTGGGTGCTTTCTATCATGTCACCACCACAACCACATTTACAGTGTGGACTGGGTGCTTTCTATCATGTCACCACCACAACCACATTTACAGTGTGGACTGGGTGCTTTCTATCATGTCACCACCACAACCACATTTACAGTGTGGACTGGGTGCTTTCTATCATGTCACCACCACAACCACATTTACAGTGTGGACTGGGTACTTTCTATCATGTCACCACCACAACCACATTTACAGTGTGGACTGGGTGCTTTCTATCATGTCACCACCACAACCACATTTACAGTGTGGACTGGGTGCTTTCTATCATGTCACCACCACAACCACATTTACAGTGTGGACTGGGTGCTTTCTATCATGTCACCACCACAACCACATTTACAGTGTGGACTGGGTGCTTTCTATCATGTCACCACCACAACCACATTTACAGTGTGGACTGGGTGCTTTCTATCATGTCACCACCACAACCACATTTACAGTGTGGACTGGGTGCTTTCTATCATGTCACCACCACAACCACATTTACAGTGTGGACTGGGTGCTTTCTATCATGTCACCACCACAACCACATTTACAGTGTGGACTGGGTTCTTTCTATCATGTCACCACCACAACCACATTTACAGTGTGGACTGGGTGCTTTCTATCATGTCACTACCACAACCACATTTACAGTGTGGACTGGGTGCTTTCTATCATGTTACCACCACAACCACATTTACAGTGTGGACTGGGTGCTTTCTATCATGTCACCACCACAACCACATTTACAGTGTGGACTGGGTGCTTTCTATCATGTCACCACCACAACCACATTTACAGTGTGGACTGGGTGCTTTCTATCATGTCACCACCACAACCACATTTACAGTGTGGACTGGGTGCTTTCTATCATGTCACCACCACAACCACATTTACAGTGTGGACTGGGTACTTTCTATCATGTCACCACCACAACCACATTTACAGTGTGGACTGGGTTCTTTCTATCATGTCACCACCACAACCACATTTACAGTGTGGACTGGGTGCTTTCTATCATGTCACCACCACAACCACATTTACAGTGTGGACTGGGTTCTTTCTATCATGTCACCACCACAACCACATTTACAGTGTGGACTGGGTACTTTCTATCATGTCACCACCACAACCACATTTACAGTGTGGACTGGGTACTTTCTATCATGTCACCACCACAACCACATTTACAGTGTGGACTGGGTGCTTTCTATCATGTCACTACCACAACCACATTTACAGTGTGGACTGGGTGCTTTCTATCATGTCACCACCACAACCACATTTACAGTGTGGACTGGGTTCTTTCTATCATGTCACCACCACAACCACATTTACAGTGTGGACTGGGTGCTTTCTATCATGTCACCACCACAACCACATTTACAGTGTGGACTGGGTTCTTTCTATCATGTCACCACCACAACCACATTTACAGTGTGGACTGGGTACTTTCTATCATGTCACCACCACAACCACATTTACAGTGTGGACTGGGTGCTTTCTATCATGTCACTACCACAACCACATTTACAGTGTGGACTGGGTGCTTTCTATCATGTTACCACCACAACCACATTTACAGTGTGGACTGGGTGCTTTCTATCATGTCACCACCACAACCACATTTACAGTGTGGACTGGGTGCTTTCTATCATGTCACCACCACAACCACATTTACAGTGTGGACTGGGTGCTTTCTATCATGTCACCACCACAACCACATTTACAGTGTGGACTGGGTGCTTTCTATCATGTCACCACCACAACCACATTTACAGTGTGGACTGGGTGCTTTCTATCATGTCACCACCACAACCACATTTACAGTGTGGACTGGGTGCTTTCTATCATGTCACCACCACAACCACATTTACAGTGTGGACTGGGTACTTTCTATCATGTCACCACCACAACCACATTTACAGTGTGGACTGGGTACTTTCTATCATGTCACCACCACAACCACATTTACAGTGTGGACTGGGTGCTTTCTATCATGTCACCACCACAACCACATTTACAGTGTGGACTGGATGCTTTTTGTCATGGTACCTACATGACCACCCTACAGTGTGAACTGAGTACTTTTTGTGTGGCACCGAAACTACCACTTTTCCGGGTGGTTCAGGCATTTTTTGTCATACCACCATCATGACTACTTTACAGGGTGGACTGGCCGTTTATTGTCGCTAACATGACCACTCTACAGGGTGGACTGGGCACTTTTGTTGTGTCACCTACAACGCCACCTGGGAAGGCTGATGGAGTACTCTTTGTCATGTCACCAACATGCTCACACCACAGGGCAGACTAGGTGCCTTCTGTCATGTCACCAACATGCCCATGTTACAGGGTTGGCTGGGCACCACTTGTTGTGTCACCAACATGACCACCTTACAGGGTAAACTGGGTGCTTATTTTTCATATCACCATGACCACCTTGCACGGAGGGCTGGGTGCTCTTTTGTTATGGCACCAACATGGTACACCTTACATGGTAAACTAGAAGCTTTTGTTGGGTCACCAGCATGACCACCTTACATGGTTGAGTGAGAGCTATTAGCCATTTCAGCAGCATTGTGGGAGAGCATGTTCATCTTTCCTTGCTTGTCAATATATATATGTAAAATGTATGTGTGAGTATCATTTTTATATTGACTTTTCCATGCTGGCATGAACTACTGACCTCTCACTTGCTAGCAGAGAAGATGATGTTAAATGATGATGATGATGATGATGATGATTTTATATATATATATATATATATATATAAGGGGACGGACTCTCATGTGACCAACATCGAATTCTTCCATCTTCTTATCGATAGCCTAGAAGGATACACATAATGTTGAGTGCTTTAGCCTAACTGCATCATCATTTACTGATTGGAGTGTTGCATATGCAACTTTACTTAGTCGACATCTTATAGCAACAAATATATATATATACACACACACACACAAACACACGTGTGTGTATAAAATATGTCTTCTGACATTTATATTTTATGTATTAGGCTGAGTGATAATTCATGAGCGTTTTTTTTTTTATTTTAAAATGCGCAGACCAAAAGATTTAGGCAAAAAACGCTCAAGAATTATTACTCAACCTAATATATGTTATTCTGTCCACTACCAAAGACATGTATACCTACATATATATATGCAAACATAGAAAATCAGACATAAAAAAAGGTGATGATGATTATGGGTCCATAAATATAAACCTTTTCTAGTCCCAAGAAGGATCCCTACAAATGGTTGATAGCTTCTGCTACCTAGTAGATCTATTTAGCAGTGGACGAGGTTGCTCCGAGAGCATAGTAGCTACATTTCTCAACATATTAGCATGCTAATTAATGTTTCAAAACCTACTCTAGCATTAGCTCTGTATTTAATATAAAGTGTTCTTTTTCATTTATCTAGTCAACAGAAACTCTTGATACTATATATTTAAATACATATATTTTATATACAAACACATACACACACACAGAAGCATGTACCCATACACTCAGAAACAGACATGTATTATTATCATTTTTATTATTGTTATTATTATTATGGTGGTAGATTGTCAGCATCAATAGAGCGTTGGATAACATGCTCACAGCATAGAGTTACATCCCTTTATGTTCTGAGTTCAAAACCCACCAAGGTTAGCTTTGCCTGTCATCCTTATGGGGTTGATAAAACAAAGCACCAGTAATGAACTGGGGTCGATTTAATCGTTTTTCCCCTCCCTATTATTAATGTATAAAAATTAATAATTGAAATATATCAATTGTCAGGGCTGCACTGGAAGAAGAGAAAGTCCGCACTACAGAATTAATTGAACAGCTTGAGGGCGAGAAGGAGAACGTTCGACATCTTGAAGATGACCTTGAAAACATCACGGGTCAACTGGGCAAAGAACGTGACCTTGAATACCAGGTGAGTCTTAAATTTTGGGGTGGCGTCATGGAGATGGTTGTTGTTGTGGTTGTATTGATCAGTGTTTGTGGTTGTGGTGCTCAATGTACAGTGGTAGAGTTTCTGTATTATATTAAGTTTGTATATCTAAAAATACACACATACTCACATGTAGATATGCTTATACATGCTATCATCCTCCTCCTCATCATCATTATATAGTTTACCCCTTTAGCATTTAAACTGGCCGTATCCAGCCGGAAATTTCACATTTCTTTCTGTTCAAACCGGGTATAACTACTCATACTTATGTTAAGGTATTGTTCTCAAAATAAATATCAAAATCTCGTAGATTCATTATTATGTGAGATAATTATGTGAAATAAAGTGCTTACTTCATATTTATTATTGTATTTTCATGGTAATGTAAATGCTAAAGGGTTAAATATATATATATGTATATACACACAGGTGCATGTGTATATACATACATACATACATACATACATAAATACATGCACACACATACACATTATGCTTTATATTTTATATTCCATGCAGCATTTGTATTTGGCCCTGGAAAATGAGAAAGAGAAGCTGAATGAATCTAGTGCTGTGGCTCGTGAAAAGCTGGCAGAGAACCTCTCACTACAACAAGAAATAGAGGCCCAGAGACTAAGGTGTGAATCTATCACCGCCAAGTATGAACTTAGTGTGGCCCAGTTGAACTCCCGATTAGCAGATGAACAATCTTTGAATGAACAGCTTACAAGGTAAGGCCTTCATCATCTTATTTTTTGTAGCTAATGTTTTTTGTTAGTTCTGATTTGGTGTGTAACTATATTTCACAATACTTCATATAATATATATACATTTATTAATCACTAAGTCCTGATAGAGTCATAGCAGTGCCATAGTGACATACAGCATGTCTTGGATATGTTGAACCTGGTAGAGACCCTTCCCTTTCCAGGTCTGAACACAGCTGCTTTCTTCCAGAAGCAGGAAAGATAGAGAGTGTGTGATAGTGAAGAAATGAGGAAGAATTGACCTTAATATCTGACTGCTGCTTTTTTTTCTCAACCTCGAAAGGATGGAAGGTCTTGGACTTAGAGCACAGGAAGTCAGAACAAATACCTCAAAGCACTCTAATGGCTCTGCCAATTCACCTCGCCATATAAACTGTACTAGTCTAATACTCACACACACATTAGTAGCATAATTCGAATTTGCCCAGATTGATTAATGCTTAAACTAAATGCGATTACATGTATTCATTACATTTAGAGTAAATTACTTTAAAAAGAGTTTAACAATCTTCAGTTGGTCTGGAAATATGTATTTACTTAGAATTCTGTATTTACTTAGAATTCTGACATCTAAAGTCAGAAGATGCTTCTATGATATTAAGCTGTTTATTTTAAAACTTTCCATCATAATTTTATGTAAGAACCTTTATTAGGTTATGTTCCAAATACCAACTTAATAAAAAGGAAGTTAGTTATATTACTACTAGATTCTTGATCATTTTCAAAAGGATTTGAAACACATTGAGAGTATTTTTCTAGAAACATGGTAATGAAAGGCTTATAGCAAAGAAGTAAGTATTGGTCTAACTGTCTAAACTCTGTCTCAAGCCAGGTGACTCACCAGGCCAGTGCTTATCCCAGTTTTAGTGGCAAGAAGTGACCAAGAGTACTAGACTTCTCCTTGGACAAGATGCCAGTCCATTGCAGAGTTAAATCTCAAGCTATTGCTGGTACTTATTTTCAGCTGAGTATACTGGAGTAACGTGAAATATAGTGTTTTGCTCAAGAACACAACACAACTCAGTCAAGGATTCAAACCCATGACATTGTGATCGTAAGTCCAATACCCTCACCACTAGGCCAGACACTGGGGTAAGGTGAAATGTCTGTTTGATGAAGGATGATTTGGGGTTAACCTGTTTTTTTATTTACACTGTCTTTCATCTATTTCTGTTTTGTTTCTGTAGTAACCTAACCAAGGAGAGGAACCTTAATGTACAACTGAAGCAGTCATTGGACAAAGTGTGTAGTATTCGACAAGACACATGCGAGCGAGACCGAGCCACCATCACTGACCTACACAGCATGCTAGAGGCTGAACGAAGTAGTGTGACGGACCTTCAGCGACAGCTGGACACTGTGAGGGGGGAATATCAGGCAAGAATCTCATCTTTCACAACTCAGCACCAGTCAGTCAAAGATTCTCTAGAGAAGGAAACAGCCAAATATCACAAACTGAAAGTGAAGTCTGATATCTTCGAGGTATGTTGTTGCACTTTTGTGACTTTTGTTGTTGTTTTTTGTGAAGATGATAGTGTGTGATTGGAGGTGTTTCACTTATGAGTCTTTTTCTTTGTGAAGATAATTATGTGGATTGGTTGTAAACATGGATGTTTGCTATTTATAGTAGGTCAGTTAATATCTTGAAAGTTCCTTGATTTTTTTTTTGTGTGTATGGCTATTGATGGTATCATTGTTGTCATGTAGAATCAACAGACTGACCTGCAACGTCAGCTAGACTATGAGAAAGAGCGAACAATCCGTCTTCAGGCAGAAAAGCACAGCCTGACCCTTGAACTTCAGAACCTGCGCCAGCGGGAGAAGGAACGGTATATCATTGCTGAGAATGAGAAATTAGCCAACAGCAGGAATGTAAAACAGATGGCACGCCAATTAGAAAGTCAGAAGATTGCCATGGTAAGTTTATCTGTAGTATATACTAGACCACCCATGACCCGTTGGGTCACGTTCACTTAAAAATATTTTTTTAAAAATCATGTTCATTTAGAAATAATTAAAATATACACAGACATGAATATATAATGTAAAATGAAATTGGAAGGCCCATATACAGGGTGCGGACGATATTTGTTCGCAAGATTACTATCTAGGAAAAAATAACACAGTAGTTTTATTTTTTAAGATATATTTATCAAACTTGGGTCAGTTTGTCTTCATGACTTGTTCTTTCGATCTCACTCGATAAACCCGCCATTGGCTTTGATGACGGCCTCAAGGCGGCCTCGGAACCGGCTACAGGCCTTCATCACTGTCCCCCGACTTAGGCCCCTAAAGGCACTTGTGATCCTGGCCTTCAGATCGTCTTTCGTATTGCAGCTAGATCTGTTGGTGTCTCGTTCCACTGCACCCCACACAAAGAAGTCGAGGGGGTTGCAGTCAGGCAAGCTGGGAGGCCAGATGTCAGGTGAAGTGTGGTCGACGAAGTTCTCTGACAGCCAGGCTTGGGTCTTTCGGCTGGTATGACAGGGCGCTGAGTCTTGCTGCCGCACGTACGGCCTACTTGCAGCTACCTGGTCGATCCAGGGCTTTACTACCTCACTCAGAACGCGGATGTAGCCATCGGTGTTCAGCTTGAGGCCCTCAGGGAAGAAGTGAGGTGGCATGACGTCACCTTGACTGCTGACGACACCTAAGACCAATGTTGTCGCTGGAAACTTTGTCTGCGTGACTCTAGGCACGTCTTTGGATGAGACAGCGAGCCACCTGTTGTTCTGGGAGTTGATCTTCTGGTCTTGGCAGAAGTTTTTCTCGTCGGAGAAAAACCACAGCATGTCTGGCTCCAGTGGGTTTCAACTTGTTGATCAGCTTCTTTGCGTGCTTCAGTCGCTTTTCTTGCATCGCCTTTGACAGAAATTGTCCTTTCCTCATCTTGTATGAAACGTAGCCAAATTTTCAGTCCCTGCCAGAGCAAGGTGCAACACATGGCCAACCCTGGCCAGATTTGCCTACCAGCATGGACAACCCGTCTAACCCATGCAAAAATAAAAAAATTAGCATTAAACAGAAATGATGATGATGATGATATATATGTGTATATATGTATACACACACACATATACATACACACTTATGTATACACACATGTATATTCACTCTCTCTCTCTTTATCTCTTGACTTGCAGCACCAGAATGAAGTTGAAGTGGACCGACTGCAGGAAAAGGTGCAGGACTTAGAAACTGACTTACAGAACTCAAGGCTGCGTGAGAGGCAGTTGGTGCATGAGATAGAGTACACTAAACTGCGCAGTCCCCAGCAACTGGAATATTTTACTGCACACATCAGACCAGATATGATGGTCAGTGTCTTCCTTATACACTATGTATGTCTGTCTGTGTGTGTGTGTCACTGTATGTCTGTATATGTGTTTATTAGAGCATGTCTGTATAGGTTAATGTATGTAAATGTGTAGGTGCCATGGTAAAAAGCACCCAGTACTCACTGAAAATGAGATTGGTGTTAGGAAGGGCATCCAGCTGTAGAAATCAAGCCAGAATCAGTTCTGTATGAGCAAGACATAGTCACCTGACCTGGCATTGCCCACAACAGAACAACTCGTCTAACCCATGCTAGTGAGGAAGAATGGACATAAAATGGTTATAGCGATGATGATGATGTGTGTTATTCATCATCATCATTACCACTTTATTTGTTCCACAATGACATGGTTTTGACAGGTTGTCCATATTCTAGGACTAAACAGGTGAAATGCTCATAAGTTCCAGTTTGGTATGATTCCTACAGCTAGATGCCCTTCCCAACACCAACCACTTTACTGAGTGTACTAAGTACATTTTATTGTGGAACCAGCACTGTTGTGTATCTCTATATATGTTATTATGTGTCTGTATGTGTTAGTGTATGGATGTTTATACCAGTGCATGTATGCCACTGAATGTCTATGTTAGTATATGTTGTGTTAGTATCACCACCACCACTACAGTTGACTCTCTCCTCCCTCTTTTACAGACAACTATCACCACCTCCATTATCACTACCACTACCACCACTACCCCTAGATATTAACCCTTCATTCAACTCTATGCTACTTCTTTTACAGACCACTACCACTATATTAACCCTTCATTCAAATCTCTGCTATTTACTTCTTTTACAGACTACTATCACCATCACTACATCTGATCCTTCCTTCAACTCTTTTCTACTTCTCTTATAGGCTTCCACTACTAACACTGCCACCATCATCAAGTTAGATGCTAAAGAGAAAGAGAAGCTGTTATCTGCCTTCAAAAGTCAGTTGGAGAATATTCGCCAGTGTCTGGAGTCTGCTGGGATGACGTTCCAGGATTGTTTGAATAAAATCACCAGGTAAAACTACTTTTTTGGCTTTATTCAGTATAGTGTGTCTTTAGCTGAGAATTTTGGGATGGTTAATCTTAATTGATTCATCAGTTGACACAGGTATATCTCACACAATTTTAAACACAGACACACTTATATTATTGTTGCTCTCAAAAGACCAAGGATCTGCTCCATGATAATTTTGTGTCAGCTGCTTATGGCAGAGCAGGGTCTGCTGTGACTGTACAGGCCTACACGGGAGTGGCAGTCCTGTATATAGTGACTGCAATTGAAGATGCTCTCTTCCAGTGTTCACCTTTTTTCAAGTGAGCTTTTTTTCAGAGGCAAGTTTCAGTTACTTTTCTCCTTGCTCCATCCCCTTGTGTCGTACTTGTCTCCATCATGGATAATCATTAGTGACCTTCTCCCATCTCTGAATGTCCAGATCTATTGACTTCATATCTTTCCTGTAGTCATCTTTGAAAAGATGAGGTTGTCTTTGTGTTCTTATGCCAGTGGCCAGTTCCCCATACCATAGGTCGTTTGGGATCCTTCTATCCAGCATATGATGTTCATAACCGAACCAGTGCAGACAGCGTTGTTGGAATAGGGTGAATATGTTGGGTATCTTGGTGTGGTTGAAGAAGGGCCCAGTAGGGGAAGACCGAGATGGAAGTGGTGAGAGCTGACCTCAGATTGCTAAAGCTCACAGATGAGATAATAAAGGAATGCAACAAGTAGAGAGATGCTGTACTGATAAGGACCCATCAAACTCATGCAAGCGTGGAACAACAGGTGTAAAATGATGATGATGATGGTGTGTCTGTGTATTTGTATGTCTTCGTCATCATTTAATGCCTGTTTTCCTTGTCCGCAAGGATTAGACATGTCAACCAAGTCAGTTTCTCAGAGGGGCTACATCCCGCTTACATACATTCCTCCACTCTACAGAGTAGACTGGGTGCATTTTATTATGATACCAACACTAGGAAGGTCATCATGTCTTTGACACAGTTGAAGAGTCCTTTGTGTCCTTTGTTTGACAAGTTTTCTATTGTTGGATGTCCTTCATATCACCAACCACTTTATTGATGGTACTGTGTGGGAATTATATGTAAAAACTGTTTGCTAAATAATTGTTTCTACTTTTGGCACAAGACCAGCAATTACCCCAGTGCATTACTGGTACTTTATTTTATCGACCCCGTAAGGACAAAAGGTAAAGTTAACCTCGGCAGGATTTGAACTCAGACTGTAAAGGGATGCTCTATGCTGAAAAACATGGTGTCCAACCCTCTACCGATACTGCAATGCTCTAAACACACGGTTATTAATTAAGAATGTGTTTATCTTTCATCATTCTGAGGTGACCAGGTTCAGGAAAATAAAATACTAATCATATCTAGATATATCTGTCATTTACAGAAACCAGTTATAAAGTTATGACACATGTTATATCATTGACAGAAATCATTTATAAAGTTATGATGCATCTTATGTCTTTTACAAAAGTCATTTATAAAGTTATGATGCATCTTATGTCTTTTACAAAAGTAATTTATAAAGTTATGATGTATCTTATGTCTTTTATAAAAATCAGTTATAAAGTTATGATGTTTCTGTGCCTTTTCTATGTGCAGCTATCTGAAGGTCCATCAGACAAGTCAAGCACCTCCAGATAGAGACAGCCTCAACATACTTTGTTCAATGACTGCATCAGTTGATGATATGCTTTCTGATCTGCGGGAGCTTCAAATCTCCCTAACCTTAGAGACTCAGGTAATTCCCTCCTTCCACACCACTTTTCACACACACACACTCACAAATGCACAGTCTTATTTGATAGCTCTATCTTACAAAATTTGTTACTTCTATATCCTGCTATTGTGAAGGTGGGTAGCTTTGTGGATAGAGAGAAAGAAACAAGAAAGATATTTAGAAGAAGAATCAACTCCAGTACTAGGCTGTACTTTTTTTTATCGACCTTGAATGGATGAAAAGCAAAGTTGACCTCAGCAGGATTTGAACTGAGAGAGTATAGAGCTGGAATGAATATCACAAAGCATTCTATTCAACATTCTAATGACTCTGCCAATTCACCTCCTTACTCTCACATATACACACACACACACATACATACATACATATATATATATATATATATAAAATACACCCCACATACATGATCTTCACCCTTCAACCAACCTGTGTGTCTATCTCTGTTACAACAGGAAGGTCCAGGCTACCCTCATCTAGCCGCCATGATTAATCAACGAACATTACAACACAACCGTGAGTTACTCTGCAGCATCTTCAAGTTGAGTGAGGAGAAGTTAGTCCTGAAGGAGCAACTACTCGAGTGTGAGGAATGTATCCAGAACTACAAGACCAGGGATTACATTCAACAGGTAAGTAAAAAACTGTTCATAAATGCAATAGGGTCGACAAGTAGTCAACTGTTCTTTGTTTAAAGTCTAAAGTCTGTCTTGTGTCTGGTGATTCATCAGGGCCAGTGCTTATCTCAGTTTCTCTGGTGTTAAGTGACTAAAAGTACAAATCTTGCTTCATTATTTGTTAACCCTATGTTTTCTTGGATCATTACTTATTCCCCTAGTTAACCCTATGTTTTCTTGGTTCATTATTTGTTCCCCCTAGTTAACCCTGTTTTCTTGGATCATTATTTGTTCCCCTAGTTAGCCCTATGTTAACTTGCTTCATTATTTGTTCCTTTAGTTAACCCTATATTTACTTGGTTCATTTCTTGTTCCCTTAGTTAACCTTCTGTTTACTTGGTTAACTGTGAAAGGCTTAATGGATAGGGTTGTTTGATTCACAATTGTATGGTCGTGAGTTCAGTTCCCAGCAGTATTGTGTCCTTGAGCAAGATATTTTATTTTGCATTGCTCCAGTCCATTCAGCTGGACAAAATGGGCTGCACCTGTAATTCACTGTCACTCAGTCAAAGTTAACCTCAAAACACCCAGTTAACCTTACACCACCCAGTTAACCTCACATCACCCAGTTAACCACACATCACCCAGTTAACCTCACAACACCCAGTTAGCCTCACATCACCCAGTTAACCTCACAACACCCAGTTAGCCTCACATCAGCCAGTTAACCTCACATCACCCAGTTAACCTCACAGCACCCAGTTAACCTCACATCACCCAGTTAACCTCACATCACCCAGTTAACCTCACATCACCCAGTTAACCTCACAACACCCAGTTAACCTCACAACACCCCG
The DNA here is from genome assembly GCA_964016885.1 of Eledone cirrhosa. NCBI lineage: Eukaryota > Metazoa > Mollusca > Cephalopoda > Octopoda > Eledonidae > Eledone > Eledone cirrhosa. The sequence continues at coordinate 129,349,250 of OZ024741.1, forward strand.
TTAACCTCACAACACCCCGTTAACCTCACAACACCCCGTTAGCCTCACAACACCCAGTTAGCCTCACAACACCCAGTTAGCCTCACAACACCCAGTTAGCCTCACATCACCCAGTTAACCTCACAACACAACACCCAGTTAGCCTCACAACACCCAGTTAGCCTCACATCACCCAGTTAACCTCACAACACCCAGTTAACCTCACAACACCCCGTTAACCTCACAACACCCCGTTAACCTCACAACACCCAGTTAGCCTCACGACACCCAGTTAGCCTCACAACACCCAGTTAGCCTCACAACACCCAGTTAGCCTCACAACACCCAGTTAGCCTCACAACACCCAGTTAGCCTCACAACACCCAGTTAGCCTCACAACACCCAGTTAGCCTCACAACACCCAGTTAGCCTCACATCACCCAGTTAACCTCACAACACCCAGTTAGCCTCACAACACCCAGTTAGCCTCACAACACCCAGTTAACCTCACATCACCCCGTTAACCTCACAACACCCCGTTAACCTCACAACACCCCGTTAACCTCACAACACCCCGTTAGCCTCACAACACCCAGTTAGCCTCACAACACCCAGTTAGCCTCACAACACCCAGTTAGCCTCACATCACCCAGTTAACCTCACAACACCCAGTTAGCCTCACAACACCCAGTTAACCTCACAACACCCAGTTAGCCTCACAACACCCAGTTAACCTCACAACACCCAGTTAACCTCACAACACCCAGTTAGCCTCACAACACCCAGTTAACCTCACAACACCCAGTTAGCCTCACATCACCCAGTTAACCTCACAACACCCAGTTAGCCTCACATCACCCAGTTAGCCTCACATCACCCAGTTAACCTCACAACACCCAGTTAGCCTCACAACACCCAGTTAACCTCACATCACCCCGTTAACCTCACAACACCCCGTTAGCCTCACAACACCCCGTTAGCCTCACAACACCCAGTTAACCTCACAACACCCAGTTAGCCTCACAACACCCAGTTAGCCTCACATCACCCAGTTAACCTCACAACACCCAGTTAGCCTCACAACACCCAGTTAACCTCACAACACCCAGTTAGCCTCACAACACCCAGTTAACCTCACAACACCCAGTTAACCTCACATCACCCAGTTAACCTCACAACACCCAGTTAGCCTCACATCACCCAGTTAACCTCACAACACCCAGTTAGCCTCACAACACCCAGTTAACCTCACATCACCCAGTTAACCTCACATCACCCAGTTAACCTCACAACACCCAGTTAACCTCACAACACCCAGTTAACCTCACAACACCCAGTTAACCTCACAACACCCCGTTAACCTCACAACACCCAGTTAACCTCACAACACCCAGTTAACCTCACAACACCCCGTTAACCTCACAACACCCCGTTAACCTCACAACACCCCGTTAACCTCACAACACCCAGTTAACCTCACAACACCCAGTTAACCTCACAACACCCAGTTAACCTCACAACACCCCGTTAACCTCACAACACCCCGTTAACCTCACAACACCCCGTTAACCTCACATCACCCAGTTAAATATTCATATCTTCTTATTCCTGTCTTTTTAAAGACACAAAATGCAGATGGTAGTGATATTACTTCATTGCTGGAAACTTCACTTTCGATGGAGAGGATCCGATGGAACCAGGAGCGAGCCACATATGAACTAGCACTGCAGAACTGTGAGAAGAAAATTGGGCAACTGCAGCAGAATCTGAGGATTGAACGAAGCCAAGGTTTTGCCCTCAACAACAACACTACTACCAACAACATCATCACCAGCCCCAACAACAACAACAACATGCTGGTGCTTGAACCAGATCTGGTATTTATTTCTATTTAATTACTATTTAGTTATTTCATTTTATTTTTTCTACTATTAAAAAGGTGTGTGGCTTAGTGTTAGAAAATTGGATTCGCAATTGTGAGGTTGCGAGTTCGGTTTTTGGACCAGGCAATGCATCATGTCCTTGAGCAAGACACTGCTCTATCTGACAGGAGTTGCGATTGGTGAATAGTATCAGCAATGGAAAGACTAATGGAAACATTGTTTCCTTGGTCTGATTTAATGAGTTCCACCCTGATTCCTTTTTTTTTAAATTAAAAAGGGTTCTGAAGATCCTTCAGTCATAACACAACAACCTCTTTAATGCTGGTGCCTCTAAAAATGCACCCAGTACAGTCTGTAAAGTGGTTGGGGATAGGAAGGGCATCCAGCTGTAGAAACCCTGCCTAAAAAGTACTGAGTTGACTCTTCAGTTGGGTCAAAGGCAAAATAACTGCTGTAGTGTTGGTGACATGATACAATATTTTGACTCTTTACTTTCCGAGTTCAAATCTTGCTGTGGCACACTTAGGTTGTAGATTTAATTCAACACCTGGTTTAACTCAACTACTTGACCCTTGGGTATCTTTAGCAGAGTCCCATCTGTTGCAGGTATTGCAACCATTTCTCTAGTTTGAGGATATCTTCTTCCTTCTTATCAGTCACAGAGGCCTTGAAAGGGGTCATGGGCACTGCCCTTTTCTTTTGACTAACTAATAAAAATGAATCACACACATATTAAGATATATATCAGATCAGGTGGGAAGAAATATTAGTTATGATAGACTGATATCCTATCCTAGGAGTGATGTATATATATACCCTCTTCACTCTACAAGTACCAGGGTTGATATAACATTTATGTATTGTTAATGTGTCAAATAGTTATCCCTTTCTCTTAATCAACCATATTTCCTTACACTTCCTCTTAACCCTCTTTTGGCATGGTTTTCCTCAGTTATCCCCTCCACCCACTCAGTTATTCCTATCACAGAATATCACCCCTGTCATAGTGTCGTCCCTGTTACAGAATATCATCCCTGCCACCCATCATCATGTATCATGACACTTTTATTAGCTTCTCACCTAGTATGTTAGCCTCACCATCCAATATATTAGTCCCGTCATCCAATATATTAGTCCTGTCATCCAGTATGTTAACCCATCATCCAATATGTTTGCCCATCATCTAATATGTTAGCCCCTTCATCCAATAAGTTAGCCCCTTCATCCAATAAGTTAGCCCCATCATCCAGTAAGTTAGCCCCATCATCCAGTAAGTTAGCCCCATCATCCAGTAAGTTAGCCCCATCATCCAATATGTTAGCCCATCATCCAGTATGTTAACCCCATCATCCAATATGTTAGCCCCCATCATCCAGTATGTTAGCCCCCATCATCCAGTATGTTAGCCCCCATCATCCAGTATGTTTGCCCCCATCATCCAGTATGTTTGCCCCCATCATCCAGTATGTTTGCCCCCATCACCCAGTATGTTTACCCCATCACCCAGTATGTTTACCCCATCACCCAATATGTTACCTCCATCGTGCAATATGCTACCCCCTTCTTAAATTTCTACTTCATTATGTTTCTGTTTTCAGGTCCAGAGTTTGTACAGGAAGTACATTCGTGCAGAGAGCTTCCGCAAGGCCCTGATCTACCAAAAGAACTACCTGTTGGTGCTGTTGGGTGGCTTCCAGGATAGCGAGCAGACCGTCCTTTCTCTGCTGGCTCGGATGAATGCAAGAATCAATGACAACAGCAGGCCAACAGATGACCCATACAACAGGGGCAAATCTAACCGATGTCGACCCCTGGCCAAGTTCCGAAGTGCAGCACGGGTCATCATAGCAATCTCTCGGTGAGTGCTACCTTCCACCACCTCACCCCACCAACACCATACTTTCCACCCTCTTCCATCACCTCTCTATATACCAGTGTTCATTATAGTATATATTTTTTTTTCTTGAACGGGTTTTTTAAAATTATTATTATAGATTTTATAGGTAGTCATGAGAGCAGAGAACAAAATACCTTTTCAATTTATAACTAATTAGCAACTAATTTATAGTCACTAAGTAATCAATTTATGGTTACTCAGTGACTAGATTATAACTAATTAGTAAACTAATTTGGGCAATTTGTGGTTAATTTAGGATTTATTTGTGGTCAATGGAAGAATATCTTGCTATTTCCCTAGTGTTGGTGCCATACAACAATGTTTTCAGTACACTCTGTAACATGATAAAATACATTCTGTAAAGCGGTTGTTGTTAGGAAGGCCATCTGGCTGTAGAAACCACAGCAATATATGGAATGCATGCGAAAGATGTGATCTCAAGTCATCTAACCTTTGACCATGACCTGTCCAATACATGCCAGTGTGGGAAGTTTATGTATGACAATAATAATAATGATGATGATGATGATGGTTTTATCCAATTTCTTCACTGAGGCTGACATTTGCTTTTCCTCTTACCAGATATGTTAAAATAAGTACCTGTAAAATACTGGGGTCAATTTAAATAATATTTTATTAACATGAAAGGCAGCAAATTGACAGAATTGTTAGGTCATTGGATTAAAAATGTCTTAGTTTGTGTTCTAGCTCACTGTAGTCTGAGTTCAGATCCTGCTAAAGTCAGCTTTGTTTTTCAATTTTTCCTCTATCTCTGTCTTTTTCTCCTTCTCTGGAATAACTTAGCTGTGTTCTGAACTAGAGAAAGGATGGGCTCCACCAAGTATAAAATGTCCTAGACACACTGTGTCTATCAGGAGTTAAGGGACTTATTTATGTGAGAAATCTTTACTACATTACTCACATTTTAGTTGAGATTCTGAGTTTACATCCTGCTGGTAGGGTCATCAACCTCTGATTCTCTCCTCATCAAGTTGATGAAACAGGAACCAGTATCATACTTGGGTTGATTTCATTTGGAAAAATTTACTTAGTAGGAAATTTGAGGTTTCTTCTGTCTTTTACCATTATCCCTGGAAAAATTTACTTAGTAGGAAATTTGGGGTTTCTTCTGTCTTTTACCATTTTCCCTGGAAAAATTTACTTAGTAGAATTCTGGTTTTTGCTAGTTTCCCTGGAAAAATTTACTTCGTAGGAAATTTTTAGGCTTCCTTTGTCTTCTGAAATTTATGCTCTTTTCTTACTTTTTCATTTTATGTGCTCCAGTATGAAGTATTTAGTGAGAAAACTGCAGCAAGTGTGTGCTCTATCTTTGCGTGGAGTTCTTAACATCTCTCCACAACACCGAGGGAAAACCAAGCAAACTAGTAAGTTTATACAATGTATCATTCCTCTTTCTCAACATCCATGTCACCTGGTACATCTTTCCATATACTAGTACATAAAACCAAAAGATCTTTTAACATCCAGACTTTCTTTCTCCAGATTGTGCTCTATTTCTGGATCCTTACACCTCTTACTCTGATATCAGTATTCACCCCCTCTCCCTTCTACATATTGTCATGTTACCTTCTTTCTCCTCTCTTTCTCTCTATTTTGCATGCATGCATGCTTACTGATGCATAGTTCCACCGTCTCTCTTTCTTTCTCTCTCCGTTTCACACACACACACACACACACACACGCACAATATCTCACCATCTCTCCCTCTCACAGGCATACTCAATATCTCACCATCCCTCTCTCTTTCTCTTTTACACACACACACACACACAATATCTCACCATCAATCTCTCTCTCTCACATACACTATCATCATCTGTGGCTCCTGTCACTCTCTCTCACACAATATCTCACCATCTTTCTCTCTCTCAATATCTCACCTTCTTTCTCTCTCTCAATATCTCACCTTCTTTCTCTCTCTCAATATCTCACCATCTTTCTCTCACAATATCTCACCATCTTTCTCTCACAATATCTCACCATCTTTCTCTCACAATATCTCACCATCTTTCTCTCACAATATCTCACCATCTTTCTCTCACAATATCTCACCATCTTTCTCTCTCAATATCTCACCATCTTTCTCTCACAATATCTCACCATCTTTCTCTCACAATATCTCACCATCTTTCTCTCACAATATCTCACCATCTTTCTCTCACAATATCTCACCATCTTTCTCTCTCAATATCTCACCATCTTTCTCTCACAATATCTCACCATCTTTCTCTCACAATATCTCACCATCTTTCTCTCTCACAATATCTCACCATCTTTCTCTCTCACAATATCTCACCATCTTTCTCTCTCACAATATCTCACCATCTTTCTCTCTCACAATATCTCACCATCTTTCTCTCACAATATCTCACCATCTTTCTCTCTCACAATATCTCACCATCTTTCTCTCTCACAATATCTCACCATCTTTCTCTCACAATATCTCACCATCTTTCTCTCTCTCAATATCTCACCATCTTTCTCTCACAATATCTCACCATCTTTCTCTCACAATATCTCACCATCTTTCTCTCACAATATCTCACCATCTTTCTCTCTCAATATCTCACCATCTTTCTCTCTCACAATATCTCACCATCTTTCTCTCACAATATCTCACCATCTTTCTCTCTCACAATATCTCACCATCTTTCTCTCACAATATCTCACCATCTTTCTCTCTCTCAATATCTCACCATCTTTCTCTCTCACAATATCTCACCATCTTTCTCTCTCACAATATCTCACCATCTTTCTCTCTCTCAATATCTCACCTTCTTTCTCTCTCACAATATCTCACCATCTTTCTCTCTCTCAATATCTCACCATCTTTCTCTCTCACAATATCTCACCTTCTTTCTCTCTCACAATATCTCACCATCTTTCTCTCTCACAATATCTCACCTTCTTTCTCTCTCACAATATCTCACCATCTTTCTCTCTCACAATATCTCACCATCTTTCTCTCTCACAATATCTCACCATCTTTCTCTCTCACCATCTTTCTCTCACAATATCTCACCATCTTTCTCTCTCTCAATATCTCACCATCTTTCTCTCTCACAATATCTCACCATCTTTCTCTCACAATATCTCACCATCTTTCTCTCACAATATCTCACCATCTTTCTCTCTCTCAATATCTCACCTTCTTTCTCTCTCTCAATATCTCATCTTCTTTCTCTCTCTCAATATCTCACCATCTTTCTCTCTCTCAATATCTCACCATCTTTCTCTCACAATATCTCACCATCTTTCTCTCTCACAATATCTCACCATCTTTCTCTCTCACAATATCTCACCATCTTTCTCTCTCACAATATCTCACCATCTTTCTCTCTCACAATATCTCACCATCTTTCTCTCTCTCAATATCTCACCATCTTTCTCTCTCACAATATCTCACCATCTTTCTCTCTCACAATATCTCACCATCTTTCTCTCTCACAATATCTCACCATCTTTCTCTCTCACAATATCTCACCATCTTTCTCTCTCACCATCTTTCTCTCACAATATCTCACCATCTTTCTCTCTCTCAATATCTCACCATCTTTCTCTCTCACAATATCTCACCATCTTTCTCTCACAATATCTCACCATCTTTCTCTCACAATATCTCACCATCTTTCTCTCTCTCAATATCTCACCTTCTTTCTCTCTCTCAATATCTCACCTTCTTTCTCTCTCTCAATATCTCACCATCTTTCTCTCTCTCAATATCTCACCATCTTTCTCTCACAATATCTCACCATCTTTCTCTCTCACAATATCTCACCATCTTTCTCTCTCACAATATCTCACCATCTTTCTCTCTCTCAATATCTCACCATCTTTCTCTCTCACAATATCTCACCATCTTTCTCTCTCACAATATCTCACCATCTTTCTCTCTCACAATATCTCACCATCTTTCTCTCTCCACAATATCTTACCATCTTTCTCTCTCACAATATCTCACCATCTTTCTCTCTCACAATATCTCACCATCTTTCTCTCTCACAATATCTCACCATCTTTCTCTCACAATATCTCACCATCTTTCTCTCTCAATATCTCACCATCTTTCTCTCTCACAATATCTCACCATCTTTCTCTCTCTCAATATCTCACCATCTTTCTCTCTCACAATATCTCACCATCTTTCTCTCTCTCAATATCTCACCATCTTTCTCTCTCTCAATATCTCACCATCTTTCTCTCTCTCAATATCTCACCATCTTTCTCTCACAATATCTCACCATCTTTCTCTCTCACAATATCTCACCTTCTTTCTCTCTCACAATATCTCACCTTCTTTCTCTCTCACAATATCTCACCTTCTTTCTCTCTCACAATATCTCACCATCTTTCTCTCTCACAATATCTCACCATCTTTCTCTCTCACAATATCTCACCATCTTTCTCTCACAATATCTCACCATCTTTCTCTCACAATATCTCACCATCTTTCTCTCTCACAATATCTCACCATCTTTCTCTCTCACAATATCTCACCATCTTTCTCTCTCACAATATCTCACCATCTTTCTCTCTCACAATATCTCACCACCTTTCTCTCTCACAATATCTCACCATCTTTCTCTCACAATATCTCACCATCTTTCTCTCTCATAATATCTCACCATCTTTCTCTCTCACAATATCTCACCACCTTTCTCTCTCACAATATCTCACCATCTTTCTCTCTCACAATATCTCACCATCTTTCTCTCTCACAATATCTCACCATCTTTCTCTCTCACAATATCTCACCATCTTTCTCCTCACAATATCTCACCATCTTTCTCTCTCACAATATCTCACCATCTTTCTCTCACAATATCTCACCATCTTTCTCTCTCACAATATCTCACCATCTTTCTCTCTCACAATATCTCACCATCTTTCTCTCTCACAATATCTCACCATCTTTCTCTCTCACAATATCTCACCTTCTTTCTCTCTCACAATATCTCACCATCTTTCTCTCTCAATATCTCACCATCTTTCTCTCTCACAATATCTCACCATCTTCTCTCTCTCAATATCTCACCATCTTTCTCTCACAATATCTCACCATCTTTCTCTCTCACAATATCTCACCATCTTTCTCTCTCACAATATCTCACCATCTTTCTCTCTCACAATATCTCACCATCTTTCTCTCTCACAATATCTCACCATCTTTCTCTCTCACAATATCTCACCATCTTTCTCTCTCACAATATCTCACCATCTTTCTCTCTCACAATATCTCACCATCTTTCTCTCTCACAATATCTCACCACCTTTCTCTCTCACAATATCTCACCATCTTTCTCTCTCTCAATATCTCACCATCTTTCTCTCTCACAATATCTCACCACCTTTCTCTCTCACAATATCTCACCATCTTTCTCTCTCTCAATATCTCACCATCTTTCTCTCTCACAATATCTCACCTCTTTCTCTCTCACAATATCTCACCATCTTTCTCTCTCACAATATCTCACCATCTTTCTCTCACAATATCTCACCATCTTTCTCCTCACAATATCTCACCATCTTTCTCTCTCACAATATCTCACCATCTTCTCTCTCAATATCTCACCATCTTTCTCTCTCACAATATCTCACCATCTTCTCTCTCACATATCTCACCATCTTTCTCTCACAATATCTCACCATCTTTCTCTCTCACAATATCTCACCATCTTTCTCTCTCACAATATCTCACCATCTTTCTCTCTCTCAATATCTCACCATCTTTCTCTCTCACAATATCTCACCATCTTTCTCTCTCACAATATCTCACCATCTTTCTCTCTCACAATATCTCACCATCTTTCTCTCTCACAATATCTCACCATCTTTCTCTCTCACAATATCTCACCATCTTCTCTCTCACAATATCTCACCATCTTTCTCTCTCACAATATCTCACCATCTTCTCTCTCACAATATCTCACCATCTTTCTCTCTCATATCTCACCATCTTTCTCTCTCACAATATCTCACCATCTTTCTCTCTCTCAATATCTCACCATCTTTCTCTCTCACAATATCTCACCATCTTTCTCTCTCACAATATCTCACCATCTTTCTCTCTCACAATATCTCACCATCTTCTCTCTCTCAATATCTCACCATCTTTCTCTCTCAATATCTCACCATCTTTCTCTCTCACAATATCTCACCATCTTTCTCTCTCACAATATCTCACCATCTTCTCTCTCACAATATCTCACCAACTTTCTCTCTCACAATATCTCACCATCTTTCTCTCTCACAATATCTCACCATCTTTCTCTCTCACAATATCTCACCATCTTTCTCTCACAATATCTCACCATCTTTCTCTCTCACAATATCTCACCATCTTTCTCTCTCACAATATCTCACCATCTTTCTCTCTCACAATATCTCACCATCTTTCTCTCTCACAATATCTCACCATCTTTCTCTCTCACAATATCTCACCATCTTTCTCTCACAATATCTCACCATCTTTCTCTCTCACAAATCTCACCATCTTCTCTCTCACAATATCTCACCATCTTTCTCTCTCACAATATCTCACCATCTTTCTCTCTCACAATATCTCACCATCTTTCTCTCTCACAATATCTCACCATCTTTCTCTCTCACAATATCTCACCATCTTTCTCTCTCACAATATCTCACCATCTTTCCTCTCACAATATCTCACCATCTTTCTCTCTCACAATATCTCACCATCTTTCTCTCACAATATCTCACCATCTTTCTCTCTCACAATATCTCACCATCTTTCTCTCTCACAATATCTCACCATCTTTCTCTCTCACAAATCTCACCATCTTTCTCTCTCACAATATCTCACCATCTTCTCTCTCACAATATCTCACCATCTTTCTCTCTCACAATATCTCACCATCTTCTCTCTCACAATATCTCACCATCTTTCTCTCACAATATCTCACCATCTTCTCTCTCACAATATCTCACCATCTTCTCTCTCACAATATCTCACCATCTTTCTCTCACACAATATCTCACCAACTTTCTCTCTCACAATATCTCACCATCTTTCTCTCTCACAATATCTCACCATCTTCTCTCTCACAATATCTCACCATCTTTCTCTCTCACAATATCTCACCATCTTTCTCTCTCACAATATCTCACCATCTTTCTCTCTCACAATATCTCACCATCCTTCTCTCTCACAATATCTCACCATCTTTCTCTCTCACAATATCTCACCATCTTCTCTCTCACAATATCTCACCATCTTTCTCTCTCACAATATCTCACCATCTTTCTCTCTCACAATATCTCACCATCTTTCTCTCTCACAATATCTCACCATCTTTCTCTCTCACAATATCTCACCACCTTTCTCTCTCACAATATCTCACCATCTTTCTCTCTCACAATATCTCACCATCTTCTCTCTCACAATATCTCACCACCTTTCTCTCTCACAATATCTCACCATCTTTCTCTCTCACAATATCTCACCATCTTTCTCTCTCACAATATCTCACCATCTTTCTCTCTCACAATATCTCACCAACTTCTCTCTCACAATATCTCCCATCTTTCTCTCTCACAATATCTCACCATCTTTCTCTCTCACAATATCTCACCACCTTTCTCTCTCACAATATCTCACCATCTTTCTCTCACAAATCTCACCATCTTTCTCTCTCACAATATCTCACCATCTTTCTCTCTCACAATATCTCACCATCTTTCTCTCTCCAATATCTCACCATCTTTCTCTCTCACAATATCTCACCACTCTTCTCTCTCACAATATCTCACCACCTTCCTCTCACAATATCTCACCATCTTTCTCTCACAATATCTCACCATCTTTCTCTCTCACAATATCTCACCATCTTTCTCTCTCACAATATCTCACCATCTTCTCTCTCACAATATCTCACCATCTTTCTCTCTCACAATATCTCACCACCTTTCTCTCTCACAATACTCACCATCTTTCCTCTCACAATATCTCACCATCTTCACTCTCACAATATCTCACCACCTTTCTCTCTCACAATATCTCACCATCTTCTCTCTCACAATATCTCACCATCTTTCTCTCTCACAATATCTCACCATCCTTCTCTCTCACAATATCTCACCACTTTCTCTCTCACAATATCTCACCATCTTCTCTCTCACAATATCTCACCATCTTTCTCTCTCACAATATCTCACCATCTTTCTCTCTCACAATATCTCACCAACTTTCTCTCTCACAATATCTCACCATCTTCTCTCTCAATACTCACCATCTTACTCTCTCACAATACTCACCACCTTCTCTCTCACAATATCTCACCACCACTTTCTCTCTCACAATATCTCACCATCTTCTCTCTCACAATATCTCACCAACCTTTCTCTCTCACAATATCTCACCATCTTCTCTCTCACAATATCTCACCAACTTCTCTCTCACAATATCTCACCATCTTCCTCTCACATATCACCACCTTTCTCTCTCACAATATCTCACCATCTTTCTCTCTCACAATATCTCACCACCTTTCTCTCTCACAATATCTCACCATCTTTCTCTCTCACAATATCTCACCATCTTTCTCTCTCACAATATCTCACCATCTTCTCTCTCACAATATCTCACCATCTTTCTCTCTCACAATATCTCACCATCTTCTCTCTCACAATATCTCACCACTTCTCTCTCACAATATCTCACCACCTTTCTCTCTCACAATATCTCACCACCTTTCTCTCTCACAATATCTCACCATCTTTCTCTCACAATATCTCACCACCTTCTCTCTCACAATATCTCACCATCTTTCTCTCTCACAATATCTCACCATCTTTCTCTCTCACAATATCTCACCATCTTCTCTCTCACAATATCTCACCACCTTTCTCTCTCACAATATCTCACCATCTTCTCTCTCACAATATCTCACCACCTTCTCTCTCACAATATCTCACCATCTTTCTCTCTCAATATCTCACCAACTTTCTCTCACAATATCTCACCAACTTTCTCTCTCACAATATCTCACCATCTTCTCTCTCACAATATCTCACCATCTTTCTCTCTCACAATATCTCACCACATCTCTCTCACAAATCTCACCATCTTTCTCTCTCACAATATCTCACCATCTTTCTCTCTCACAATATCTCACCATCTTTCTCTCTCACAATATCTCACCATCTTCTCTCTCACAATATCTCACCATCTTTCTCTCTCACAATATCTCACCATCTTTCTCTCTCACAATATCTCACCATCTTCTCTCTCACAATATCTCACCACCTTTCTCTCTCACAATATCTCACCATCTTTCTCTCTCACAATATCTCACCATCTTTCTCTCTCACAATATCTCACCATCTTCTCTCTCACAATATCTCACCATCTTTCTCTCTCACAATATCTCACCATCTTTCTCTCTCACAATATCTCACCATCTTTCTCTCTCACAATATCTCACCACCTTTCTCTCTCACAATATCTCACCATCTTTCTCTCTCTCAATATCTCACCATCTTTCTCTCTCACAATATCTCACCAACTTTCTCTCTCACAATATCTCACCACCTTTCTCTCTCACAATATCTCACCATCTTCTCTCTCACAATATCTCACCATCTTTCTCTCACAATATCTCACCATCTTCTCTCTCACAATATCTCACCATCTTTCTCTCACAATATCTCACCATCTTTCTCTCTCACAATATCTCACCATCTTTCTCTCTCACAATATCTCACCACCTTTCTCTCTCACAATATCTCACCACTCTTTCTCTCTCACAATATCTCACCATCTTTCTCTCACAATATCTCACCATCTTTCTCTCACAATATCTCACCATCTTTCTCTCTCACAATATCTCACCAATCTTCTCTCACAATATCTCACCAACTTTCTCTCTCACAATATCTCACCATCTTTCTCTCTCACAATATCTCACCATCTTTCTCTCTCACAATATCTCACCATCTTTCTCTCTCACAATATCTCACCATCTTTCTCTCTCACAATATCTCACCATCTTCTCTCACAATATCTCACCATCATTCTCTCTCACAAATCTCACCATCTTCTCTCTCACAATATCTCACCATCTTTCTCTCTCACAATATCTCACCATCTTTCTCTCTCACAATATCTCACCACCTTTCTCTCTCACAATATCTCACCATCTTTCTCTCTCTCAATATCTCACCATCTTTCTCTCTCACAATATCTCACCACCTTTCTCTCTCACAATATCTCACCATCTTTCTCTCTCACAATATCTCACCATCTTTCTCTCTCACAATATCTCACCACCTTTCTCTCTCACAATATCTCACCATCTTTCTCTCTCACAATATCTCACCATCTTTCTCTCTCACAATACTCACCACCTTCTCTCTCACAATATCTCACCATCTTTCTCTCACAATATCTCACCATCTTTCTCTCACAATATCTCACCTTCTTTCTCTCTCACAATATCTCACCATCTTTCTCTCTCACAATATCTCACCACCTTTCTCTCTCTCAATATCTCACCATCTTTCCTCTCTCTCAATATCTCACCATCTTTCTCTCTCTCAATATCTCACCATCTTTCTCTCTCACAATATCTCACCATCTTTCTCTCACAATATCTCACCATCTTTCTCTCTCACAATATCTCACCTTCTTTCTCTCTCACAATATCTCACCATCTTTCTCTCTCACAATATCTCACCATCTTTCTCTCTCACAATATCTCACCATCTTTCTCTCTCACAATATCTCACCATCTTTCTCTCTCACAATATCTCACCATCTTTCTCTCTCTCAATATCTCACCATCTTTCTCTCACAATATCTCACCATCTTTCTCTCTCACAATATCTCACCATCTTTCTCTCTCACAATATCTCACCATCTTTCTCTCTCTCAATATCTCACCATCTTTCTCTCACAATATCTCACCATCTTTCTCTCTCTCAATATCTCACCATCTTTCTCTCTCACAATATCTCACCATCTTTCTCTCTCACAATATCTCACCATCTTTCTCTCTCACAATATCTCACCATCTTTCTCTCTCACAATATCTCACCATCTTTCTCTCTCACAATATCTCACCATCTTTCTCTCTCACAATATCTCACCATCTTTCTCTCTCACAATATCTCACCATCTTTCTCTCTCACAATATCTCACCATCTTTCTCTCTCACAATATCTCACCATCTTTCTCTCTCACAATATCTCACCATCTTTCTCTCTCACAATATCTCACCATCTTTCTCTCTCACAATATCTCACCATCTTTCTCTCTCTCAATATCTCACCATCTTTCTCTCTCACAATATCTCACCATCTTTCCTCTCTCACAATATCTCACCATCTTTCTCTCTCACAATATCTCACCACCTTTCTCTCTCACAATATCTCACCATCTTTCCTCTCTCACAATATCTCACCACCTTTCTCTCTCAATATCTCACCATCTTTCTCTCTCTCAATATCTCACCTTCTTTCTCTCTCACAATATCTCACCACCTTTCTCTCTCACAATATCTCACCATCTTTCTCTCTCACAATATCTCACCATCTTTCTCTCTCTCAATATCTCACCATCTTTCTCTCTCTCAATATCTCACCATCTTTCTCTCTCACAATATCTCACCATCTTTCTCTCTCACAATATCTCACCATCTTTCTCTCTCTCAATATCTCACCATCTTTCTCTCTCACAATATCTCACCATCTTTCTCTCACAATATCTCACCATCTTTCTCTCTCTCAATATCTCGCCCTTCTTTCTCTCTCTCAATATCTCACCTTCTTTCTCTCTCTCAATATCTCACCATCTTTCTCTCTCTCAATATCTCACCATCTTTCTCTCACAATATCTCACCATCTTTCTCTCTCACAATATCTCACCATCTTTCTCTCTCACAATATCTCACCATCTTTCTCTCTCACAATATCTCACCATCTTTCTCTCTCACAATATCTCACCATCTTTCTCTCTCACAATATCTCACCATCTTTCTCTCTCTCAATATCTCACCATCTTTCTCTCTCACAATATCTCACCATCTTTCTCTCTCACAATATCTCACCATCTTTCTCTCTCACAATATCTCACCATCTTCTCTCTCACAATATCTCACCATCTTTCTCTCTCACAATATCTCACCATCTTTCTCTCTCACAATATCTCACCATCTTCTCTCACAATATCTCACCATCTTTCTCTCTCAATATCTCACCATCTTTCTCTCTCACAATATCTCACCATCTTCTCTCTCTCAATATCTCACCATCTTTCTCTCTCACAATATCTCACCATCTTTCTCTCTCTCAATATCTCACCATCTTTCTCTCTCTCAATATCTCACCATCTTTCTCTCTCTCAATATCTCACCATCTTTCTCTCACAATATCTCACCATCTTTCTCTCTCACAATATCTCACCTTCTTTCTCTCTCACAATATCTCACCTTCTTTCTCTCTCACAATATCTCACCATCTTTCTCTCTCACAATATCTCACCTTCTTTCTCTCTCACAATATCTCACCATCTTTCTCTCTCACAATATCTCACCATCTTTCTCTCTCACAATATCTCACCATCTTTCTCTCACAATATCTCACCATCTTTCTCTCACAATATCTCACCATCTTTCTCTCTCACAATATCTCACCATCTTTCTCTCTCACAATATCTCACCATCTTTCTCTCTCACAATATCTCACCATCTTCTCTCTCACATATCTCACCACCTTTCTCTCTCACAATATCTCACCATCTTTCTCTCTCACAATATCTCACCATCTTCTCTCTCATAATATCTCACCATCTTTCTCTCTCACAATATCTCACCACCTTTCTCTCTCACAATATCTCACCATCTTTCTCTCTCACAATATCTCACCATCTTTCTCTCTCACAATATCTCACCATCTTTCTCTCTCACAATATCTCACCATCTTTCTCTCTCACAATATCTCACCATCTTTCTCTCTCACAATATCTCACCATCTTTCTCTCACAATATCTCACCATCTTTCTCTCTCACAATATCTCACCATCTTTCTCTCTCACAATATCTCACCATCTTTCTCTCTCACAATATCTCACCTTCTTTCTCTCTCACAATATCTCACCTTCTTTCTCTCTCACAATATCTCACCATCTTTCTCTCTCAATATCTCACCATCTTTCTCTCTCACAATATCTCACCATCTTTCTCTCTCAATATCTCACCATCTTTCTCTCACAATATCTCACCATCTTTCTCTCTCACAATATCTCACCATCTTTCTCTCTCACAATATCTCACCACCTTTCTCTCTCACAATATCTCACCATCTTTCTCTCACAATATCTCACCATCTTTCTCTCTCACAATATCTCACCATCTTTCTCTCTCACAATATCTCACCATCTTTCTCTCTCACAATATCTCACCACCTTTCTCTCTCACAATATCTCACCATCTTTCTCTCTCAATATCTCACCATCTTTCTCTCACAATATCTCACCATCTTTCTCTCTCACAATATCTCACCATCTTTCTCTCTCACAATATCTCACCATCTTTCTCTCTCACAATATCTCACCACCTTTCTCTCTCACAATATCTCACCATCTTTCTCTCTCACAATATCTCACCACCTTTCTCTCTCACAATATCTCACCATCTTCTCTCTCACAATATCTCACCATCTTTCTCTCTCACAATATCTCACCATCTTTCTCTCACAATATCTCACCTTCTTTCTCTCTCACAATATCTCACCTTCTTTCTCTCTCACAATATCTCACCACCTTTCTCTCTCACAATATCTCACCACCTTTCTCTCTCACAATATCTCACCATCTTTCTCTCACAATATCTCACCATCTTTCTCTCACAATATCTCACCATCTTTCTCTCTCACAATATCTCACCATCTTTCTCTCACAATATCTCACCTTCTTTCTCTCTCACAATATCTCACCATCTTTCTCTCTCACAATATCTCACCATCTTTCTCTCTCACAATATCTCACCATCTTTCTCTCTCACAATATCTCACCATCTTTCTCTCACAATATCTCACCATCTTTCTCTCACAATATCTCACCATCTTTCTCTCACAATATCTCACCTTCTTTCTCTCTCACAATATCTCACCATCTTTCTCTCTCACAATATCTCACCATCTTTCTCTCTCACAATATCTCACCATCTTTCTCTCTCAATATCTCACCATCTTTCTCTCTCACAATATCTCACCATCTTTCTCTCACAATATCTCACCTTCTTTCTCTCTCACAATATCTCACCATCTTTCTCTCTCACAATATCTCACCACCTTTCTCTCTCTCCATATCTCACCATCTTTCCTCTCTCTCAATATCTCACCATCTTTCTCTCTCACAATATCTCACCACCTTTCTCTCTCTCAATATCTCACCATCTTTCCTCTCTCTCAATATCTCACCATCTTTCCTCTCTCTCAATATCTCACCATCTTTCTCTCTCACAATATCTCACCACCTTTCTCTCTCTCAATATCTCACCATCTTTCCTCTCTCTCAATATCTCACCATCTTTCTCTCTCACAATATCTCACCACCTTTCTCTCTCTCAATATCTCACCATCTTTCCTCTCTCTCAATATCTCACCATCTTTCTCTCTCTCAATATCTCACCACCTTTCTCTCTCACAATATCTCACCATCTTTCTCTCACAATATCTCACCATCTTTCTCTCTCTCAATATCTCACCATCTTTCTCTCTCACAATATCTCACCATCTTTCTCTCTCACAATATCTCACCATCTTTCTCTCTCTCAATATCTCACCTTCTTTCTCTCTCACAATATCTCACCATCTTTCTCTCTCTCAATATCTCACCATCTTTCTCTCTCACAATATCTCACCTTCTTTCTCTCTCACAATATCTCACCATCTTTCTCTCTCACAATATCTCACCTTCTTTCTCTCTCACAATATCTCACCATCTTTCTCTCTCACAATATCTCACCATCTTTCTCTCTCACAATATCTCACCATCTTTCTCTCTCACATCTTTCTCTCACAATATCTCACCATCTTTCTCTCTCTCAATATCTCACCATCTTTCTCTCTCACAATATCTCACCATCTTTCTCTCACAATATCTCACCATCTTTCTCTCACAATATCTCACCATCTTTCTCTCTCTCAATATCTCACCTTCTTTCTCTCTCTCAATATCTCATCTTCTTCTCTCTCTCAATATCTCACCATCTTTCTCTCTCTCAATATCTCACCATCTTTCTCTCACAATATCTCACCATCTTTCTCTCTCACAATATCTCACCATCTTTCTCTCTCACAATATCTCACCATCTTTCTCTCTCACAATATCTCACCATCTTTCTCTCTCACAATATCTCACCATCTTTCTCTCTCTCAATATCTCACCATCTTTCTCTCTCACAATATCTCACCATCTTTCTCTCTCACAATATCTCACCATCTTTCTCTCTCACAATATCTCACCATCTTTCTCTCTCACAATATCTCACCATCTTTCTCTCTCACCATCTTTCTCTCACAATATCTCACCATCTTTCTCTCTCTCAATATCTCACCATCTTTCTCTCTCACAATATCTCACCATCTTTCTCTCACAATATCTCACCATCTTTCTCTCACAATATCTCACCATCTTTCTCTCTCACAATATCTCACCTTCTTTCTCTCTCTCAATATCTCACCTTCTTTCTCTCTCTCAATATCTCACCATCTTTCTCTCTCTCAATATCTCACCATCTTTCTCTCACAATATCTCACCATCTTTCTCTCTCACAAT
>OZ024741.1:129369025-129419025 GCA_964016885.1 Eledone cirrhosa
CACACCACACACCCCACAACACACGACCCATCACTCCCCCAATCTAACCACTCACCCCTCATCACACCCCACAAACACTCCCCACTCACCCCACAAACCCACACCACACTCCTCAACTCACCACCTCTCTCCCCATCAAACACTCCCTACAAACCCATCTACACACTCCAACACCCCACATCTCTCTCACCCACTCACCACAAACACAATCACCCTCAATCACCCCCCAATATCACACTCCTCACACACACACTACCTCTCACATCACTCCCACTTCTCTCTCAACTCACTCCCTCAATACTCACACCAACTCACCCTCAAACACACTCTCTCACCCCTCATACTCACTCTCCACTCACACCCCACTATACACTCATCTCTCCCATAACCTCCCCGCTTCTCACTCTCCCATCACTCTACCTCTCACTTCTTCTCTCTCACACTCTCCCCATCATTCTCTCTCACATATCACCCCACTCTCATCTCATCTCCCACTCACTCCCAATAACTCACCATCTTTTCTCTCTCTAATCTCACCTTCTTTCTCTCTCCACTATCTCACCTCGTTCTCTCTCACTCACCCTCTTCCTCTCTCACAATCACCCTATCACTCTCTCATAACTCACCACTTCTCTCTCTCCTATCCCCAGCTTTCACTCTCATAACTCACCTCTTCTCTCTCAATATCTCACCATCTTTCTCTCTCACACATCTCCCCAACTTTCTCTCTCATATCTCACCACTTTCTCTCTCAATATCTCACCATCTTTCTCTCTCACAATATCTCACATCTTTCTCTCTCACAATATCTCACTCTTCTCTCTCTCATACTCACCTTCTTACTCTCTCTCCACCTAATCTCACCTCTTTCTTCTCACATATCTCACCATCTTTCTCTCTCTCAATATCTCACCATCTTCTCTCTCACAATATCTCACCATCTTTCTCTCTCAATATCTCACCATCTTTCTCACTCAATATCTCACCATCTTTCTCTCTCACATATCTCACCATCTTTCTCTCTCTCAATATCACACCTTCTTTCTCTCTCTCAATATCTCACCATCTATCTCTCTCTCAATATCTCACCATCTTTCTCTCTCAATATCTCACCATCTTTCTCTCTCACAATATCTCACCTTCTTTCTCTCTCAATATCTCACCATCTTTCTCTCTCTCAATATCTCACCTTCTTTCTCTCTCAATATCTCACCATCTTTCTCTCTCTCAATATCTCACCTTCTTTCTCTCTCTCAATATCTCACCTCTTTCTCTCTCTCAATATCTCACCATCTTCTCTCTCTCAATATCTCACCTTCTTTCTCTCTCCATATCTCACCCTTCTTCTCTCTCTCAATATCTCACCTTCTTTCTCTCTCAATATCTCACACTTCTCTCTCAATATCTCCTTCTTCTCTCTCAATATCTCACCATCTTCTCTCTCAATATCTCACCTTCTTTCTCTCTCTCAATATCTCACCTTCTTTCTCTCTCACAATATCTCACCATCTTTCTCTCTCTCAATATCTCACCATCTTTCTCTCTCCAATATCTCACCATCTTCTCTCTCTCAATATCTCACCATCTTTCTCTCTCAAATCTCACCATCTTTCTCTCTCTCAATATCTCACCTTCTTCTCTCTCTCAATATCTCACCATCTTTCTCTCTCAATATCTCACCTTCTTCTCTCTCTCAATATCTCACCTCTTCTCTCTCTCAATATCTCACCTTCTTCTCTCTCTCAATATCTCACCTTCTTTCTCTCTCTCAATATCTCACCATCTTTCTCTCCTCAATATCTCACCATCTTTCTCTCTCTCAATATCTCACCTCTTCTCTCTCTCAATATCTCACCTTCTTTCTCTCTCTCAATATCTCACCTTCTTCTCTCTCTCAATATCTCACCTTCTTTCTCTCTCACAATATCTCACCATCTTTCTCTCTCTCAATATCTCACCATCTTTCTCTCTCAATATCTCACCTTCTTTCTCTCTCTCAATATCTCACCTTCTTTCTCTCTCAATATCTCACCATCTTCTCTCTCAATATCTCACCATCTTTCTCTCTCTCAATATCTCACCTTCTTTCTCTCTCTCAATATCTCACCTTCTTCTCTCTCTCAATATCTCACCATCTTTCTCTCTCTCAATATCTCACCTCTTTCTCTCTCAATATCTCACCTTCTTTCTCTCTCTCAATATCTCACCATCTTCTCTCTCAATATCTCACCATCTTTCTCTCTCTCAATATCTCACCATCTTTCTCTCTCAATATCTCACCTTCTTCTCTCTCTCAATATCTCACCTTCTTCTCTCTCAATATCTCACCTTCTTTCTCTCTCTCAATATCTCACCTTCTTTCTCTCTCTCAATATCTCACCTTCTTCTCTCTCAATATCTCACCATCTTTCTCTCTCAATATCTCACCATCTTTCTCTCTCTCAATATCTCACCATCTTTCTCTCTCTCAATATCTCACCTTCTTTCTCTCTCTCAATATCTCACCTTCTTTCTCTCTCTCAATATCTCACCATCTTTCTCTCTCAATATCTCACCATCTTCTCTCTCTCAATATCTCACCATCTTTCTCTCTCTCAATATCTCACCTCTTTCTCTCTCTCAATATCTCACCATCTTTCTCTCTCTCAATATCTCACCTTCTTCTCTCTCTCAATATCTCACCATCTTTCTCTCTCTCAATATCTCACCATCTTTCTCTCTCAATATCTCACCATCTTTCTCTCTCCATATCTCACCATCTTTCTCTCTCTCAATATCTCACCTTCTTTCTCTCTCTCAATATCTCACCATCTTTCTCTCTCAATATCTCACCATCTTCTCTCTCTCAATATCTCACCATCTTTCTCTCTCACAATATCTCACCATCTTTCTCTCTCACAATATCTCACCATCTTCTCTCTCTCAATATCTCACCATCTTCTCTCTCTCAATATCTCACCATCTTCTCTCTCACAATATCTCACCATCTTTCTCTCTCTCAATATCTCACCATCTTCTCTCTCTCAATATCTCACCATCTTTCTCTCTCTCAATATCTCACCATCTTTCTCTCTCTCAATATCTCACCATCTTTCTCTCTCTCAATATCTCACCATCTTCTCTCTCTCAATATCTCACCATCTTTCTCTCTCTCAATATCTCACCATCTTTCTCTCTCTCATATCTCACCATCTTTCTCTCTCAATATCTCACCATCTTTCTCTCTCTCAATATCTCACCTTCTTCTCTCTCTCAATATCTCACCATCTTTCTCTCTCACAATATCTCACCATCTTTCTCTCTCAATATCTCACCATCTTTCTCTCTCTCAATATCTCACCATCTTTCTCTCTCTCAATATCTCACCACTTTCTCTCTCAATATCTCACCATCTTTCTCTCTCAATATCTCACCATCTTTCTCTCTCATATCTCACCTTCTTTCTCTCTCAATATCTCACCATCTTTCTCTCTCTCAATATCTCACCATCTTCTCTCTCTCAATATCTCACCATCTTTCTCTCTCTCAATATCTCACCATCTTTCTCTCTCAATATCTCACCATCTTTCTCTCTCAATATCTCACCATCTTCTCTCTCTCAATATCTCACCATCTTTCTCTCTCTCAATATCTCACCATCTTTCTCTCTCAATATCTCACCATCTTTCTCTCTCTCAATATCTCACCATCTTCTCTCTCAATATCTCACCATCTTCTCTCTCAATATCTCACCATCTTTCTCTCTCACATATCTCACCATCTTTCTCTCTCTCAATATCTCACCATCTTTCTCTCTCAATATCTCACCATCTTTCTCTCTCTCAATATCTCACCATCTTCTCTCTCTCAATATCTCACCATCTTCTCTCTCACAATATCTCACCATCTTTCTCTCTCTCAATATCTCACCATCTTTCTCTCTCTCAATATCTCACCATCTTCTCTCTCAATTCTCACCATCTTCTCTCACAATATCTCACCATCTTTCTCTCTCTCAATATCTCACCATCTTTCTCTCTCACAATATCTCACCATCTTCTCTCTCTCAATATCTCACCTTCTTTCTCTCTCACAATATCTCACCATCTTTCTCTCTCTCATATCTCACCATTTCTCTCTCAATATCTCACCACCTTTCTCTCTCAATATCTCACCACTTCTCTCAATATCTCACCATCTTTCTCTCTCACAATATCTCACCATCTTTCTCTCACAATATCTCACCTTCTTTCTCTCTCTCAATATCTCACCATCTTCTCTCTCTCAATATCTCACCTTCTTTCTCTCTCACAATATCTCACCATCTTTCCTCTCTCAATATCTCACCATTTCTCTCTCAATATCTCACCTCTTTCTCTCTCATATCTCACCATCTTTCTCTCTCTCAATATCTCACCATCTTTCTCTCTCTCAATATCTCACCTTCTTTCTCTCTCTCAATATCTCACCATCTTTCTCTCTCAATATCTCACATCTTTCTCTCTCAATATCTCACCATCTTTCTCTCTCTCAATATCTCACCATCTTTCTCTCTCACAATATCTCACTTCTTTCTCTCTCACAATATCTCACCATCTTCTCTCTCAATATCTCACCATCTTCTCTCTCACAATATCTCACCTTCTTTCTCTCTCCAATATCTCACCATCTTTCTCTCTCTCAATATCTCACCATCTTCTCTCTCACAATATCTCACCTTCTTCTCTCTCTCAATATCTCACCATTTTCTCTCTCTCAATATCTCACCATCTTCTCTCTCAATATCTCACCATCTTCTCTCTCACAATATCTCACCATCTTTCTCTCTCAATATCTCACCATCTTCTCTCTCAATATCTCACCATCTTCTCTCTCTCAATATCTCACCATCTTTCTCTCTCACAATATCTCACCATCTTTCTCTCTCACAATATCTCACCATCTTCTCTCTCAATATCTCACCATCTTCTCTCTCCAATATCTCACCATCTTTCTCTCTCTCAATATCTCACCATCTTTCTCTCTCAATATCTCACCATCTTCTCTCTCTCAATATCTCACCTTCTTTCTCTCTCTCAATATCTCACCTTCTTTCTCTCTCAATATCTCACCATCTTTCTCTCTCTCAATATCTCACCTTCTTTCTCTCTCTCAATATCTCACCATCTTTCTCTCTCTCAATATCTCACCTTCTTTCTCTCTCAATATCTCACCTTCTTTCTCTCTCAATATCTCACCATCTTTCTCTCTCTCAATATCTCACCTTCTTTCTCTCTCTCAATATCTCACCTTCTTTCTCTCTCAATATCTCACCTTCTTCTCTCTCAATATCTCACCTTCTTTCTCTCTCTCAATATCTCACCTTCTTCTCTCTCACAATATCTCACCTTCTTTCTCTCTCAATATCTCACCATCTTTCTCTCTCTCAATATCTCACCTTCTTTCTCTCTCAATATCTCACCATCTTTCTCTCTCATATCTCACCTTCTTTCTCTCTCTCAATATCTCACCATCTTCTCTCTCACAATATCTCACCATCTTTCTCTCTCAATATCTCACCATCTTCTCTCTCTCAATATCTCACCATCTTTCTCTCTCTCAATATCTCACCATCTTCTCTCTCTCAATATCTCACCTTCTTTCTCTCTCAATATCTCACCATCTTCTCTCTCACAATATCTCACCATCTTCTCTCTCTCAATATCTCACTTCTTTCTCTCTCTCAATATCTCACTTCTTTCTCTCTCTCAATATCTCACCTTCTTTCTCTCTCAATATCTCACCATCTTTCTCTCTCTCAATATCTCACCATCTTCTCTCTCTCAATATCTCACCATCTTCTCTCTCAATATCTCACCTTCTTTCTCTCTCTCAATATCTCACCTTCTTTCTCGCTCATATCTCACCATCTTCTCTCCTCAATATCTCACCATCTTTCTCTCTCACAATATCTCACCTTCGTTCTCTCTCTCAATATCTCACCTTCTTTCTCTCTCACAATATCTCACCTTCTTTCTCTCTCATATTCTCACCATCTTTCTCTCTCTCAATATCTCACCTTCTTCTCTCTCAATATCTCACCATCTTCTCTCTCTCAATATCTCACCTTCTGTCTCTCTCTCAATATCTCACCATCTTCTCTCTCTCAATATCTCACCATCTTCTCTCTCTCAATATCTCACCATCTTTCTCTCTCTCAATATCTCACCATCTTTCTCTCTCTCAATATCTCACCATCTTCTCTCTCTCAATATCTCACCATCTTCTCTCTCACAATATCTCACCATCTTCTCTCTCTCAATATCTCACCATCTTTCTCTCTCTCAATATCTCACCATCTTCTCTCTCTCAATATCTCACCATCTTTCTCTCTCTCAATATCTCACCATCTTCTCTCTCTCAATATCTCACCTTCTTCTCTCTCTCAATATCTCACCATCTTTCTCTCTCACAATATCTCACCATCTTTCTCTCTCTCAATATCTCACCATCTTCTCTCTCTCAATATCTCACCTTCTTCTCTCTCTCAATATCTCACCTCTTTCTCTCTCTCATATCTCACACCTTTCTCTCTCAATATCTCACCATCTTTCTCTCTCTCACAATATCTCACCATCTTCTCTCTCACATATCTCACCATCTTTCTCTCTCAATATCTCACCATCTTTCTCTCTCACAATATCTCACCTCTTTCTCTCTCAATATCTCACCATCTTTCTCTCTCTCAATATCTCACCATCTTCTCTCTCAATATCTCACCATCTTCTCTCTCACAATATCTCACCATCTTCTCTCTCAATATCTCACCTTCTTTCTCTCTCTCAATATCTCACCACCTTTCTCTCTCAATATCTCACCATCTTTCTCTCTCTCAATATCTCACCATCTTCTCTCTCTCAATATCTCACCATCTTCTCTCTCTCAATATCTCACAGCTTCTCTCTCTCAATATCTCACCATCTTTCTCTCTCAATATCTCACCATCTTTCTCTCTCTCATTATCTCACCATCTTCTCTCTCTCACAATATCTCACCATCTTTCTCTCTCTCAATATCTCACCATCTTTCTCTCTCACAATATCTCACCATCTTTCTCTCTCTCAATATCTCACCTTCTTTCTCTCTCTCAATTCTCACCACCTTTCTCTCTCAATATCTCACCATCTTTCTCTCTCTCAATATCTCACCATCTTGCTCTCTCTCACATGTCTCACCACCTTTCTCTCACAATATCTCACCATCTTTCTCTCTCTCAATATCTCACCATTTTCTCTCTCTCAATATCTCACCATCTTTCTCTCTCACATATCTCACCATCTTCTCTCTCACAATATCTCACCTTCTTTCTCTCACAATATCTCACCATCTTTCTCTCTCTCAATATCTCACCATCTTTCTCTCTCTCAATATCTCACCATCTTTCTCTCTCACAATATCTCACCATCTTTCTCTCTCTCAATATCTCACCATCTTTCTCTCACAATATCTCACCATCTTTCTCTCTCTCAATATCTCACCATCTTTCTCTCACAATATCTCACCATCTTTCTCTCTCAATATCTCACCATCTTTCTCTCACAATATCTCACCTTCTTTCTCTCTCACAATATCTCACCATCTTTCCCTCTCTCAATATCTCACCATCTTTCTCTCACAATATCTCACCATCTTTCTCTCACAATATCTCACCTTCTTTCTCTCTCTCACAATATCTCACCATCTTTCTCTCTCTCAATATCTCACCATCTTTCTCTCTCTCAATATCTCACCATCTTCTCTCTCACAATATCTCACCATCTTTCTCTCTCTCAATATCTCACCATCTTTCTCTCTCTCAATATCTCACCATCTTTCTCTCTCACAATATCTCACCATCTTTCTCTCTCTCAATATCTCACCATCTTTCTCTCACAATATCTCACCATCTTCTCTCTCTCAATATCTCACCATTTTCTCTCTCAATATCTCACCATCTTTCTCTCACAATATCTCACCATCTTTCTCTCACAATATCTCACCATCTTTCTCTCTCACAATATCTCACCATCTTTCTCTCTCACAATATCTCACCATCTTTCTCTCTCACAATATCTCACCTTCTTTCTCTCTCACAATATCTCACCATCTTTCTCTCTCTCAATATCTCACCATTTTCTCTCTCAATATCTCACCACCTTTCTCTCTCAATATCTCACCACCTTTCTCTCTCAATATCTCACCATCTTTCTCTCTCACAATATCTCACCATCTTCCTCTCTCACAATATCTCACCTTCTTTCTCTCTCTCAATATCTCACCTTCTTTCTCTCTCTCAATATCTCACCTTCTTTCTCTCTCACAATATCTCACCATCTTTCTCTCTCTCAATATCTCACCATTTTCTCTCTCAATATCTCACCACCTTTCTCTCTCAATATCTCACCATCTTTCTCTCTCTCAATATCTCACCATCTTTCTCTCTCTCAATATCTCACCTTCTTTCTCTCTCTCAATATCTCACCACCTTTCTCTCTCAATATCTCACCATCTTTCTCTCTCAATATCTCACCATCTTTTTCTCTCTCAATATCTCACCATCTTTCTCTCTCACAATATCTCACCATCTTTCTCTCTCACAATATCTCACCATCTTTCTCTCTCAATATCTCACCATCTTCCTCTCACAATATCTCACCATCTTTCTCTCTCTCAATATCTCACCTTCTTTCTCTCTCTCAATATCTCACCTTCTTTCTCTCTCACAATATCTCACCTTCTTTCTCTCTCTCAATATCTCACCATTTTCTCTCTCTCAATATCTCACCATCTTTCTCTCTCTCAATATCTCACCATCTTTCTCTCTCTCACAATATCTCACCATCTTTCTCTCACAATATCTCACCATCTTTCTCTCTCAATATCTCACCATCTTTCTCTCTCTCAATATCTCACCATCTTTCTCTCTCACAATATCTCACCATCTTTCTCTCTCACAATATCTCACCATCTTTCTCTCTCAATATCTCACCATCTTCCTCTCTCACAATATCTCACCATCTTTCTCTCTCAATATCTCACCATCTTCCTCTCTCTCAATATCTCACCATCTTTCTCTCTCTCAATATCTCACCTTCTTTCTCTCTCTCAATATCTCACCTTCTTTCTCTCTCAATATCTCACCATCTTTCCTCTCTCACAATATCTCACCTTCTTTCTCTCTCTCAATATCTCACCTTCTTTCTCTCTCTCAATATCTCACCTTCTTTCTCTCTCTAAATATCTCACCTTCTTTCTCTCTCAATATCTCACCATCTTTCTCTCTCTCAATATCTCACCTTCTTTCTCTCTCTCAATATCTCACCTTCTTTCTCTCTCAATATCTCACCTTCTTTCTCTCTCAATATCTCACCATCTTTCTCTCTCTCAATATCTCACCTTCTTCCTCTCTCACAATATCTCACCTTCTTTCTCTCTCTCAATATCTCACCATCTTTCCTCTCTCTCAATATCTCACCTTCTTTCTCTCTCAATATCTCACCATCTTTCTCTCTCAATATCTCACCTTCTTTCTCTCTCTCAATATCTCACCATCTTCCTCTCTCACAATATCTCACCATCTTTCTCTCTCAATATCTCACCATCTTCCTCTCTCTCAATATCTCACCATCTTTCTCTCTCTCAATATCTCACCTTCTTTCTCTCTCTCAATATCTCACCTTCTTTCTCTCTCAATATCTCACCATCTTTCCTCTCTCACAATATCTCACCTTCTTTCTCTCTCTCAATATCTCACCTTCTTTCTCTCTCTCAATATCTCACCTTCTTTCTCTCTCTCAATATCTCACCTTCTTTCTCTCTCAATATCTCACCATCTTTCTCTCTCTCAATATCTCACCATCTTTCCTCTCTCACAATATCTCACCTTCTTTCTCTCTCTCAATATCTCACCTTCTTTCTCTCTCTCAATATCTCACCTTCTTTCTCTCTCTCAATATCTCACCATCTTTCTCTCTCAATATCTCACCTTCTTTCTCTCTCTCAATATCTCACCTTCTTTCTCTCTCAATATCTCACCATCTTTCTCTCTCTCAATATCTCACCATCTTTCCTCTCTCACAATATCTCACCTTCTTTCTCTCTCTCAATATCTCACCTTCTTCCTCTCTCACAATATCTCACCTTCTTTCTCTCTCTCAATATCTCACCATCTTTCCTCTCTCTCAATATCTCACCTTCTTTCTCTCTCAATATCTCACCATCTTTCCTCTCTCTCAATATCTCACCTTCTTTCTCTCTCTCAATATCTCACCATCTTTCTCTCTCTCAATATCTCACCATCTTTCTCTCTCTCAATATCTCACCATCTTTCTCTCTCACAATATCTCACCATCTTTCTCTCTCACAATATCTCACCATCTTTCTCTCTCTCAATATCTCACCATCTTTCTCTCTCTCAATATCTCACCATCTTTCTCTCTCACAATATCTCACCATCTTTCTCTCTCACAATATCTCACCATCTTTCTCTCTCTCAATATCTCACCATCTTTCTCTCTCACAATATCTCACCATCTTTCTCTCTCTCAATATCTCACCTTCTTTCTCTCTCACAATATCTCACCATCTTTCTCTCTCTCAATATCTCACCATCTTTCTCTCTCTCAATATCTCACCATCTTTCTCTCTCTCAATATCTCACCATTTTTCCTCTCTCTCACAATATCTCACCTTCTTTCTCTCTCACAATATCTCACCATCTTTCTCTCTCTCAATATCTCACCATCTTTCTCTCTCTCAATATCTCACCATCTTTCTCTCTCTCAATATCTCACCTTCTTTCTCTCTCACAATATCTCACCATCTTTCTCTCTCACAATATCTCACCATCTTTCTCTCTCTCAATATCTCACCAGCTTTCTCTCTCACAATATCTCACCATCTTTCTCTCTCTCAATATCTCACCATCTTTCTCTCTCTCAATATCTCACCATCTTTCTCTCTCTCAATATCTCACCATCTTTCTCTCTCTCAATATCTCACCTTCTTTCTCTCTCACAATATCTCACCATCTTTCTCTCTCTCAATATCTCACCATCTTTCTCTCTCTCAATATCTCACCTTCTTTCTCTCTCTCAATATCTCACCATCTTTCTCTCTCTCAATATCTCACCTTCTTTCTCTCTCTCAATATCTCACCATCTTTCCTCTCTCTCACCTTCACAACATCTCACCCTCTCTCTCACCTTCACAACATCTCACCCTCTCTATGTCTCTGTCCACTACAGGTCACACAGTGCCATGTACCAGTTTCCCCTCAACGATCACTACGTCCAACAACACCACCTCTGCTGTCTCACTAGAAGGTGCAACAGCTGCAGCAGTAACAACCAGTCAACACAACAGTGCCGCTAATGCATCTGCACCGTATTGCAACTTGAAGCTACGCAGCGCTGGTAGCTCATCGCGACCGAGACCATCTGCAGGCCACAGTCCACCAGGGTATCGGTCAACAACAAAACAGATGCTCAATACAGTTGGTAACAATGTCCAAGGGGTCAATCCCAGTGGATTTATGGCCACCAGCAGTAGTTTAACAACCCCACCAATCAAAACTAATGTTTCATCATCATCACCATCATCATCAGCAGCATTACAATCTCGATTCATGACCCCACCAACGAAAGAAGTGACCCACCACCACTTAAAAGGTGCACTGGAGAAGGTTCCGCCCCTCTATCAGCTTACAGAAGACCATTCAGATCATATGGCACAGCAGTGAGTTCATCTTTGTTGTTTGTGTTGTTGATGCAATAGTTGTTGTTAGTCTTAATGTAATAGTTGTTGTTGTTGCTAATGCATTCATTAGTTATTACTGTTGTTAGTGTAATAGATGTTCATCATCATCATCATCATACATCCATCTTCCACGCTTGCATGGGTTTGGACGGGGGTTTTCCCACTTGAGGCAAGATTGGTTGTCCTGCTCGTATAGGACTGTCTGGCGGGTTTTCTACGGCTGGATGCCCTTCCTAACACCAACCACGTTTACAGTGTATTGTCTAATATCATCATAGATGTTGTTAAGATATCATATGATGGCAGATGTTAAAACAAATAAAAAAGAAAGAATGAATTGTTGTTGTTTAGCAACAACAACAACTATTACACTAACAACAGTAATAACTATTGCTAATGCATTCATTAGTTATTACTGTTGTTAGTGTAATAGTTGTTGTTGCTAAACAACAACAATTCATTCTTTCTTTTTCATTTGTTTTAACATCTGCCATCATATGATATCTTAACAAAATCTATGATGATATTAGACAATACAATTGCAAGTTTGACACCACACAGGCCCATTCATATATACATATATGAGGTCAAGCTGAAGTATACATCCAGTGAGGCCTCCAGTCCACACTGTAAAGTCTTTGTGATGACAACACAGCAAAAAGCACCCAGCCCAAACTGTCAAGTGGTCATGTACGTGTCGCAACAAAAAGCACCCAGTAGTCACTGTAAATGAGGTTGGTGCTAGGAAAGGCATCCAGCTGTAGAAACCAAGCCAACATCAGTTCTGTATGAGCAAGACATGGTCACCTGACCTGGTATTGCTCACAACAGGATAACTCATGCCTGTGTGGAAAAGTGAACGTTAAATGGTGATGATGATATATGGTAGTTTTTTATTCTCTCAAATTGGTACTTATACTCACCATCATTGTCATCATCATCAATTTTATGTCCACCTTCCACACTGTTATGAGTTACATGGGTTGTCATGGTCTGAAATCAGACCGGTCAGAAAAACCTCATCTTGCTCATATTTTCCATATTTGGCATGTTTTCTACAGTTGGATGCCCTTCCTAACATCAACCACCTTACAGAATGGACTAGGTGTGATTTTTTATGGCATCATCACAGCCATTTTACAGAATAATTGACTGGGTGCATTTTATTTCAACACCAACCCTAACACTTTATAAGGTGGATTGGGTTTATTTTATCAGGCACCAGCACTAGAGAAGGTGTCAATGCTCATTCAGATGAAAGAGTCCTCAAAGACTCTATACTGTCTCCATTCAATTACCAAACACTGTAGCCTTCTGTCTCTCACCACCTTTACTATTAGTCCTACTGTGCTTGCACTGTCTAATATAACTTGCAATTTTAGCTATTAATTAATAAAGAAAATCTATGGGTTTTTCATATTTGCCTTTTTTATTTTCTGTTTCTATTATATAATCAGATCTGACGTATGTGACTCTTTTACATGGTCACTTTTTAGTGAAAAATCCCGCAGGATCTTACAGTAAATATTTTCAATAGTGATTTCTCACCGGTGATGGTACCACATCTTATCTACATTCAAATTTCTTTTCTACCAAACTCTCACTGTATCATGTGGTATTGTTTTGTTTTATGTGCTGTCTTGCTACTTTCACACACATGCACACTATATATGTATGTGTGTGTAAATTTATATATATATATTCCTCCATACACATGCACGCATGTGTTTGTGTATATATCATGACTCATACACTGTTCACTTTCTTGACATTGTACATTATTCTATGTACTATACATACACCTTTGATGAGTTGTTGTGCACCTGAACACTATACACAATAATTTTTATCATTTATATATATATATATGATTACTTTAAAAACGGACATTAAATGTTGATGTCTTTCCAATATGTCTACCTGAAGATTTGTTGACAAGTTGAATATATAGCATAATAATGAAGCAAGTAATAAACGCCTGTTTTATGGTAGAAAATAAAATACTCATTACAATTCATTTCATAGATCAGATTCCCTCCAAACCTTTCATACTTGTTTCTCTCCGCACCTGCCACATGCCTGAGGTACCAATCCAGATACAAGCATAGAAAGCAGTACATGCTCCAAATATGCTTCCCCTCTCATAATGCTGCTCCACAACAACAAAAAAACAAACTTTATCCACCATGTTTACCAATCTGATGTCACAACAACAAAAGCACTCCATCCATCCTGTAACATGGTTGGTGTTAGGAAGGACATCTAGCCATAGAAACCAAGCCAAAATATAGATCCATCCATATGAGCAAGACATGGTCACCTGACCTCATTTGTTTCATAGTGTGACAACCTAGCTAACCCTTGCAAGCATGGAAAATGGACATTAAATGATGATATATCATCATCATCATCATCACCGTTTTACGTCCGTTCTTCCATGCTAGCATGGGTTAGACGGATATATATATATGTATAGATATATATTAGGAAAATAAGAAATTAGTAGAAAATGCTAATAGAATTTTCTCATAGAAAAACAGAAAAACATCCCACAGGGAAGCATAAAAGTAGATGTAAAATGCTCCTGCTGGTGATGATTATCATTGCCATTTAACATCTATTTTCCATGTTTCTATGCGGTAGACAGACTGTGGCTTGACTTGTCAAGTGACTATATCCTGCTTGTTGCTCTGTTTTGGGTTTGGTTTTTACAGCTGTATGCTCTTCCTAATGCCAACCACTTTACAGTGTGTGCAGGGACCACTTCATTATGTATCCAGCACTACCATATAAGTTATGTAATATTTCTAATGGCAGTACAGGCTATCAATAAGGGGACGAATGAATTCAATATTGGTTCTATGAGAGTCTTTCCACCCTATTGTATATATATATATTATGTTAAATGTATATAATTTTCCTAAATTTTGGGAAATGTTTTGTTTAGCACTTGATATTGTGTCACCTTCTCTTTCTATTTAATCATGTTATACAGACCTGTCAACTCTCCTCGTCAGACCAATGTCTTCTCTTGTGAAAATGGGTATAGCTTTCATTATGTAAAATCTCCCCATTTTAGCCTCATTTCTCACCGTTTTGGAGCTCTTTTTTTTCATGGTACTCCGTTTGAGATTTTAGAGCTTGCCAGGTCTGTGTTATACGTCCAGCTTCAACCAGTTTCAAAACTCTTACTGCAACTCTTTCTCAAAGTTATTATCTTACTCTTACTCACGTTATTATCTTACTCTTACTCACGTTATTTTTTATCCTCCTACTGTTCCACACTTTTGTTTTCACAGCCTTTTCTGTGCATCTTTATCATTTAATTGTTGGTGTTGACAACCAATTATTTAACAATTTGTCAACATTAATAGAACTTTGTGTACTTCTTACTCATGTTCTTGTCTATATCCAAATTCTTCCAATGTTTCCTAAGTCACCCTGATGTTCACACATCTAGCTACAAACTTAAAATCTTCTAAAAGATTTATGGCAAAGCACTCCTTATGGTAAATGGTTAACGCACTCACCTGGTACATGAGAGAGGCCAAGTTCGATTCTTCACAGGTACCTCTGCATCCAGTAGTATTTACCTGATTGTCTCAACTATTATTTGTAGTTATTGACTATTGTTATACTCATTTGCAAGCAAGGGAAGGTGGACGTAAAATAAATAAATAAATAAAATATTACATTTCAAATTACTGAATTATCTCCCTTTTCGTGTCAAAACGCTTATGGTGTGATTCGCGTCCGATTGTTGCACTTAGTGGTGAATTGCACCCCCTTTGTTTTCTTTTATTTGTATATATTATAGGGTGTTCGTTAGTAAACATGGTATTATTGTTTTTATACAACTGTGAATAAAAGTCATATATATATATATTTATTCTCAATAATATTTCTAAAATGTTTCAGTCTGTACTCCTACTAACTTCTGTCTCTCTTTCTCTCCCTTACTCATTATCCATGAACAGAAATCTCAGTTTCTCCAGCATGCCCAATAACAACCACCAGCACCACCAACCAATGCTGGGTTTAGCATCTTCCAGTAACAATGGAGACATTCCACAGACCGGCAACTCTGACCACCAGCCACCACCAGATGACACTTCAGCAATCCACTGTGAAGATATTTCGCAGTGTTTTGAACAAGTTCAAAACAACGTCGACCAAATGAGACATTGTGAGTTATCTCCCCATGTTTTATCTTAATTTTTTTTCTCCTTCCTTTTTGTTTTTTTGTATGATGCCTAAATCAGAAACCATTATTATCATTTACTAAGGGCAGTGAATTGGCAGTATCGGTAGAGGGTTGGACGCCATGTTTTCTAGCATAATTACGTCCCTTTACAGTCTGAGTTCAAATCCCACCGAGGTTAACTTTGCCTTTCATCCTTACGGGGTCGATAAAATAAAGTACCAGTAATGTACTGTGTAATTGCTGGCCTTGTGCCTAAAGTAGAAACAATTATTATCATTACTATTAGGCGGTGGATTGGCAGTATCGGCAGAGGGTCGGACGCCATGCTTTGCAACATAGAGTTATATCCCTTTACAGTCTGAGTTCAAATCCTGCTGAGTTTAGCTTTGCCTTTCGTCCTTACGGGGTCGATAAAATAAAGTATCAGTAATGTACTGGGATCGATTTAATTGATTTTCACCTCCCCCAAAATTGTTTAAGTGACTTCCAATCTGCTACTGTGGTCAAGTTAAAATGACCAAATATGTATAAAACCCTTGTGTATGTATGGGTATATGTTTGTGTCATCATCATCTCTATTTTGCATTTATTTTCTATGCTATCATGGTTTAGATAGGCTGTCATGTTCTGAGGCCTAGACAAGTCAGATAACTATCTTGCTCATACATTCAAGTCAGTTTTATTATGGCACCCACATTACCACATCATAAGGTAGGCTGGGTGCATTTTATCATGGCACCAGCACTACCATTTTATAAAGTGGGCTGGGTAAATTTTATCATGGCACCAGCACTATCATTTTACAAAGTGGGATGGGTGAATTTTATCATGGCACCAGCACTACCATTTTACAAAGTGGGATGGGTGAATTTTATCATGACACCAGCACTACCATTTTACAAAGTGGGCTGGGTGAATTTTATCATGGCACCAGCACTACCATTTTACAAAGTGGGATGGGTGAATTTTATCATGGCACCAGCACTATCATTTTACAAAGTGGGATGGGTGAATTTTATCATGGCACCAGCACTATCATTTTACAAAGTGGGATGGGTGAATTTTATCATGGCACCAGCACTATCATTTTACAAAGTGGGATGGGTGAATTTTATCATGGCACCAGCACTATCATTTTACAAAGTGGGATGGGTGAATTTTATCATGGCACCAGCACTATCATTTTACAAAGTGGGATGGGTGAATTTTATCATGGCACCAGCACTATCATTTTACAAAGTGGGATGGGTGAATTTTATCATGGCACCAGCACTACCATTTTACAAAGTGGGATGGGTGAATTTTATCATGGCACCAGCACTATCATTTTACAAAGTGGGATGGGTGAATTTTATCATGGCACCAGCACTACCATTTTACAAAGTGGGATGGGTGAATTTTATCATGACACCAGCACTACCATTTTACAAAGTGGGCTGGGTGAATTTTATCATGGCACCAGCACTACCATTTTACAAAGTGGGATGGGTGAATTTTATCATGGCACCAGCACTATCATTTTACAAAGTGGGATGGGTGAATTTTATCATGGCACCAGCACTATCATTTTACAAAGTGGGATGGGTGAATTTTATCATGGCACCAGCACTATCATTTTACAAAGTGGGATGGGTGAATTTTATCATGGCACCAGCACTATCATTTTACAAAGTGGGATGGGTGAATTTTATCATGGCACCAGCACTATCATTTTACAAAGTGGGATGGGTGAATTTTATCATGGCACCAGCACTATCATTTTACAAAGTGGGATGGGTGAATTTTATCATGGCACCAGCACTACCATTTTACAAAGTGGGATGGGTGAATTTTATCATGGCACCAGCACTATCATTTTACAAAGTGGGATGGGTGAATTTTATCATGGCACCAGCACTACCATTTTACAAAGTGGGATGGGTGAATTTTATCATGGCACCAGCACTATCATTTTAATGTGTGGACTGGATGCATTTTATCATAGTACAAGCATGTCTATATCTATATATGGAGGCAGTGTCTGCTTGTGTGTATGTATACACACTCGTCTATCTTAGATAATAAAGGAGATGCATTGAACAATGTAATTCCTAATACACAAAAAGACAGGATAGTCACATCTGGAATGCCTTTGATCATAGAACTTCTCAATCATGATTGTCATGGGACTAAACAACAACAACAACAACTATATCTCTAACTGCTAACAATGCTTTCTTTCTCTCTTTCACTCTCTCTCTTTATTTTTCAGCTCCGCAAATCGAGCGACAACGACACAGACGGAAATACGATGGATTCCATAAGAATGTTGATCTTTAACCCTTATATGATTTTTAAATTTCATTTTTTGTATAAAACAGATGGCACGAGCAAATTTTATCTGTGTGTGTGCGTGTGTATATATATGTAAATATATAAATGTGTGTCAGTGCATGCACACCACTTGTGTGTGTGTGTGTATGTGTGTATGTTAGTGTATGTGTATACATGTGTGTGTCTTTTACACTTAGAAAAAAATAAGACTGGTGATGAGGAGGAGAAGACAGAGGGACATAGATTGATATGCAACATGCATTTCCTAACAAGGTGTAACATCCCTTCTCTTCTGTTTATCACTCTTTCTTGCACCTCTCTCTATCATTCTCTCTTCCATCTCGCCCTTGTCCATCTATTACTCTCTCTTCCAACTACTCCCCCCCCCCCTCTCACCCCTGTATCACAGAGTGCTGGAGTGGTTTTTGTTGTTGTTTTTCTTTTTCGATTATTCCAAAGGCAGGTAAAGGAATATTTATGCACCATACGGAATCCACTGCATACAACACACACACACACACACACACATTCAAATGGACATACAACTCACATACACACACAACGCTTCACACACCGATACAAATGCTAGCATTCGATATATATGCATATATGTATGTGTATTGATGTGCATATGTATCTGTGTGTATGCATATATATATATAAATATATATACAAGTTAATATAAATTAATATATTTGATAAACACAAATACCAACATATTCATGTTTGTATTGTAAACGACTAAGTTAGCTAGATTGAAAAATAACTTAGTCGTTTACAATACAAACATGAATATGTTGGTATTTGTGTTTATCAAATATATTAATTTATGTTAACTTGTATTACACGGCTCAGAAATACTTCTTTCTTTGAGCTATTTCTTTGTAAAGGACTACCTGAGTTTGAACTCATTATTAATAGTATAAATATATATATGCATATGTATATTTATATCCATATATATGTGTGTGTGTGTATATATATATATATATATATACACACACATGTAGCTGTATATATAAGAAATGGCTGCATAGTCATAAAGGAAATAAACATGTATTAACTATTAACTAGGATTTTCAGCTACCAGTGACCTCTGTTTAGCTTTGACCTTTCATCTAAGGGATGTCATATGAGATCTTCCCAAATATTTGCTAGCTATACATTGTCTTCCCCCTCTTCTTTTTAGGTCATTCGATATCTGTTGCATATTTCACTGTGATATTAGCAATCATCAGATCAGCTTAGGTGCTGACTTGATAGGTTCATTATGGCATTCGTGGTTAATTACAGCATAAAAACAACACATGAACATTAGTACATAAAATCATTCACCAAACCTTCTACTATGACACATACATACACACACACACACACATATATATTTGTCTGTTTATATATATATATATATATATATATATATATATATGTGTGCGTGTGTGTACATATATATATATATATACTTGGTTTAAATGAGATATACATATAAGTATGTTTATAGGTATATATGTGTCTGTATATAAATATATATATATTATGAGATCTCAGGTTTGATCCTGTTGTGTGATATTTTGGGGAGTTATGTTTTTCCATAACCTCAGGTCAACCTAGGTCATGAGTGATAAAATATACCTCTAATGCATAAGACCAGCCCTTGTGAAACACACTTTGCCCCCATGGTTTTCTTTGAGAAATACATTAAGGGTACACAAGCCTGTGTAATACATAGCCACCCTCATGCTAATTCATTTAGTAAATTGTTTCACTGATTGTAAAATCAGAACACTGATCATCAAAATCTGATGAAGGTCCACTTATTAATATGTATATATATTTGTATATATATATATATATTTATAACATATAAATATACATATATATTTATACAGATATGTATGTATGTGTGTGTGCGTGTATATATATATATATATATATATATGTTTGTATATATATACATCTATACATATACATAATGTACATCATCATCATTTAACATCAATTTTATCTGCTATGTACCTATATATATATATATATATATATATATATATATATATATATATACACACACACACACCAACATACCTCCTTTTTTGTTTATATTTTGGATGTTTCCCTTACTTTCCTGTGTTTATTTTTTGTCTTCCTTTCTCTACCATCCGATGAAGGGTACAACCTGAAACATTGCACATTATCTTTCTTTCACATCTCCTCTATATTAAAATAATATTCTATATTCTCACCATCTTAGTCTTATTTTTGTTTCCCCTTTTTTGTGGCACTTCATTCTCACATGACCCTATTTTCTACTACAACTACTTCTAATCTTGCCTCCCCTCTCTCTCTGTAATTTACATCTTCTCGATGAAGGACTAACATCCAATACATTGAAATATTCTTTTACTTCTGCTATAAAGCTTGAAACCCATACGACTTTGTAGCATTGTTTTTTGTGTGTGTTTTACTTTTAACTTATATATAATGTGTATATAATCATGCATGTGCGTAAGCATAATTAAATGCAGACCGAGTAATGTGGATGTATATTCAGTGTACATTAGGGTGTCTGTTTTCTTGTATGAATGAGCTTGTGGCATTGGCAGTATCAGTAGGGTGTTGAACAGCATGCTTTGCTGCATAGAGTTATAGTCCTTTGCATTCTCAGTTGAAATCCTGCCAAGGTTAGCTTTTTCTTTCATCCTTATGGGGTCGATAAAATAAAGTACAAGTAATGCACTGGGGTCGATTTAATCAGTTTTCCCTTATCCCAACATTGTTGGCCTTGGCCTAAATCAGACACTGTTATAAGAGAGTGTGTGTGTGTGTGCATATAACCAAGCAAGCATGGAAAATAGATGATAGATGTTAACGTGTGGTGGTGATAATAATGGGATTTACACCTGAAAAGTTGTTCCATGAAAACACAAGCCCAGGCAAAGTGTTTTTATGGAAGACAAGCAGTCACCCTTGCATACTAGTCTACACCCCCCAATTTTGTCCAAGGGAAAAGTAAAGACCGATGCAGCTTGCCACCAGTGATGTTGCAACTTAGTTTTATAGCCAAGTGAACTGGGGCAATGTGAAATATGTCATGCTCATGGACACAACACACCTCCAGGACTAGGAATCAAACTCACAACCTCACGATTGTGAACACAACTCTCTACTCACTAAGCCACACACACATATATACACAGTGAAGGATCTGTTTCAGTTTGCCTGTCATCCCTCATATCGTCTCCTCCTCCTCCACCTTTCTCTCTCTCCAGTTCTGCTATATTGCCTTGTTAGTAATTTCTTTAAATAACTGTCCTGCTCAGTGATGGGAGTCATTTAGGACAAAACCTATCTCTACATACATGTGTGTGTGTGTATATATATATATATGTATATATATGTGTGTGTGTGTATGTATATAATTATGTGTATGTTTGTATATCTATATGTATATCAAT
Organism: Eledone cirrhosa; assembly: GCA_964016885.1. Classification (NCBI taxonomy): domain Eukaryota; kingdom Metazoa; phylum Mollusca; class Cephalopoda; order Octopoda; family Eledonidae; genus Eledone; species Eledone cirrhosa. The sequence goes on from OZ024741.1 coordinate 129,390,749, forward strand.
TGATATATCTATGAATGTTTCTATAGGTCTGTGTGTGTATATATAAATATATGCAGATCCATGCATACTTGTATGTATATATATATATATATATATGTACAATTTTTAAATAGGTAGTTGTATGCGTTTATATGTATGTATATATGTATGCATGTATGTATGTATGTATGTATTGACAGGTTTTCAATACAATTTGCCTTATTAATGTACGCTCCTTGAGAAATAAATGGTTTATATATATATATATATAAGGTATCGAATATTTTTACATACTTTTTAAAAGAGTAAAAATATCTACAAGCTCACACACATGCACTCATGCACATTTGCATACACATGTATATACACACAAACTAACACAAATATTTGTGCATAAATGTATGTATAATAAATAATAAATTGGTTACAAACGGATAAAAGATTACACATATGAAGATAGAGCAATGTGTGAGGTGTGTATGTAAAGATATATATATGTATGTGTTTGTGTGTGTGTATATATGTGTGTTTGTGTGTGTGTATATATGTGTGTGTGTGTATGTATATACATATTTATGTGTGTATGCATGTATATGTGTTTGCTTTATTGTAAACCTTTTTAAAAAAGGGTGAAAACGAAATGAAATCAAAGACTTTGAACAAACTTAGTGAAAAATAAATGAAAATGTTAATAAAATACCACAATATTCCAAATTGTTTTTCTGTGTTTCTTTCATTTTCTCTCTTTTTTTTCTATCTGTCTGTCGGTCTGTCTATCTAGGTCTCCCTGTTTCTCCTTCCCTCTTATCTTTGTTTCTTTCTGTCTACATTCTTTATTTTAAACTGGCCTAATCTATAAATCTAGCCCACCATTCTTATATTTGTAAGAAGTCAGCTAAGCTAACCAGTAATATCTGTGTTATTTAGAGATTTGACCAGTGGAGAATATTTGCAGTTCATCATCATAATCTAATGTCCATTTAACCTTAACCCTGCTAGAATGAGTTGGTTGGGTCATCACAGACCAAATCACTACTTAATTGGAGATACTGACCTTTCAGATGAGATGGGGTGGGGTTGCATTTCACTCATACACATTTCTGTGCTAAATAAATTGTCATGTCTTTGACACAACTGAAGAGTCCACACAACCCTTTGTTAGGCAAGTTCTCTATACCTGGATGCCTCTCCTATCACCAACCACTTTACAGAGTGCACTGACAATATTTAGTATTAGACACACATACAGACATATAGTTATATTCTCCAAGTAGCTTTCAACTCATCACCTTAATCACATCATCATCATCATCATATTCATCACTGTTTAATGTCCATTTTTCCACACTAGCATGAGTTAGATGAGTTGTCCCATTGTAAGACATCAGATTAGGTGACCCCATCTTGCTCATACAGAACTGTTTCTAGCCTCATTTTTACAGCTGGATACCCTTTCTAATGCCAACCTCAATGTGGATTGGGTGCTTTTTATTGTGCCATAAACACACATACAATACTGTTTTATGCATATCAATACAGCTTTCCACAAAAACACACATACCTCAGCGCATATACCCGATGTGTGTGCAATTTGACTTCATCCCATTTTTGCTTTTGTTCTGCCTGTATCTGCCAAGGAATCGGGTCTTTTTTTTTTATCTCATTTTACCAGTGTTTTTAAGTATTAAAAACACTGGTAAAATGTTAAAAATGGGCATTACAAATACTTTTTAAACTCAGAGAATATCAAACACAGGGTCATGGTACCAGCTTCAAAGATTTGTGCAGTTCTAAAATTTCCTTGAAATAAATTCTGGGTGACATGTATTTTCATAAAAGATGAAAAGCCTTGAATTGAACTCTTAAGCCAAATACTCTAAACCCATCTGCTTTCAATCCAGTCCTATTGGAAGCCAATATAACTACTAAAGAGGTAGTTATATTGGTCTTACATTATATATGGATGGTAAACAGAAAAGAGCACCATTAAACTTTTATATTTATTGATTGAAAACGATTGTAGGGATTGAATCATCCATCACATTTGGTTGTACTTGGGTTAAGGACTCCTGTTCTCAGTGCATGCATATATACATACACTCATATCTCTATATATATTATTTATTGTATGGACCTGTAACTCCTGGTGGAGTTGTGACATACAGCGTTTCATGGGCAGAGCTGAACCCTCCTCCAGGTCTGAACACAATCGATTTCTTCGAGGGAGAGAGTGATTGAAAGAAAATAAAGAGATATAGAGGAAGAATTGATCTCGGGTACTTTTGAAGAGAAACAAAAGAATGGAAGGCAAAGTTGACCTCGACAGGATTTGAACTTGGGGCACCCAGAGTCAGAACGATACCTTCTATCCGGCGTTTTAACAACTCAACCAATTTGCTTCTCTCTCTCTATAGTAATGGGTTTAAATCGAAGGTGTAGCTCCAGAATAGCAGATACCAGTCGAATTGTTTGAGACAGTCACAAAAGCACTCAATCGCGTGAAAAGTTAATACGTTTTCATCCAGAGTAAACACACAGTCTATATATATATAAATGAAAGTAGAGAAATTAATGTGAGCAAGAAGCCAACAGTATTTCATAATATATAAGTGACTATAACGTCAAAATGGAAAATATTTGACGTAAGATATGGGAAAATAAATATATATATATATATGAGAGAGAGTTAATTCTACAACAATTACCAAACCAGACTTGAGGACACGTATTTCAGCTAAAAAAGGATTATTCAACTCGTGTATGGTTTATGAGCTGGATGGATTCTGCACAGATGTCAGTATTCGTTTCCGTGTCAAGGGAGATAACTTGAGCAGGACTGTTGTGGGGAGACAATGTTTGAAGAAAGTTCCCTTGTGGCAGTTCAGCCTTGGTTATCCTGAGTCCTTCTATTTATGCAATAAACATTTCGAAGCGTGGGGGCACCAATAAAATAAAAAAAAATCGGCTCTCGTTCTTGAAAAGTTGTCTTCCCGACAACAGTCCTACTTGAGTTACCTCCTTTGCCACGGAAACAAATACTGACACCAGCGCAGAATCCATCCAGCTCATAAATACTTCCGTTCGCGCTATGACCATACACAAGTTGAATTATCCTTTTTTATGTGAAACACTTGTTTGGTAATTGTTGAGCACTTAACTCTATATCGAATTCGCCCTTTCGACTGAGTGCTCTACCTACTTTCAATATAACATCCCGTTTATTCACTACTACTACTACCACACACACACACGCACGCACACACACACACACACACACACACACACACACACACACACACACACACACACACACACACACACACACACACACACACACACACACACACACACACACACACACACACGTGTGTGTAGTAAAAAATCCGTGCACAATCCAAAATATGGCCATAATTGAACCTTGAAACTTTAGGTATCGCATTTTGTTCTGTGTATGAACATAAATAAGTAATCACAAACACACATGTAGCGAAATCTTTCCACACCTTGACCCCTGAGTGACATTTAACGGTTATTTTCTGGGTTACCTCCTTTTTTTGCGTAAATAAGTTTGTGCAGGGACGATCTCTCGAGGTCACCCTGGTGGTTCTCAAGGCAAGGGACAAGAAGTAACAGATATAAATAGCCTGTCTTAGACCAAGCAAGAAGCAGTTCCTGATAGGGTAACGATGTAAAACATCTACTGACTCTTACTTTCTCTCTCTTTCTTTCACTCAATCTCTATCTCTTGGTCCTCTCTTAACCAGCCTCTGATCACACTGTATCACACAACAGTGACTACACGACACAGCAAGCTACAAGTGAGCACGCACTCAACAAACGAATCAACACCACAACACCATCCCGACCAACAAACAATTGCTACACACACACACACACACACACACACACACAAACACAAACACACACACACACACACACACACATATATATATATATATATATATATATATATATATATATATATAAGTTAATATAAATTAATATATGATAAACACCTAAGTGTTTGTATTGTAAAAGACAAAATTTAGCTAGAATGAAACAAACTAATTCAAATTAATATAGCCTGCCTGTATCGATTTAAAAAATAATAAATCTATATACACAAACTTATATTGGCAAATAGCCGTGGTACCTAGACAAATTTAAATTTCAAAATTCAAACTTTTTCCGCAGATCAATCTGAACTTCCAAATCCTGTTTCGCAAACGATGGTATAAGAGCGAAATATTTAATTTTCTGTGCTTATCAATAGGTACCCAGAAAAATTAAGTTACTTCACCTCGAAAAAATTCTGAAGGTCTGGTTTACGAGCACAAACGCACGAGGTTTTGCGCTCGGTTCTTCCAGCTCACTAGCCTCTCATACTCATGGCGCTAGAAATAACAGCCGTTTATATGGGATTAAAGATTAGCTTTTCTTTGAGCTAATTAATTGTAAATGACTCTTTGAGTGTATACTCTAAATATAATATATTACTGCTCCCTCGGTTGAGCTAATCTTTAATCCCATATAAACGGCTGTTATTTCTAGCGCCATGAGTATGAGAGGCTAGTGAGCTGGAAGAACCGAGTGCAAAACCTCGTGCGTTTGTGCTCGTAAACCAGACCTTCAGAATTTTTTCGAGGTGAAGTAACTTAATTTTTCTGGGTACCTATTGATAAGCACAGAAAATTAATTATTTCGCTCTTATACCATCGTTTGCGAAACAGGATTTGGATTTTGAAGTTCAGATTGATTTGCGGAAAAGGTTTGAATTTTGAAATTTAAATTTGTCTAGCTACTACGACTATTTGCCAATATAAGTTTGTGTATATTGATTTATTATTTTTTAAATCGATACAGGCAGGCTATATTAATTTGAATTAGTTTGTTTCATTCTAGCTAAATTTTGTCTTTTACAATACAAACACTTAGGTGTTTATCATATATTAATTTATATTAACTTATATTACACGGCTCGGAAATGCTTCTTTCTTTGAGCTAATTAATTGTAAATGACTCTTTGAGTGTATACTCTAAATATAATATATATATATATAAATATATACAAGTAGAAGCTTAGTAAAATCGAAGCTTTGACTGTGGCCAAGCTAACGACCTTCAATTAGGAATGAGCTGCAAAGCACTCAATAAGGTCGGGCCTTAGAGTAATAACATACGTTTAGATAGCTTGACAAATTGAAAATTGCGGCAGGCAGACCTAGCCACACAATACCAAAAAGAACGAAAAAACTAATCAGATACACGCACATGCACATAGATAGACCCATGCAATGCATGCGTGCACACATACATGAATATTATAGATGACTTTGAATAAAATATTTTCCCCTTGAATATCTTTATTTAATTTATTTTTTTGTTTTCTATTGACATATTGATACAAATATACATGTGATAAAAAAAAAGGTTCAATTCCTTGGCGTTCCAATCCCTGCATGACCTTTTATCAATTTAAGACCAAATTTCTGTTGAGGTGTAGATATGACAGGAACAATTTTGGTAGATCCATTTTCAATAGAAACACAGGGAAACGTTTTATTCTGCTAGGCCAGTGATCCGAAATATTTAATAGTGAACAGAAATACACTATTAGGAGACACATGCCAACGATTTGTGGTGAGGGAAAAGTTGATTATATTTACCCTAGTATTTTACTGGTGCTTTGTTTTGTCGACCTCGGAAGAATGAAAGGCGGTATTTGAACTCAGAATGTACAGAGCCGGAACAAAAATGCAAAGTCAATTTTTTAGATGCTCAACCAAATCTGGAAATCCATCACCCTCAGAAGTACACAATAAAAATATTTAAAAAATGTTTTTAATAATAAACAGGAAGAGAGAAAAAATGGGAAAGTGAGAAAGAAAAATTAGATAAAAAAGTGAAGGGAGGGAAAGCTTTGACTGGGCGGTATATCTCAGCTGCACATTGTGGACCTGCTTATAAACTAGTATTTGAAACAAAGATTTTTACATAAAATTATCTTTTACTTTTACTTTTCGTCCCAAGCCCGGAGGATCACCAGGCTGGTGTTTAATTCGATTTCCTTGGCGTTAAATAATTAAGAGTACAAGTCTTTTCCCTTGGATATGACGCCAATCTATTGCGGGGTTAATCACCAGCTACTGCTGGTTCTCGTTTTGAGTTGAGTGTACTAGAGCAATATTAAATTATGTGCTTTTCTCAAGAACACAACGCGCTTCCTGGTTCATAAATCGAACCCACGACAAAATTATCGTATGTTGAACACCCTAACCCCTAAACCACGTACCTTCTCCATAAAATTATGATGGAAGGTTTTCAGATAAATATAAGCACTTAAAAGAGGTAGTATCAAAAGGGTTAAATAAGAATAGTGTTGTTATCATTTAGCTCCAGGTCAATTCTGATAGAGAAGACCTATGGTTTATGCCCTTTCTACACAGATATAGTATAACTTGAACTACATCTAATGTGTCATTCCCTCTTTTAAAATAGTAACTTCCACATTTTAAAGCTGGTATTTGAAATATTACTTAACAAAGGTTCTTACAAAAAATTATGATGGAAGTTATTTTTAGATCGATATTAAGTCTTTAAAACAAACAGTTTGTATCATAGAACCAAGGACGGTTTAGGATTAAAAGTATTAAAATAATTGTTTCTACTTTTGGCACAAGGGAACCAATACCCATTGCATTACTGGTACTTTATTTTATCGATCCCGTAAGGATGAAAGGCAAAGTTAACCTCGGCGGGATTTGAACTCAGAATGGAAAGGGCCGTAACTCTATGCGTCAAAGCATGACGTCCGACCCTCTACCGATACTGCCAAAGTATTAAAATAATTGTTTCTACTTTAGGCACAAGGCCAGCAATTACCCAGTGCATTACTGGTACTTTATTTTATCGACCCCTTGAGCCATTGTTGTATTTTCCTCACCGCATAATTAATAATTATTTTAAATTATTTTTCCTGTATGAAATATGTTAATAGAAATTTATCTATTTTGTGTTGAGAGAAACTGCTAATCAATTGGATGGGCTTTGGGGTATGCAGGGCTTGTCCCGTTTCACCTCTACACCCATCACTATCTTCTCAGCCTTGTCCAAGACGAAACAACGGGCACTCTAGTGTCACAATAAAATGCACCCAGTACACTCTGTAATGTGGTAGTGCTGATGCCACAATAAAATGCTTCCTGGCCAACCTGTAAACTGATTATGCTGGTGTAACAATAAAATGCATCCAGTACATTATATAATTTAGCAATGATAGTGCCACGATAAAACGTTCCCAACCCATTCTGGAAATTAGTTATGCTGGTGTAACAATAAAATGCACCCAGTACACTCTGTAAAGTAGTTGTGCTGATGTCAATAAAATACACTCAGCCTACTTTGTAAATTGGCTATGCTGGTGCCACAATAAAATACACTCAGTCAACTCTGTAAGTTGGTTATGCTGGTGCCACAATAAAATGCACTCAGTCTACTCTGTAAATTGGTTATGCTGATGCAACACTAAAATGCACCCATTACACTCTGTAATGGAACAGTGTTGGCGTCACGGTAAAAAGTAATATAGAGGAAGAATCGACCCCAGTGCTAGAATGGTACTTTATTTATCAACCTTGAAAAAATGAAAGGCAAAATTGTGACAGTTATGGCTATGTTATATCTATGTGGAGGATCACCCGGTGAGTACATGTCAAATCTACACTTCAGACCAAATATACACTAAATTCGGAAAAAAAAAAAATGATTAAACGTGCAAGGGGACCTATGGAACGTTTCTCGGATCAATAAATAAATATTGAAGTTTTATTGCACCTTTAACCTTGGTATTCGGGATTTTCTTTGTATACCATTGGAACTGTGTGTTTTATTATTGAAATATGAAGCCAAATGGTCATAGTCTCGATTCTGCATTGTTATAAATATATCAGAATCGTTTGGAATTTTCGAGATTGTCACGTTTTCATTATAGCGCACTTCTCGTTTGAGGTTCTGTTTGAGGGTCTTTGCACTGTTTGTGTAGAGATAAACATTTTGGTTGTAGTGATCGAAAGCTCTTGGTTCGTTCAACCTTTCGCTTATCTGTACAAAAACGTCACTCTCGATATCTGTGTAGTCACTGTCTTCCCCATCTCCTCTGATGTCATCGCCAACGTCATCGTCATCGTCGTCACCGCAATCATCGTCGTCATCGTCCTCGTCATCATCATCATCGTTGTAATAATAATCGTTGTCGTCATCGTCGTTGTTGTCATCAACATCAGCTTCAGCGTCATCACTCTGGTTGTTACGGCCATTATTGTCCTCCTCTTTTTCTGCCACATCTCCAGATAGACGGCCATCTTTCACTGCTTCCTGCTGCTTTCGGCTGTTTGCTTTGAGCAGTACAATTTCCTTTTCTAGTTTCCGTTTCGTTTCTTTTTTCATTTCGATTTTCGAGTTCAAACTCATCAGCATTTCTTTGACTGTTTCCTGGAAACGAATGAACGTAGAGCGCATGTCAGCCTCTAATATAAGATCTTGTTGCAATAGTGATAAATTAAATTTCTGAATTTTCAACTCGGTTTGGCATGTTGAAATTTTCCATTTGGTTTGGTCCAGTTTTGATGTGATGTCACCGTATTCGTCGGAAGTTAAAGAATTAGCATCTTGTAACTTCCGGTTTAAAGATTTCTGTTCCAGCTGTGTTTTATGATAACTGGAACTGATACGGTCAATTTTATCCTTTGTGCTGTTGTAATCTTTGGTCAAAAGATTATGGCGGTGTTCTTTCAACGAAAGGCGTTTCATTTCAACTTCCAAAACTTTCACCTTCTCTTCATCCACCGAAATATTTCTGTTGATTTCTACTATCTTTGCTAAAATTTCATTCGTTTTCCTTTTAATATCAGCCGATAGCAAAATATCATAATACGATGTTATCTTCAGAAGCCACTGCCTAGACAGTTTGGCCGCTTTCGACGCCTTAGCAAATAGATCCGGGATCAAATACCATATTAATTCGAAAGATGATCGATCTCGCTGTTTTATCATCGCCTTTCTCGTTTCTGTCTCGTAATTCTCCAAATCTATGTCTTCTTCTCTTAACATACTGGCCCATTTTATTTCTAAACACCTCAAAGTGTTCACCAGATGTGTTATGCTCTTCATTTCCTTCTTGGCGCTCATTTCCAGTGAATTTTTAGTTTTAGCGTTTGACGCTTTCAATTTTGGCGGCCATAATGCCGTTGCCGAACTTGCACCCCCCGTGTCAGATCTCGATCCAGCTCCCGCTCCTACACTAGTTCTTCTTCTTTGTCTGGACAGAATCGATAAAGTAGCTTGGTTGCTAACTTCAACAATGTATTTAAGGATACGTTCATCAAAGTAAGACTTGAGATCTCGTAGGTATTCAAGATCGTCGAAAAATACTTTAAAATAGCGCCCGATTTTCTCAATTTCATCGGCTGAATACAAAATACGTCTTTTGGTTCTTTTCAAAGTATTCACCTGGCGTTTCAGCTGTTCTAGCGACTTAATGTAGCTAAGGGCCTCACTTCGGCTTGGTCGTATTGATTCGATCGGGTGTTTCTTACGGGTGACACTCAACAGCATTCTGTAAAAGGTTTCCCTGGAAAACCTCTCTATTGCTCCAGCTGACAGCATTCGAAAGGCGCTCATTTGCTTCTCGAACGAAGTTCGAAAACGGGTAGCATACACATCGACCGGGAGTTCTGTATTCTGGAAATATAGAAGATGAAACGATTGATTAAATAGATGGAAATAAATAAATAAATAAACGCGGCTGTTTTGATAATGAAAAGGGTTATGTTGGCAGTAGTTGCGGTAGTGATGTTGGTGTTGGTGGTGGCGTTTATGATGGTGATGATGAAAAAGATTGTTGTTGTTGTGGTGGTGGAGGTGGTAATGGTGGTGTTGTTGTTAATAATAACAATGACGACGGTAGTTTTGGTGGTGGTGGTTTTGATGATGGCGATGATGCTGATAAAGGTTGTTGTTGTGGTGGTGTTGTTAATAATGATGATGATGGCGACGACGACGATAGCGATGATGATGATAATAATGTTTTCTGATTTAGATACAAGGCCAACAATACTTTATTTTATCGACCCCGTAAGGATGATAGGCAATGCTAACCTCGACGGGAGTTAAATACAGAACGTAAAGGGTCGTAACTATATGCCGCAAAGCATGTTGTCCGACATTCTACCGATACTGCCAATTCACCGCAATAATTGTTTCTACTTTTGGCACAGGGCCAGCAATTACCCAGTACATTACTGGTACTTTATTTTATCGACCCCGTAAGGATGAAAAGCAAAGTTAACCTCGGCGGGATTTGAACTCAGGATGGCAAGGGCCGTAACTCTATGCGTCAAAGCATGGAGTCCGATCCTCTACCGATACTGCCAATCCACCGCCATTTCACCGCAATAATAAAAGTGTCTCTACTACCTTTGCACAATTTCAATCTAGCTTTTCTCTCATACTTACACAAGTAAAATTATAAATACCAAGTGCGCACCTTTATTTAGAAAATGATGAATAGCAGGTAAGGTTTCTATGGGAATCTATTTCTCCTGAGTGAACTATAACATAGAAGCATACTAGAAACGGACTGTATAGGGACGACAGTTTGATGCTATCCATCATCCTAAGTAGAGGTACAATATAAACCACAAAGAAGATAATGGTAGTTGTTGAAATACTGAGTTGTGTCTCTTGAATAAACAGTACTTGAGTAACTGCATCGTGTATCAGGCTACTACAACTGAAAACAAACGGCAGTACTGTGTTTCACATAGGTTTAACATAAAACTAACTTAAGGGATGATCATACCAGCATTTAGTACCATCACAAAGAAAATATTGTATTGCTCTTGATGCACAAGATACCGATCTTTTATGGTATATAATGGATAACCCATACAATTTATGTTCAACTGAGAAATATTACATTATAAACATGACCACATCAATAATGAACAGAAAATATCGACATGCAAAAACAACTTGGATATTGTTGTTATCTCTTTTTTGAGCAACAGACACACTATCACCTTGTCTTATTTAAACAATAACGGAAACGCCTACTAAAGATAGAGACTGTCTAGATACCTGGGTACTAGTGTGAAACCCTAATATGTAAGTAGGTACACACACACACACATATATATATATATATATATATGTATATATGTATATATATATATATATATATATATATATATATATATATATATATATATATATATACATACATACATACACACATACATACATACATGGTGGCTGCCAACTCGTTTTCGAGTACGGCCACTACTTTATATCCATGTAGGAGAACCCCTACCGATGCGCTGAGCGAGTGTGACTTTTTAGTCCAGCCAGCGACTTGAAAACTCTGGTACAAACACTACACTTGCGACAATTATTGACACATAGTGCTGGGCCCATGGTACCATGTGACGACAAGTTCAGAGAGATCTCCAGATATAAAGCAATGCCTGTGCCGCGAAGCTTTTATAGTGAGCAAAGGCACTGCACAAAGCCAGTCCCACTCTCTTAACCAAGATGATATTTACCAAAAAGAAGAACAAGTCAACATTATTGAATACCATCAGGGTTGCAGGTGTTATATCAGAGTTTTCCTTCTCCTAGAATTCTGCCTTGACAAAGGCTAAGGAGTCATCTCTGCCGGTGATTTTGGATGGCAGACATCATTGGCTCTTAAGAGCTCCTTTGCCCTTTGACAGGTTTTGTTTTTAGTCCTGCAGGATGTCCAATGTCACCCTCCTCACAAAGAAACATTGGTGGGGTTGCCAGTTTAGTCGCCAACGACCCGACCATGAGACAGGTTGTACTGGGATACGTGTTACCAGTAGCACCAATTGGTGACCTGACATATAACATACATACATACATACATACATACATACATACATATATATATATATATATATATATATATATATATATATATATATATATATATATATATATATATATATATATAGGAACCAGTAAGACCCCGACAGCTGAGCTCAAGCCGTTTCGACGGCTAATTCTGGATATATATATATATATATATATATATATATATATATATATATAAGTATTAATAAAATAGATGTTCTTTTGATCAATTACATTTTATTATACATATTTCGGATGTACAACAGTACGTCCTCATCAGACAAAATATAATGATATATGACATACCCTGAGATGTTAAATGGTTAAGATTTAATCAAGGTAGTGATTAACCCAAGAGAAAATTTTACTTATATCCCATCTATGAGAAAATGCGGAAACGTAATAAATTCATTAGAGAATGTGTGAGTAATAAAAAAAGAGGAAATCATCCACGTCTTTATCACAGCTCATATGGTCTTTAAAAGAGAAGAATTTAGAATACTCCATTCTTTGGACAAAACTTCGGAACTGTGGAATTTACCGCAACTCTAGTATATCAAATAACTGCCCGCTCTGTACAATGGAGACCCTGTTGATTATTAATAATTATGAGACCCTAATTAACAAAAAATAGTGAATTATTCTCTAGTTGCCTCCATAAAGCTACGTCCACTTTTTTAGCCTCACATAAAACGAGAAAGAAAGAAACAATTACACCAAACCAATAACAACTCGGTTACCAGGAATATATAATCAACAGTAAAAAACATTAATGGCCTTTAATATTGCTTTATTTTATAACTATCTATAGAAGAAACAACGCTAGAATGACTGACAATATTTCAATTAACATGCCTAAACATTGATACACACAACATTATTTGTTAACTTTGATCAATACCATCATTTCTTTATCTCCTTATTTCTATCTTCTTATCTATGCTTATAATTTAGTATAATACCTAATCCTTACATATTTATGGAATTTATTTAACTGTGAATTTTTAATACATTTGTGATCTCTTTTAAATTTTAGTTTAATATCCAATCCATAAATTTGTATGAATCTTATCTATAACTCTAAATTTTTAATGAGTTTTTGATCTATTATTTATAGTATAATATAGTATATGATAATAGTATATGCATATATTTCTTTTAAATATATTTACTGCACTATAAAATCTAAAATTTGAGACGGATTCAAACTTATATATAAATGTGGATTTTTTCGCTGCGCTTTCGATCTCTTATTTACTTATAATATAATGTATTATAATATGTATGTAGTTATATATTATATTTTATATATTTTTAAATATATTTAAATATACCTACCACATTTCTATATATATGATTCAAATATAGAGAAACTAAAAATTATTATAGACATTATTTTGAACTCATTGTTGTTTTTCTTATATATATATATGTATTTAAATGTGACATGTTGATAAAATTATAACTGTTATCATTTACCTAAAGTATACTACACTAATAATACCTAATATATATCTATATATATACATCCCTATATCTAATAATATGTTGATATCTTGGTTGAAGAATAATTAGTGCATTTACACCCAACTATACATAGGTATATATTTATCCTTAACATCCTTCAATGTATTATCTTATTTTATTTTTATCTTCGTCGTTATTATTTACCTTAAACATACTGGCTCATTAATATATACCTATATACATAATAGTTATTTAAATATTTATAACAATAAGTACTTCAAAAGCTTTACATACCTAATATGTTGGTACATTTGTTAAAGTTTGAATTTAGGTAAATAATCAACAGTATAATATTTCATTCTTTATGTGCCAGCTAAATCATTTAAATGTTACTCTTAAAATTTAGAAGTTTAGAAATGATAACACACTTATCGAATTTATTAAAATAATATATAAATAACCAGCAAATAATCCTGAAATCTGGAGTCTTCACCCTAATATTATAAATTAAATATTTTCAAATTTAACCGTTTAACTTTCGAAAAAACCTCCTTTTGCATATATCCCCCCCCCCCACACACACTTTATTTTTCCCTCATTATAAATCCTTTTCCAGTGGTTATCACTGGCTGTTATGATTCATGAGACGTTTTCCTAGATATATCGTAGTAGCATAACACTTTAAAACTTTTAGAACAGTTACAGTATGCAACGTTTTTTTTTTTTTTTTTTTTATTTATTTATTTTTTTTTATTATTCACACATTCTCTAATGAATTAATTACGTTTTCGCATTTTCTCATAGATGGTATATAAGTAAAATTTTCTCTTGGGTTAATCACTACCTTGATTAAATCTTAACCATTTAACATCTCAGGGTATGTCATGTATCATTATATTTTGTCTGATGAGGACGTACTGTTGTACATCCGAAATATGTATAATAAAATGTAATTGATCAAAAGAACATCTATTTTATTAATACTTATATTTTAATATTAATAACTCCTGAAAATTATTTTTCCGTTGAGTGCTTCCAATCTACTGTAAAACTCATTCTTTGACATAATCATTGAATATTGTTTAACAATTATATATATATATATATATATATATATATATATATATATATATATATATATATATATATATATATTTAATACATTAACAGAGAAAGCTTTAAGCAATACTCCGACCAGCTTCCGTCTCACTCAACAAACATTAGGATATACCTTAGTATAATCCCAATTATACGTTTGGGGTGCTAACTATACGTATTTTGCGGATAGCCAGTTGTATTATTTTATATGAGACATAATTAAAATACATATATATATATATATATATATATATATATAGAGAGAGAGAGAGAGAGAGAGAGGTGAAATTAGAAATAGCACAGAAAATATATTTAAGGGTCTGTTTTTCTTTTTTTCTTCCTTTCTATGATTCGTTAAAATGACATTATTGAAAACATGAGAGGGACAATTCCATTTTTTTTAATAATAAAGTCACTTTGACGATTCAAAGAAAGAAAAAAAAAAAAAAATAGACCCTTAAATATACTTTCTGTGCTATTTCCAATTTCACCTTTTCTCTATAACCAGTTTTGTATAGAACCTTACTTCCCTTTTCACACACACACACACACACACATATATATATATATTATATCATTGGATTGGCCGTATCGGTAGAGGGTCTGACGCCATGCTTTGCAGCAAAGAGTTACGGCCCTTTATGGTCTGAGTTCAAATCCCGCCGAGGTTAATTTTGCCTTTCATCCTTACGGAGTCGATAAAATAAAGTACCAGTAATACACTGGGATAATTGCTGGCCTTGTGCCAAAAGTAGAAACATTATATATATATATGTATGTATATGTGAATGTAGTAAAAGTATGCGTGGTTAGGAGGAAGTACTCAACCTTGTGTGAGAGTGCTGATGTATTATTTATATATGTTCATACACAGAGCAAGTAATGCTCTACCTTTGGTTGCACCACCATATAGAGTCAGCAGGAATGGTCATAAGTGGACCTTAAAACCTAAGGTAGCGCATTACTTGTCTGTGTATTAACATCGATATTATATATATCTTCTTCGTCCCTAAAGGTCTTTACCCGACTTTTATAAGTTATTTTATAGCAACTGACTGTAATTGCAGTTATTTTCTGCGCTTGAGCATCCTACATCTTATATATATATATATGTATATATATATGTGGGAAAAGGGGAGAGAGTGTAGTGTAGTTAAAACGAAGTATTGTGAGATATGTAATAAAAGACCGATACATTTTTATTTTAAAGCCGGTTCAATGCGGTAGAAAATACGAAGGACATATGATGACAAATGAAACAAAACAAATCAAACTGATGTTTTACTCAGTGTATTTTAGCCTGATATTTCGGGGCTATTGCCCTCTTTTCAAATATAAAGCTGAAGCAGTCCAAGACAAAGCAAACGAGTGAAAATGAAGCTAAAAAAAAAGAAAGAAAAGGAAAAACGAAAAAGAAAATAATTCAGTAAACGAGTTAACTTCTAATATACCCAACTATACAGGTTATCACAACTTAACAGTTCACAAAATACTTCTGCTTTAGATTTAATCCAGTTTAGGGTTAAATGAATATTGAAGTTTGAAAAGCTTGTTTATGTTAATATGGTACTCATGTGAACATTTGGTACGATATGGTATGGTCCCGTATCTCCTGATGGAGTCGTGTAGCGAAATCTGTCCACACCTTGACTCCTGGGTGACATTTACCGGTCATTTTCTGGGTTATCTCTTTTTGGGCGTCAACCGGTCTGAGAGTGGATGACCTCTAAAGGTCAGCCCTTTGTTCTCAAGTCCTGAGACAGAGGAAGCGACATGGATAAATAACCTGCCTTAGATGAGCCCAGTAGCAGACCGGAGCGGTTCTTGATAGAGTAAACATGTAAACTATTGCTTTCTACAGACCCCTTAGGTGTCTTACAGACTCTTACTCTCTCCATTTCACTCAATCTCTATCTCTTGGTCTCTCTCTTAACCGAGCCAGTGAAGTTCATGAAGTTTTCTTGGTAAATACATTTAATTCTACTTTTACAAACAGAAAATAACGTACATAATTCTTTGGTGTCATCCTGGTTCACTTATATATATTCATTTTCTACGTGATCAAGGAACTAACATATCATCATTATCTTATTGAACACTTACTCACTTACCTGCTCACATGCAACTGCTGGTCACACTGTATCACACAACAGTAACCACACAACACAACAAGCTATAAGTGAGCACGCATGCAACAAACGAATCAACATCACAACACAGTCAACTACCAACCCGGCCCACAAATCATCTCTATAATCGTAGGGACGCCGTAGTGGCATACGGCGTTTCTTGGACCTTTTTAAGACCCTCTCCAGGACTGAACGCAGCAGATTTCTTCCAAAGTAGGATAGAGAGTAAGAAAGTGGAAGGGAGAAAGAAATATTGAGGAAGAATCGACCCCAATATTAAATTGATACTTTGTTTTATCGACCTCGACGAAAGGATGAAAGGTAAAGTTGACCTCGGTGGGATTTGAACTGAGAGAGCAGTGAGCCGGAACGAATACGGACGTTCTAATAACTCTGCCAATTTGCCGCCTGTGGAAATATACTAGATGACAATTCAAAATGGAGGAGTAAATGATGAAACCTGAGGCTGTAAAGGGAGGAATGAAACCTGGGACTCTCATGACCATTGTTGTCCATGAACAATGTACACTGTTCAGGCAGCCATTTTATGCAAATTAGCTAGCAACTTACCTCGTCTATAAATCATTACTATTGACTCACTATTGTAACATACAGTGCCAATGTATTGGGTTTGGTTTATGGCCATTGAAATGCTATCGATCTGGTTGCTAAGCAACATCTGTCAGTGATATGATAGAAAAGGTTCGATAATGTTGTTGTTGTTTTGTTTTTTGTTCGTTTTATTTTTAAAAATTTTGTTTACCTGTTTTTGTGTTTTATTTTTTGCACTTGATGCTGTTGTTTTTTGTTATTTTGTTTTTTTTTTCTTCTGTATCTGTGTGTATGTGTGTGTGTGTGTGTATGTGTGTGAATATAATAAAAAAGCAAACAACAGCAACAACGGCAACAACAACAACAACGAAAATGAAAACAAGATTCATTTTGAGACAATTGATTGTATTAATTGTTAATAATGTAGGTAAACACGTACCCCCCCCCCCCACACACACAGACACACACACACATAGACAGACACACAGACAGACAGACAGACAAACACACACACACATGCTCCCACACACACACACACGCAAATGCACAATCCTATACACACATGCACGGACACATATATTTCAGTTGTTTCCTTTGTCTCTGTTCCTGGTGTTGCTTTTGAATAATATTCATACATAGATACACATCAGCTTCATATCCATCATTATTGGAGCTACAGGTTATATACCAACCCGCTTGGACCAAAGTACAACTGAACTTGAATTTGTGGACAAAGACCGCAGCTCCCTAATTCATAGACTACAAATGGCTGCGATAGCTGGCACATTCAAAATTTGCAAAACATTCTTACGATTCAAGGGAGGACAATTTCTTTTCTTTTACAACCTTGCCACCAGGAAGGTGGCCGGTCAAAAATGTACTCGAAATTAAGAGAAAGAGAAACACACGCACACATACATGCACATACATACATACATACATACATACATACATACATACATACATACATACATACATACATACATACATACATACATATCAGTCCCAGATACCATAATTAGAGTCATAGAAAACATAACTTTGTCATGGGTCACTAATCTTAAGTTAATTACAGGGAAGAACTATACTTCATTGATAGAATATAGAATCGCAGGAGTATATTCCAAGGCTACATTCTGTCTGTGATACTACTTATGCTATCAGTAAACTCCTGGTCCTTTACGTTGAGAAAATACAGAGTTACTCAGTTCTTTCAGAATACGTATTTTAATAAATAGCTCTAACTTTTTTCTAACTTGTTCTGACTATCATTTCTTTTCAGATAAATGATGTAAGCCACCAAGCTAATACATCAAAGGAAAAGGTAGTTTGTAATCCCTACCTTAAAGGCGTAGCTTAGTGATTTAGAGATTGCTCGCTTCCAGAAAGATACAGGGTCGTTTGTTGTCAAAGGTGGCAAAGAGTTGGAAGCCGATGAAACTGATTTTACAGCAGTAGCCAAATATAAAACACCTACCAAGAGTCCTAATACCACAAAAAACACCCAAATTTGTGCATAAGGTATATAAAATTATCAATAAGAACAATAGAAAATCAATTAGCACCATTGCTAAGGAGCTCAAGGTTTCAAGACACACTGTCAGAAGCATTGTACATGAAGACTTTCGATACAAGTCATTGGTAATGCGGAGGGGCCAATTTATGTCTGCAAAGACGAAAGATAACTGTCAGATCTGCGCAAAACATTTATTGGGTAAGTTAAAACATCAAGAACTTGGAATCCTTTGGTTTTTCTCTCATGAGAAAAACTTTGATCGGGACGAAGGGTCAAGGAACGACAAGTGGTTATGCAGAGGCCCTAAAGATTTCTAACAGTATGTATACAAAGTATCCGGCAATTGTGATAGCTCTGGGAGTCGTGAGCAACGAGGCAGATGT
The DNA here is from genome assembly GCA_964016885.1 of Eledone cirrhosa. NCBI lineage: Eukaryota > Metazoa > Mollusca > Cephalopoda > Octopoda > Eledonidae > Eledone > Eledone cirrhosa. The sequence goes on from OZ024741.1 coordinate 129,409,804, forward strand.
CATACCTTCTTACTTCTTTCTTCAGGGCTTAAGGGTCAATGTTATTGACTATAATGAGGTATTGCAGCGAGTTGTGAGGTTTGGATATGGAGTATGAGCAAAGGAAGACCGTACATCTAATAAGATTGCATCGTCTCACAAGGCCAAGACGACCCAAGAATGGATGAGTTGCAATCTAAACTATAACGTCACTCCAACCACGTGGCCTCCTTACTCTCAGATTGGAATTCGATGGACTACTACGTATGAGGCGTAGTTGGCAGGGAAGTCAATCAATGCCCCCTATAACACCATAACATCTCTGAAGTCCACCATAACTAGCACAATATCTAAAATAGATAAAGATCATCTGATTCGGGCATGTCAACATTTCAGACCTCGTATTGAAATAATCATCGATGCTAACGGCGGATTTATTGAGTAGATGTATCAAAAAGACTCTCAAAATTATTCATGCCAATTTTTTTTTTCCAAATAAGGTGATTTGTGCGCCTTTTATTAAATTCATGCAAATGTCCTCAAAGAACTGAGCAACTCTGTATGAAGGGCACGTAATTGATTCAACGCTAGCCTAACTCATAACTTCTTTGTGGTCGATCTGAAAGCGTATGCCTAAAACATAAATGGTATGGAGAAAAATCTTGACCGGATCATGATATTCTCCTTTCTGCTAATGTTTAACACTGTAGTGATATCTGCTGGACAGCTAAATACCGGTACGAGAACTAGGATAATGCACACATAGCTGTAGAATGCTCAGTCACGTACACGTTAATTTCATAAGCTGGCTGTCTCGTTGGTCGAACAACTGGAACACTCATTGTTGGAAGAGACGGAATGAATTTTTTTAATTTTTATTATATGTGTGTTGGATCCCCGTCTGTTGCGACAGTGAGTGTTCCGGTTAATTTGATCAACAGAACAACTTGCTCGAGAAATTAACGTGTAGGTAGTTGAACATTTCTCAAATCCTTAACATAATTCCCAGGGAGATTCAGTGTGACACAGGGTATGACAAAGATGGCCCCTTTGAATTACAGGTATAACTCATTTGTGCCAGCTGAATAGACGGCAACAACGCCGGGGCCAGACTTACATCCACTGAGGCCTTAAGCTGTAAGAAATTTGAGGCCCTTCTCTAAAACAATGTAATTATTATCTTTTATATTTATGTTAATGATAAAGAATAAAGTATATATATATATATATATGTGTGTGTGTGTGTGTGTGTGTGTGTGTGTTTATGTGTGTATAAAGAAGAAAGACTGTTTTAAATGTATATCCTCTGTTTATTATATAGTCGGTGTATTGTGTGATCAACCAACCTTCTTCACTTGAATAATATATATATATGAAACGCTGTAGGGGATTCATTCTGTCATTACGATAATAGAAGTTGGATGAGCTTTTGATTGCAGAGTCGGGCCCTATCGATACAGATCAAACCTTGAGCTGACCAATCGCAAAACACGCGTCACACCTCAATAAATGTAATGAAAGTTTAACATTTCGTCCATATTATATATATATATATATATATATATGCGATTTTTGATGATAGTGTTAAATAACACAGCGGGAATCGAACTCACGACGTTATGATCGTGAGAGGGATACCCGAACTAATAAGTTATTAACGTTTTAAGTTACACAAAGACTTTATAAACACCCTGTGTAAACATCCACCAGATATGTGATTATAATAATTGAGTCCATCTTCCTTCACAGAAGACCAACTGGACAGTGATCAGCAATTAAACAGTCAGTTACTTTCAATTTACTTCGTTCGTTTGTTTTTGGTTTGTTTTGTTTTGGTTTCTTTCTTTGTTTTAGCAAACAATACGGATTAGACAAACAGACAGACAGACGGATACAACTGGCTGTTAATGGACACTGTAAATCTGAATCTGACCGATAAAAGTGGATAAACTGTTGGTTAGTTCGATAAGTGCTAAATGATGGACTAAAACTAAACGAGGTTTTATCTACACCATACAATCAAACATATGTACACACACAGAGACACATAAAGACACACACACACACACACACACACACACACTCACACACACACACACACACACACATATATATATATATATATTATAGGGTAAAATGACAGGAGGCTGGACAGGTTGTATTCCTTTAGATTTTATTATTGCAAACACTATGCACATTTCAGTGGCCACGTTATGTATGAACCCGGTGATATCATCAGGTGTATAATTGCATAATAGTTAGGAAGAAACAGAGAAAGAAACAACGAGAATGAAAAGTGTTTTTTGTTTTTGACTCAGGTAATGCCCTGGGCGGATTCACTGGGTGGTCACTCTGTGGTGTTATTTTCTTATGTAGACAGGAGTTCACTGTTTATTTGCTACCTCATCTGACAATATTGGACCCCCCCCCCCCAAAAAAAAAAATGCGGTGTAGATAGTGTCGGGTTACAGAGAAGGGATTCTTAGGGGTTCAGTCTCAAGTTAATAGAAAATTACGGGGTGAAATAAGTACATAACAGGAAAAGAAAAGTTTGAGGGTTTATAACCTAAGGGAAATTTAGGGTTAAAAATTTAGGGAACTAAGGTTTATTTTAAGAATTAAGGAGTTAAATTAAAAAAAATATATATATGTATTTTTAACCCTAAACTCCCCTTAGGGACAAAGAAAGAAAACTACAGACAAAAATGTAAACTTTTCTCCCTATGTATGTAAAAACAATTTTCCTCCCATATTTTTCTTGTTCTTATTAATATGCAATTTAATTGCGTCGTGTGAAAAAGAGTATAAGCTGGAACCGGTACAAATAATGCGGAAATTCCTATTTTGTAATTAAATGTTTTGATGTAATTCTGAGAAAAAATCCCTTTAGCATTTTCTAGTGCTTTTTTCTTTTTTATTATTTTTTATACATATCAACCCGTGTGTCATTTCTCTATACTCTCTCTCTCTCTCTCTCTCTCTATCTCTCTCTCTCTCTCTCTATATATATATATATATATATATATATATATATATATATATATATATATATATCAAGTAAGTATGTTTTGAAACAGTGAGCAGGTTTGAAATTAGAAAATAGAATAGCTTTCACCGTATTTTTCAACTAAAGAAATTTTAGTCTGATAATGGGGTTTAGAACCCTCAGATAAATGGAAAAAGATGAGTATTGACGTACATGTACGTCAATACTCATCTTTTTCCATTTATCTGAGGGTTCTAAACCCTATTATCAGACTAAAATTTCTTTAGTTGAAAAATACGGTGAAAGCTATTATATATATATATATATATATATATATATATATATATATATATATATAGTAATAATAATGAATTTGAAGACTAAAATCCAAAGAGAGCTCGATAAGGATAAATATATTTCAAATATATAAGAACCGTAGAGTAAATATTTATTAAAATAACAGATTAAAGTTTAAGCAAAGAATCGCTGCTTTCACCCTTAACGGGATCTTCTGAAACTAACAAAGTCAATCTGTGAACGCAGAAGTGAATATTTCAAAAAACGTTGCAACCGGAGGAAGACAGAAAGACGATACTTTGGTTCGTGGAAACGTTCCCTGGCAAAGAACGGGAAAAAACAAAAATAATACGTCATTATTTGGAGCGGTGAAAAACAATTACACGCAAAGACAGAACCACGTTTATGGTATAAAAGAAGTCGTAGACTAATATTCTCTTAGGTGGTTCATAGAGACGTTCTCTGGCAATGAACGGAAAAACGAAGATAATACGTCATATGTGGATAGTGGAGAACAATTGCACGCAAAGACAAAACCACGTAAATGGTATAACTGAAGTCGTAGACTAAAATTCTAGCTAGGAGACCGAATGATTCTCCGCTTCAGAGTTAAGAATAAAGTAAATAAAATACAGAGGTAATTGAAATTAAATAAATATATACACGCATCCATATACGTACATACACAAGCATACGCGAAAACACTCGCCATGGGTATACAAAACCACGCACATATAAATATGTTGCAACGTTTTTTGAAATATTCACTTCTGCGTTCACAGATTGACTTTGTTAGTTTCAAGATCCCGTTAAGGGTGAAAGCAGCGATTCTTTGCTTAAACTTTAATCTTTTATTTTTTAATAATTAATATATATATATATATATATATATATATATATATATATATATATATATATATATATATATATATATATATATATATATATATAATATTAAGGATACTATTTATAGTTATGTATATACTATATACAACTATAAACAGGTAAGGTCAGTAATTTATTACTACCTTATTACCAGTAAGATAAATAGCTCAATGTAAGAACATCATTTGTTATACAGAGCAGTAATATAGAATACACAAGAATCAAAGCTATGTTAGAACATTTAATTGCTGACAATTGTTTCTTTGTATTTGTGTATAACAAACACTCAACACAAATACATCGTGACATATGTAATGGATGTGAAACCTGGAACTTTCTTATTCTACACACACACACATATTCGATCTACACTGAAAATATCTCAGCATTGCAACCACCATAATATATTAACACACCTGCTTTATGTGCTTGTATTTTTTATGCAACACCCAGCATTCAAATCTGCTTGATATTTTTGCCTGTTCAATTGCTTTATGTATGACTAACGCACGTACTGTCTCTTTAATTTTATTTATGTACTAGACGCTCTTGTATTATCTGTCTCATGCTCCACCAAAAGTTTTTAATTGTAATTTTGAATCTTACCCATCACACACTGTTGTCCATAATATGTATCTGTATGACTCTTCGGCAGAATAGGAGGCTGATTATATGTAAAAACATTATTAACAATGCTCCGAAGACTCCAAGCCTAGACTTGGATGAAACAATTGTCAGCAATTAAATGTTCTAACATAGCTTTGATTCTTGTGTATTCTATATATATATATATATATATATATATATATATATATATATATATCATAGATTGAGTTAGAAACTTAAAATAGTCTTTTACAATTAAATAGTCGAAGGAAGGGAATCTTTCCGAGCCGTGTAATACAATTGAATATATGAGAGAGATAAACACAGATATAAGTATACATGTGTTCGAATTGCATATGACCAAGTTAGCTAGGTTGAAAAAATACTAATTTAAAACAATATGTTTGCATGTATCGATTTAAAGTAATAAATCAATAAAAATAACAAACCTATATCGGGCAACTGCCTTTGATACCCGGACAGATTTAAATCTGTTTTGCAAGAATTATTAAGTGAAAGCCACCATTCCTGTGCTCTTCTGCGGGTATTCAGGAAATTCGTACCTTTCACTTCAAAAGATCTAAGAAGACTGAACTATGTGTTGATATAAAAGCACATGTTGCAGCGCCTAGCGCGTCTCATACTCATGCCGCTAAAAATAGCAGCCGGTTTTATGAGACTAAAGTTAGCTCTACTTATGGAGTATATATATAGGAGTAGAACTGTTTTATTCGGATAAAATCATGATGATTTCATACGAGTGAATCAGTTCTAGTCCTGTAGAAGTCATTTCTATATAAAATAAAGATACCAACGCATTGACTACCTTCATCATTTGGGGGCCTCCGGGTCTAGAGCAGGGTGAGGGTGGGGGGATTGTCACTAAAGCGAAGTAGTACTTACTCCAAGTATTTGCAACAGAGTTTACTCTATAAACTGCGTCCAAGGACAAGGTGGGTGTGTTAAACCCAGTCAATGGATTCACTCCTTTAGTAGGTTGTGGAATAACTGATAAATAATTTATTGTACTAATATATAGTTAAAAGCAAATTGAATAGTCACACACACACGCACATACACGCACACATACACGCACACATACACGACACAACACACACACACACACACACACACACACACACACACACACACACACACACACACACACACACACACACACACACACACAGGCATGAACATTGGAGAAACTCACATGCACACACACATGCACAAACACGAACACACATGCAAAGACATGCACACATATTTACGTTTGGGTTTTTAAAGTAGAGGAAAAGGTAGAGATCACTAGCTCTTTACATTCTGAGTTCAAATCCGCCGAGGTTAGCCTTGCCTTTCATCCCATTGGGGTCGATAAAATAAAGTACCAGTAATGCACTGGCGTCGATTTAATCGACATTCCCTTCCCCCAAATTGCTGGCCCTGTGCCTATAGTAGAAATCATTATTATTATTATAATATTATATTATTGAGATTACTCTCCATTACAACTCTGAGATATTTTTATATCAGTCACAACTATTTTAGATTTGCCATATATACTGTGTTATGTAAAGTATTATTTACAGTTATCTTATATTTTCTCCCCAAACTACCAAAACACGCATCTATTTGTATATGTACTATAATTTATGTACATTTCATGCTTGTCACATATCGAAGTTCTTTATATCTTGGTTGATATTTGATAATAGCAGCTAAACTAATCACTACAATTTAATTGACCAAATTTGACGCCCTTAATTCAGAAATGCTTCCACCGCCCCTGTATCTGCGAAAGTTGCCACAGAGAGTATTCTCGGATTTTGCAAAAATGATGTGCGTCAGTCTCGTGAGAAGGCCAGGCCACATTTCTCTCTCACAATACAAACACACACACACTAGTTGACTTACCCTTTAATCAATTAATGATTTACTTTTAACTAATCACTTACATTAAGATTATAATTATCCACTTTTCGTAACCTTATACTATTAATACTTTTCACAACTCTTTATAATCTTTATATTTTTTCTCAATTTAGTTTTCTTAATTAATCATCTTTAATTTATTTACTGTAATATTTATCATTACTTTTTATAATCTTTTTATAATCTTTTATACTTTTAGAGCCCGGGGTCGGTGTAATCGACTCACCTTTCCCACAAATTGCTGGTCGTGTGTCTATATCAGAAATCACTATTATTTCTTTGACTTAGATGTCAGTGTTCGACCTGTGCTGGCTTTTGGTTTCTTATTTTAATATCACACAGCGATGGCAATATTAACAAGTTTATTGTTGGTTGGTCCAACACAGGGTGGCGGATCGGTAGAGAGTCGGACATCATGCTTTGCAGCAGAGAGTTACGGTCCTTTGCGATCTGAGTTCAAATCCCGCCAGTACTGTAAGCACCAGTAACGTACTGGCGTCGATTTAATCGACTTTCTCCTCCCTCCAAAATACTGGCCTTGTGCCTATAATAGAAATCAGTGTTGATCCTACGTCGGTTCCGACGACGAATGTTCCAGTTGTATAATCAACGGAATAACCTGCTCGTAAAATTAACATAAAAGTGACTGAGCATTCCATAAACACGTGTACTACCTTTACCGTAGTTCTCAGGGAGATTCGGTGTAACAATGTAGGAAGGCTGGCCTTTCGAATTACATGAACAACTCATTTTTGCCAGCTGCGGGGACTAGAACAACATGGAATTATAATGCTTTGCTCAAAAACAAAACCGGCTGCCGGAAATCGAACTTCTGGCCCCACGATCTTGAGCCAAGTAACCTAATCACTAAGCCATGCACCTTCACAAACAACAAGTTTATACAAGTAATACAAATCTGTATTGATCAGATATTGTTACAACAATGTGAAATGATGTTGATTACCAAACCATGTCGCTGCTTCTCTCTCTCTTTCTGTATCACACACACACACACATATATTTGCTTCCATTCCTTTCACCTTTCATTCTTTCTAATAGTTTTTGGCCATTCTCTCTCTCTCTCCCCATTTGCTTAAGATTTTAATTAACTGCCGACTGAAGAGTGGAGATCTGTACATTTAAAATATTATCATTAAACACACACACACACACACACACACACACACACACACACACACACACACACACACACACAATATATATATATATATATATGGTATATACCTTCATTGCTATATGGTTACGGCAATAGTTTCATAACCACGTGGTTTCGGCTTTAGTTTCATTGTGTGGCACCATGGGAAAGTATCTTTTACTATACCCTCGGATTAAGCAAAGTCTTGTGAGTGAAATTTGGTCGAAGGATATTGCGTGGAAGTCCTTCGTTTATTTATATAAGTATTTATGTGTATGTCTGTGTCTGTGTTTACGTTTACTATTCGATTATGTCTCGTAACTTAGATGTTTGACAAAAAGTGATCGGTTAAAAGTACTTGAGTAAACGAAGGCGGTGCTCCAGCATGGCTGCAGTCTAATGACAAACCCAATAAACTAGTAAAAGAGTAATATATTAATGAGGTAAAGGTCCAACCGCGATCTCTACTGTTTCAGCTTGTAATATTTACAATCTTAGTCAAGCTTCTATTCCACATCAAGGCATCCCTCATTTATCTCCAAATATTTTATAATGATAATTCATGTGTCGACGTTTTTTTCTCTAAAGCAAAAAACTACATTTTGAAAATGTTAATAAAAGTGTTCATAACAGTGGAGATCTTCAGTGTACAATAGTTATGAGACTCTGTACACATGTTACCTGAGTTACATACAATGGTCCGTGGGCTAATAGATGACTTGGAGATCTTCTTCTTCTTCTTCTTCTTCTTCTTCTTCTTCTTCTTCTTCTTCTTCTTCTTCTTCTTCTTCTTCTTCTTCTTCTTCTTCTTCTTCTTCTTCTTGTGAAGGTCGTGGGGACAGAGCCCTCAAATACTCCCTCCAGCGAGTCCTGTCAGAAGCAACCGTCTCCAACTGATCCGGCTGGATCCCCAAACAAGACCAACCAAGCTCATGGATGTTATCCAACTATCTTGCTCAGGGTCTACCCCTGGGTCTCTTGTCGGTTGGTTTTGCCTGTAAAATCTGTCCAGCGATTCTTTCCCGAGACGTTCTAACCACATACCCATAGTACCGGAGCTATGATCTCTCAATTCGGAGAAGTAGTGGCTCTACCTGGAGTTACTCTCTGATCTCGCATTTTATCAAGTAACATTATTCCAAAAACCCTTTGGAGAAACCCCATTTTAGCCGCTTGTATTCGTGATCGTATTCTTTGGTCATTACCCAAGATTCATGACCATAGGTAAAAGTTGGCACGAATACCGAATTAAAGACAGCGAGTTTGGCTTATACACCAACCTCCCTTCTTATGATTATTGAATACTGAAGCTGGCGCATTACTGCACCAGCTCCTGCAATTCTTGCACTTAATCCAGCCTCCTGCTTTCCATCACTTGTGA
>OZ024741.1:129434025-129444025 GCA_964016885.1 Eledone cirrhosa
TCATGTCAGCTAGTTTTACACGCTAAAATCGTAGATGTACTATACTTCCCACCTAGATTGATGTTGTGATTATTTCAAATAATTTATTGCTAGCATTGTTAGTATTGTTGTTATTGTTCTGATTGAATGCCATTACTACTATATATAGTAGCCATGCCTGTATATTCCTTTCATTCTCACAAGCTCCGATGAATTGACTGGTTATAGCATTGTATTGGTGATCGAATAACGTGAAAATAAGCGGGTAGCGATCTCTAGACCTACCAGTTCAGAGAAACAATTGCCAGCAATGAGATTAAAAACCTTTTTTGTATAGCAAACCGTGTCACTCTTCTTTCCTGATTTATCATTACTCCAAGTGTTTACAACATAGGAATTACAGCGTACTCGCAGCATCACTATGGAAACGCCTTGTTGAGTCAAACTTAGCCAAGCGTTGATATCATCCACTACCCGGAGTACCATAACTGGACTACACTTAAGTGGACTACCTATAATAATAATTTGTTACCCCGTATATATATATATATATATATATATATATATATATATATATATATATATATATATAGAGAGAGAGAGAGAGAGAGAGAGAGAGATTTAGACTTGGATATAGATAAATAAATAGTTAGTTAGATCAAGAAAGAGAAAGAGGTCAGGAGGAAGAGATAAAAAGAGAAAGAAGACAAACTACATGAGGTGAGGTTAGTCATTGGTAGAGGGAGCTGGTGGTGGTTTAGTAATATCGTTTTCACGCAGTATTGTTTGTAGCTCAACCGGAAACACAGTTCATTGGGTAACATCCATGTCGTTGCTAATGACATTAAAAGGGAAAACATTTCATGCTTGTTGCTGTTCATGGTTTAGTGGTATCTTACAGTCATGCGTACATACACCCAGGACAGGCGCTACCATTATAACAACTTGGCAGCCACCTATAGCTCAGATTTCAGAGAGGCGCATTATTGAACTTTAAAGTATTAGAGCTTGGTAAAAGCTAGCTGAGCCCGTGGAAATTTCACGGTTTATTTAGAAACCACTCCAAATATTAGAATTTAATGTCATTCTAGATATATTATTTATAGGTTGTTTATATACAACAACACACAAATAATGGTTTCGGATTTAGGCACAAGGCCAATAATTTTGTGGGGAGGGAAAGACGATTAAATATTACTAGTGCGTTACAGGTGCTTTATTTTATCGACCCCGAAAGGATGAAAGGTAAAGCTTATCACAGCGGCATTTGAAATCAGAACATAAAGGGCCGTAACAATATGTCGCAAAGCATGTTGTCTGACGCTCTACCGATACTGCCAATCGACCGCCCGTACGTACAAATAATACATTTATCGTATATATACACCATAAAATAAGTCAGATAAATCTAACAAATGACACCCATTCAAAAGCATCTATCCCCCCCCCCCCCCTTCCCATCCTTGAGTCTTTCCCTATTTATACTGTCTCTGTTATTGGAAAAGTTGGTCTTGTCTGATGATCTTGTGTGTATGCAGGTGAAACTACAGAGTAACAAGGCTCACCGCTTAGCCATAATAAATAAATATATAAACTCTACTTCGGTATTGAGTACTTTTTCTCACATTTATTAATAACACACACACACACACACACACACACACACACACACACACACATATATATATATATATATATATATATATATATATATATATATATATATTTATTATAAAATAACAGGAGGCTGGACTGGTGTAATTCCTTAAAAGGTTTATTATACATCGAGGTTGACCATACGGAATGACCAGTTCTATCCAGTGGTGAACCAACAAACCTAAATAAATAAATATATATATATATATATATATATATATATATATATATATATATATACAGGGTGATTGAAAAGTAACTCCCTATTGAAAACCGAAAGGTACCTCATCATGCTGCAAGATGAAATCTGGCCAGTTATAAGTACTTGGGAGAATATTGAAGATTTGATTTTGCTATTATTGTTCGTGAATGGCTGAATGCCCACTTCGGAGATGGATGGGTTATCGTGAGTGACCAGCCAGAAGCCCTGACTTAACACTCAGCGACTTTTTTCTTTGGGGTTGGTTAAAGGACCAAATCTACTCTACCCAACCAACGGCTTTGGAAGAACTTGAATGGCGAATACGAGAAGTTATGTCTTCTATCCCACAAGAGTTCCTGGTGAAATCAGTTGACGTGGTTCCCGGGTGGCTTGAGAGGCTGGTGGCAATTGCTAGTGTTCACATTCAATTTTAAATAGAACTCCATGCTATACGCTTTCTTCTCATATTCATTTCTTGTAAAACTTACAGTTAAAAAATAAATTAAAAGAATTTTAAAGTAGGGAGTTACTTTTCAATCACCCCACCCTGTATACCAGAGAAGATAATTGTTATAAAAGGTGGTTGTTTCCTCCGACATTTAAACGAAATATTTGAGGTACGCACACACACATATATACACATACATTCATATGGATATATACGGATATATATATATATATATATATATATATATATATATATATATATATAATATATGACATGGCTTAAAAGAGGCTGCTTGCATAATTGCAAACTAATCGAATATTATATATATATATATATATATATATATATATATATGTATACATATATATTATATATATATATATACATACATATATATTATATATATATATATATATATATATATGTATACATATATATTATATATATATACATACATATATATTATATATATATACATACATATATATTATATATATATATATACATATATATTATAACCAAAGATTAATATGGTCATTGATTACTCAGTGAATATAGTTTTACAATAGATTAAAAGCACTCTACAAGGAAGTTTTCTGGAGTTATTAATATTATTCAAAATATTAATAAATGAAGACATTCACATAATCAAAATATATGTTTTATTATATATATTTCGAAGGTACTGTGCTGTTTTTTCAGTACGTCCTCGTCAGATAAAATACATGAATTGATGTATGACATACCTCAACTGTCTGTCTGGATGGTTCAATTCCAGTATTGGCTGTCATATATATTATATATATATATATTACATATATATTATATATATATATTTTACATATATATTATATATATATATATTACATATATATTATATATATATATATTACATATATATTATATATATATACACACACACATATATATATATATATATATATATATTTATATGTGTGTGTGTGTGTGTGTGTGTGTGTGTGTATGTGTGTGTATGTGTGTGTGTACATATATATATTTATATATTCATATATTTATAAATGAATTATATATATATATTTACACACACACACACACACACACACACACACACACACACACACACACACACATACACACAAACACACACACACGCGCCCACCCCTATATATATATACTGTATGTGTGTGTGTGTGTATGTACGAGTATATATATATATATATAGAGAGAGAGAGTTATAAAGTGGAAGAGAGGTTGAGGAGGAGTACAGAAGTGATGTCCTGTCTATATGTCAGTAAAACATACAACCTGTTCCTACTTGCTGTATCTTCTAATAATGGATAGAAACACAAATTATGATTAGCCAGCACCTATTGTCACATTCTTTTATTGTTTTATTCTCTCAACCCTTCTTTTCACCACCCACCATCGTTATTTTGGTTTGGTTTTGGTTTTTGTCACTCTCTCTCTCTCTCTCTCTCTCTCTCTCTCTCTCTCTCTCTCTCTCTCTCTTTTCTCTCTCTCTCTGTCTGTCTGTCTGTCTGTCTGTCTCTCTCTCTCATCTATTTGGCCATTATTCTGGGTATTAGTTTTTACTACTATCACCACCACCAACAACAATACGTCGACACCGAGAGAAGAAGAAGAAGAAGAAGAAGAAGAAGAAGAAGAAGAAGAAGAAGAAGAAGAAGAAGAAGAAGAAGAAGAAGAAGAAGAGATATGGAGGAAGAATCGACCTAAATATGGAACTGATCCTACCATAACCATTCCATTTATTCAGCAAAGAACCAAAGAACGAAACGTATCAGAACTACAATAAGAATGGGTATTTTTTCAGAAGTATGCTAGCGAAAAATAGTCACACTATCAGCACCTACATCTCTTGATTTAAGTACACATCTAAGAAATAAACGTATATAATGGTTAAACAACGTATTGATTCTTTACACGATTCGATTAGAGTCACCAATTTTACTGATCATGTTGTTTGCAAGTATCTCTCATTCCTGACATTACGACAATCTTTAATCAAATACCCTGATAGCTCAGTCTAAACAACTTATATAGTCTTTTGTGTGTGTGTTTGAAAGAATACATTTCAATGTTTTACCTTACAGGCGTTCCTCTGTGATCATGGGACGTGTTTGTTTTACACGACACTTCTTTGTTACTTTTAAGCTCCAAGGGTCATTAAAACCTCTTACTCTGATTTGGTTTGTTTCTATGTTGAAGTCCTTTCTCCATTTATATAATGATTTATGTTTCGAGTTGTTTGTATATTTTTGGAGAACAATAATATTGTTCAAACTGAAACAACCCTTACCATCCTATTGGAAACAGTAAAGTAGAACGTTTAAATCAGGTGTTCCCAACCTTTTTTTTTTGTGTCATCGCCCGCTTTCACTCGAAAAAATCTTCCACCGCCTACCTGTATAGTAAATATTCAAAAGCAAACCTAACATGTTTGGTAAAATTTTCTTGTTAGTTCGTTATTCCCATTCATCCTCCTTTTTTAGACATGTTCTTTGCATATCTCATTTGAATATCATTTTTCGGGTAGTGTATGTTGAAATACCCTCTTAATACTCAAAATCCTATATCGTCCACCTAAATTTCCAATCACACACCATTTTAATGTTCAGTTACTCATCGCTCACGCAGCAGTTGAGACTGACCAACGTTGGGAAACTCTGGTTTAAATGGAACCATATAGAGAAAAATAACAATAAGCTAGAAAAACGATGGAGTGACGTTGTCGAAGAATCGTCCCATGTGATTAGCTTCCCCTTTTGCACTGTTAATAACTAGGTGCCTCAGCATCGCTTCTCAACTAGACAACCTTTACCAGAATGGCAGTTTGAACGTGGGGATGTTTTACTTGGATTAAACCTAACAATAAATATGAGCCAAAGTTCGATCATGTTACACTCGTATCAACTCCCGGGCTGGTCGAATTGACATCGCATTAGTTGAAAATGTAGTCCCATCTGGAAGACTGAGCTCCACAAGAAACTGATCACATAAACACATATGTACCTAAATACCGTCATTCAATAATAATAATAGACACACAGCATTAACTAATTCACACCTCCTTTTTTCTTAGATGTTAAGTCTAATATTGCTAAAAAATACTTCCCAGACATAATAAATCATTATTTTGCAATCAACTTTGCTTTCATCCTTACGGGGTCGATACAATAAAGTACCAGTAATGTACTGGGTAATTGCTGGCCTTGTACCAAAAGTAGAAACAATTATTTTGCAATCAAGCACTGATAAAGAAAACTAATCAATAGAAATAAACTTAAACTAAATTACAGCTATACTATCAAAATAAAAAAAAACAACAAAACCAACCAACATAATAACATGTAAATCAACTGAATTAACTGAAGCCAACTGTACATACAGAAATACAGATTTACAAACACTTTACTCCTTAACCAGTCATGCAATGTTGAAGCAAATTACGTATATTAAAGCAAATGTGGCCGCTCCAAACCAAATCATAATATCGGGCGTGATTACAATGTAGATATGGTTGAAGATAGACTTAAAGATGGTTACATATTCTTACTTTAGAATATAGAAAAGAGAAATACAACAAAACTATGACTGTAAGGGGTTTGGTTTACAAAATTCATGTTGAAGTGAATCATATATTGTCAAAAGGTGTATCTATGTTACGGATAAATGTATGCAGAAGTACTTTGATCCTCATTCAACGAACTAGCATTATTTACCGAGTGGTGGATTGGCAGTATCGGTAGAGGGTCGGACGCCATGCTTTGACGCTTAGAGTTACGGCCTTTGCCATTCTGACTTCAAATCCCGCCGAGGTTAACTTTGCCTTTCATCCTTACGGGGTCGATAAAATAAAGTACCAGTAATGCACTGGTTAATTGCTGTCCTTGTGCCAAAAGTAGAAACAATTATTTACCGAGCAATGCCAGGTAGCAAATCAAGTTTGAGACTAAATGTAGCGAACTGACAAATTGTAGAACAAAATCCTTCCGATGCTTGTTCCGGTTTTCTGTATTTTTAGTTCAAATCTCATCGAAGTTAACTTTGCCTTTCAATCTTTTAGGGGTCAATGAAATAAAGTATTGATTCGGGGTGATGAATTGAGGCAATATATATTCTGGCTATTTTCCTTTCCTCCCGCCAATCCCGGAGGTCCTGAACAAAAATTAAGTGTCATAGGCTTCCCTTAACTCTAATAAAGTATTAAATAAAAAGAATTGGCTGCAATTTCTAGCAGAGCGCGTTACTATATAGGCTCCATTTAATGTAATTCAGCTTGGCAGCGGAACCCATTTTTCTCCATGCTATAAATCATTGTTTAACAATACAATACGAGTAATGTCTTGATTAATTAAAGTCATCGTGCTGACTACATTTAGCCTGTGAGCACTTACTTCAGTATATTACACACTGGTGGATCAGATAAGGAAGGGGATTCTAAGTAGCCATTCAATTTGCTAAAAATAACACCCACATTTCCATCAAATCACACTTATTTGTAGTAAATCGAAAAATCACAATGTATAATGTATCAGGAGAGGAAGGAAAAGACGGGTTGGTCAAAGCTGAAATGCATTTGTTCATAAATCTGCTCACTCAGGGTAAACCATGGGTTAAACAATAAAAACAGCAACAACAGCGCCGCAACAGCAGCAGCAATGTCATCTAGTGAAGTCAAACTCAGTACTTCAAGCTAACAGACTCACTAGCATTACAATACTACCTGCGTAGTTTACAGCGGCAACAAATTGCATTACCTTTGTGATATCTATTTAACTCTTTCGTTACCATATTTCTAATGAAACATACATCGTCTATTATTTTCAAATAATTTTGAAAATAATCAAGAATCGAAAGTGATTTAATAAAATTACTAACTTTCATCATTAAGCTGGTCTTTGGAACATAACTTACTAAAGTTTCTTACATGCAATTACGATGGAAGGTTTTTAGATAAATAAAAATATTTCAAAATAAATAGTTTTGTATCAGAAACCAGAGTTGGTTTCTGGCAGTTTGGTATTGAAAAGGTTAAAGGTAGGTGACCTATAATGTTGAGATTTGTGGAGATATCTCAATCCTGAGTTAAATATTACTTTTGTGTATAAAAGTGGAGGCACGTGGTTTAGTGGTTAGAGAATTGGATTTGCAATCGTGAGGTTGCGAGTTCAATTCCCTGACCGGGCATTGTGTTATGTCCTTAAGCAAGACACTTTATTTGATGTTGCTCCTTCTGCCAGGAGTTGCGACCGGTAGATAATATTAGATAATATTAGCAATGGCATGACCAATAGACACTTTTTTTCCTTGGTCCGATTTGTATGCGAATGAGGTTTGGGATCTTGATCGATACACATTTACGTAACTTACCCAAGTCACAAATCAATAACAACAACAACAATAAAAAACAAATGAAATATATCTGCAGTACAATTAAGCTACAGCGGGATTTGAAATCAGAACGCTAAGAGCCGGAAATTAGAAATCAATATTGATTTCTAATTTAGGCACAAGACCAACAAATTTTGGGGAAAGACGATGTTGATTAAATCAATCCCAGTACTTGAGTGGTACATTATTTTATCGACTCGGGAAGAATGAAAGGCAAAGTTGACTTTTGCGGGATTTGAACTCAGGATATAAAGAGCTAGAAGAAATACCGCAATGGTATTTTATCTGATGCATTACCAATTCCGCCAATCCACCATCCTGGACTGGTACTGTATCTTATGAACCTCTGATTGATCAATGAAAAGCGAAGTTGATCTCAGTTGGATTTGAATTCTAAACAGGAACAAATGGAAAGTAATGGTGTTGAACCTTCATCGATTCCCACAACGACAGTTCCAGTTGTTTGAACAACGAAACAGACTGATTGTGAAATTAACGTGCAAATGACTGAGTATTCCACAGGTATGTGCATCCTCAGCGTAATTTTAATCCTATCTTTTTTGTTTTTGTTGAAAAAAAGAGGGGCAAAATCTCTTTGAACATTCTTTGAGGCTGAATGTGGTTGACAGAATAAAGAAACCTTAACCAAACGATCAGGTTGATAACAATATGGAGTATAGTCGTGTTTAGCAGCCAGCTAACTTTCATTGTAACTGTATATCATAACACTTCTCAAGATTACTGAGACTACACTAGAGAATAAATATACCATAAACAGCCGATAGAAAGAACAACTTTCCGTCTGTCTTTCTCTTTCTCTTATTTAATCCGACTTACAAACGAATGGCCACGGAAGAGCCGAACTCCCACCGTCATCGCCCCCATCTCTCTCGCCATCCCAATTTCTCTGTATAGTGAGAAAACGGGGTGCCACGTGCTGGCCGCCCCATAGTCCCGGCAGACAGAATGGAGAAGGCGTTTCCCCGGAGGATGGTAAGGGAGATGCGCTGGAAGAGCCATTGGAATTTAACACGACATTGGATAGCCCTTTGAATTAAGTGGTAACTAAACTGAGTGAAGTGGAACAACGTGAAGTAAAGTGTCTCGATCAAACGAACGAATACCGTTCTAACGACAACACTCCAAAATTTAAATTGAAAGAGAACTTACGAATGATGTATTGAAGGAAGTTGATTGAGTACTTAGAAATAATGGTTTCTGATTTAGGGGGAGGGGGAAAGTCAATTAAATCGACCCCTGTGCATTACTGGTACGTTATTTTATTGATCGACCCCTAAGGATGAAAAGCAATGTTAACTTCAGCGGAATTTGAACTCAAAACGTGAAGGGACATAACAATACACCGCAAAGCGTTGTCCAACGTTCTACCCATACTGCCAATTCACTGCCTTAGATATAATGATTTCTAATATAGGCACAAGGCCAGTAATTTGGGGGGAGGGGAAAGTCGATTAAATCGACCCCAGTACGTTACTGGTGCTTTATTTTATCGACCCCGTAAGGATGAAAGGCAAAGTAAACCTCGGCGGGATTTGAACTCAGACCATAAAGGACCGTAACTCTGTGCTGCAAAGCATGGAGACCGAAACTCTCGCGATACTGCCAATCCACCGCCCTCACCGCCTTAGATATAATGAGATTGAAACGTGTACTAAAACAATGAAGAACGCATGACATGAAAACACCGAAAAAAGCCTTACACACACACACACACACACACACACACACACACACACACACACACACACACACACACACACATATCCCGGTGATATTGACAGACGTGATGAGAATGAATCTTGTCTGATCATCCTGTTAGCACACCGGTAAAACTCCAGAGGAACAAGACTCATCACTTAGCTATCATAACAAAAATACTATATATCATTATAATAAATCACAAGTGTTATGTGACACACATCTACCCATCAACGTTAGTGTCATCTCGATTAGTACCATCAACACAGAAATCTATTGAAACGTTTCATTTGATTCACTTCACAATACAAAGATCATTACCATTCTACTGTTTCTTAATTAATTCTTATTTCAACTCTACACCACACAAGTAATTCTATTTTTCAGTAAATATTTTATCCCCCCCCCCCCCCCAACATATACTAATTATATATAACCATCTGCCTACCAAAGTTAATTTCCATTGATATCATTTACCCGATTCACCATCACCACCACCACTATCCCCATCATCACCACCCGAAACTTAACTTTTGCAAATCTTACTATTAATACCTATCATCAACTTTATTATTGTCATCATTATACTGTACCGATTG
>OZ024741.1:129454025-129456525 GCA_964016885.1 Eledone cirrhosa
AAGCAAGGCCTTAATAAAGTATATATACACACACAAACACACACACACACACACACACGCACACACACACGCACACACACACACATACACACATAAATATATATATATATATGTGTGTATATATAATATGTAGAAAGGATAACACACGAGAGAGAGAGAGAGAGAGAGAGAGAGAGAGAGAGAGAGGGGGGGGGGTTATCAATGTACTGGGTGTTTCATTCCATTCACTAATCTTTTGGCGAAACAAATCTCTCTGGGTTTGTACGTGTGTGATATATAGTTATAAAGTTGGGTAAATTCATTCTACTGTATATTTTTAATCATTATGCGTCTACCTCACCTTTCGTAGTTTATAGATTCCATACACTGGTGATTTGCCCTGTACATTGATAAACACTCTCTCTCTCTCTCGTGTTATCTTTTCTACATCGCGGTGGTTGTTCCACATTGCGAGAGGGTCGGCGAGATTACAGTTGTGCAGCATAATAGCAAAAGGTTTTCGCAGCTGAGAAGGGACTTTAGCAGTTGCTGCTTCTTGCAGGGTGAGGTGCCAATGGCTGTCATCGTGTAACATACCACGCATCTGGCAAGCCAAACGGTAAGTGGAACAATGATGGCCATTGATGGTTCACAGACCTTGGAAAGAGTGTGGTCCTCTAACCTCGAACAGTAACAATGACGATAAGGCGTCTGTGCTTTCGTGAAATAAATAGGTTTTTGTTTTTGTGTATGCAAAAATATCTGTACACGAATATATATATTAAAATAACAGATTAAAATTTAAGCAAAGAATTGTTGCTGAATTTCTGAAACTAAAAAGATCAGTCTGTGAACACAGAAGTAAATATTTCGAAAAACGTTATCTAATGCAGAGACATGTTATAAGGGCGCTACGTTATAGCTATGTATCTATCTAAAAAGACAGACTAAGAAAAAGAGGGGAATGTTGTGTGACGTCATAAGAAAGAGGTGAGGAATGACGTATAACCGGAAGTGTTGACATTTGAAATTTTAAAGAAGTGAATAATTAAATAATGTCTTTAATCTTTTAACAAAATTCAGTAGACAAAAATACCCTCACTTTTTTACTTGGAAAAAGTTACATCTCTGGTGCAAATTTGGTGCTGTTTGGTCCAGCCGTTTGGCGGAAAGTTTGTTACCTACATACGGCCGTCAGCTTTATAGTATATATATATATATATATATATATATATATAGAGAGAGAGAGAGAGAGAGAGAGAGAGAGAGGGGGGGGAGTAGATAGATAAATAGATAGTTATTATTTAGATAAAATATATACAGTATTTCTCCTCCCAATCAGTATAAATCAACCACACAAAAAATCATTTAAACGAGGCTATAAGTTTAAAATGTACTTATGAAGAAACAATAGATAATAGCTTCTTATCCGCGACTTATAGCTACAAAAAAATTTACCTAATATTTCTATTAGCCTGTAGAAATTGACTAGACACATAATTAGGTACATCATCAAAGTTAGAAGAAAAAATGTACATAAACTTTACCAAAATCTTCATAATATCTCTTCCATCCGGTGGTTTCGTTCACTTTTTGGATATATCCGATCTTGGATAAATCAACGAGGTTTGCAACTCATCAGGAGATAACTCAATTGAACAAAGATTTTTCTACCATGATCCCCGCCAGAAACGAATTCAAAATGGCTAAGAATCATCATGTGACCAGTGGTCAAGGCAGAAAGTTTGTGATTGGTGCCTGTTGGCGAGTAGGCTGGTTGCTAGAAAGCGCAGCCGAATACTGCCTAAAGTTTTACTCAACCTTACGGGAGTATATAAAATTTAAAGGGTATATATATATATATATATATATATATATATATATATATATATATATATATATATATATATATAATACAGTGAATCTTCGCTTATCCGGACGGTCAAAACCAAACAGTTAGAAAAAGATCCGGTTAAGTGAAATTTCCGGATAAGTGAATTCTAAAATCCCATTGTTACATAATGCTCGTGGTTTCTAATGTTTTGGCTTCTTTTAGTCAAAATAAAAGACAAATGCTAAGTAAAGAAAGTTTATTAGAATAACAAAAGAACAGCTAGAATTAATAAGAAAATTAATTAAACAAACATAAGAATAACCAAAAACTTGGTAAAACTGAATTGAGTCCAACCATAAAAAGTTAGTACTTTTATAAAAATGAATAAATAGAAGATTGTTTCCGCGCCGAAGCTCGTCGTTCCGCTACCATTTCCCGCTACCATTTCCACGCAACAGCTGAACGGTCAACCACCTCCCTCATGTTTATCGCACGTAAAAATGGAATCATTCCCGTGTCCCCTTTTCCGATCAAATCCCGCCGCAGTTGTTTTCTGTAAATCCGCTTTAGTGCCTCCAAAACTCCCTGGTCCATTGGCTGAATAAGTGACGTAACGTTCGCCGGAAGAAATGCTGCCCGAATCTGTCCGTCTGCCGAAATCAAGTCCTCCTCATCCGGAGGTAGTAT
>OZ024741.1:129461525-129486525 GCA_964016885.1 Eledone cirrhosa
GTAGTTTGTTCCATGCTTCAGCAACTCTGAGCGTGAAAAAATGTTTCTGAAAGTCATGGGAGCTAAGCTGTTTTCTGATTTTGTTGGCATGCCCACGTCTGTTAGACACATGGAAATCAAAAAGGTGCTCAGGGTTGTTGTTGGCAAGATGGTTAATAATTTTGTGGGTGTTTACCAAGTTAGTTGCCAGACGTTAGAGCTTTAATGTATCCATGTCCACAGAAGCAAGGCATTCAGAGTATGGTAGATGCCTGATGGAGGATATTCACTTGGTTGCACGTCTCTGAACAGTTTCCAGGCGGTCAGTGTTCTGAGCAAGATAGGGGTTCCAGACTGGTGATGCAAATTCTAAGTGTGGCCGCACCATAGCTATATACAGCTTTAAATAGATAGATGGAGAGCGGCTAACAAAGGTCTTGCTGAGTGATGCTAAGACACCCTCGGCCTTCTTGACAATTTTAGAGAGGTGCTTCGTCCAACGCAAAACGCTGCTGACAGTAATGCCCAGGTCACGTTCACAAGAAGACTTCTTGATATTAGTGTTGTGGAGGGAGTATGTGGATGCTGGGCTTTTACTCCCAAAATGCATGGTGGTACACTTGTCCACAGCCAACTTGAGTTGCCAGTCCGTGATCCATTGTTGCATTGTGTCCAGGTCAGATTGCAGGAAAGATCTATAGTGTTCAGGATATGTCCTTTTTATCTCAAGGTACAGCTTGATGTCATCTGCATATTTCAGTACTGTGCCATTCTTTAAGTTGGCATCTATGTCATTAATATATGACACAAACAAAAGGGCGGTAAGAACAGATCCCTGTAATACACCAGATGACATCTCATATGGTGAGGAATGCTGTCCTAGAACCGTGACTACCTCTCTTCGACTGAGAATGAAGGACTTCAACCAGTTAAAAAGACCATCCTTCACACCCATTGCAGAGAGTTTTGCCATAAGTTTTTTGTGTGGCACAGAATTGAAAGCTTTGGCAAAGTCAAGGTAAACAACATCCACCCATGAGCCGCCATCAGTGATCCGGGTGATGTCTTCAAGAAACTCGATAAGTTGATCACAGCAGCTGGAGTTAGGGATAAATCCAAATTGCGAGGGCCGGATAAGACTGTGAGAGTTCCAGAAGTTCCAAAGTGTTTCTCTAACACAGGATTCCATCAGTTTGGCAATGCAGCTAGTAAGACTGACTGGATGATAGTTGACAAGTGATGTGCGGTCACCCTTTTTGAACAGAGGAATGGTACTGTCAGTTTTCCACTGCTCTGGAGTAGCACCGTTGTTCAGACAGAATTGGAAGAAGCGTGATAGCTGGGGAAGAAGGAAGTACCCACCACGTTTGAGAAGCAGGTACGTAACACCTTCAAGACCAGGAGAGGCATGGTTGCGTTTATTTTTAAGGTGACGTCGCAGCATTGCAGGTGTAAATTCCATAGTTGTAATAGGATCCGATGTCAGAGGTGGTGGAGATGGTACACTCTGATCTTCAACAGTGAAAATGCCTGCATGGCATTCAGCAAGAAGTTCTGCGCATTCCTTGGGGTCGTCAGTAACCTGGCTTGTATGGGGTTTGCGAAGAGGACCAACTGGAGAGTGAGGCCTCTGCTTTGAGATACTTCCAGAACACCTTACTATTAGGGTTGGTTGCTATGTGTTGCTCAAATTAAAGCACTGCCTTTTTTGTCACCTGCTTGAGATAGTTGGATGATTTATTTCGCTTTTTCCTATTGATATCTGATTTATGCAGTTTATACTCACGTTCAGCATTACGACAATCTTTTCTGGCAAATTCTGAAGTCTCCCAAATTGCACTTTTGGGATGTTTTTTCTGCTTACGTGGTACCTATGCTGCACATGATGTCCATATTGAGTTCAGGATGTTCTGGAGTACAGTGTTGACATCCCCAGAGTCGTAAAACTCAAGTCAGTTTGGATATTGCAACTCGGTGCAGTAACAGTTCCAGTCTGCTTTATTCCAGTCAAAGTGAGCAGTTTGGAGATGGTTGTGGTTTTTGTTACTGCCCATGAGGGACAGATTGGCAATGATCATAGCATGATCAGAGTCACCTAAAGGTTCCTCAGTATTAACACTAATAACTGTTTCAGGAGTAGTGGTGAAGAGTAGATTCAAAGTGTTGTCACCTCTTGTTAGGAAGGTGACTACTTGGGACCAGTTCGAGTCCAGCACTAGCTCAAGGAAATCATTTGCACTTTGCGACCAACGAAAGATTTCCCAGTCAATCTCAGGGTGATTGAAGTCCCCTGCAATAAAAACATAAGTGGCTGTTTTCCTGGCAGCAACTCTGAGGATATCACAAAGTTGTGTGTCCTGATGGTAATTTGGGGACGGTAAACGACTCCAAGTAGCAGTGTTGACATGGTCATACGTATATCGCAGAAAAATACTTTTTGCTGCGATTGTTTCAATTATATAATAGTGGTAGACTGGAAGAATCTTTAGAACGTCGGAGAAAATGTTTGTGGCATTTAGTCACACCGCTTTATGTTCGGAGTTCACATAGCACCGAGGTCAACTTTGCCTTTCACTCTTCAGGTGTCGGTAAAAAAGTACCAACAAGTACCTGGGGTGATATAATCCGCTTTATCCTGCCCCCCCCCCCCCCCGCCCACCAATTTGTTGGTTTTATGCCTAAATCAGAAACCTTTATTATAGTTATGTGCAGGCGGTGGATTGGGAATATCGGTAGATCGTTGGACATGTTTGCAGCATAGATTTATGTCCCTTTACGTTCTGAGTTCAAATCGCGCTGAGGTGAGCTTTGCCTTTCATCCCTACGGGGTCGATAATTGCTGGCCTTGTGCCAAAAGTAGAAACAATTATTATAACTAGTATTGAGGGCGGGGGGTTGGCAGTATCGACAGTGTTGGAGATAGAGTTTAGCCCTTTACATTTTGAGTTCAAATCCCACCGAGGTTAGCTTTGCCTTTCTTCCTTACGAGATCGCTAAAATAAAGCACCAGTAACGCACTGGAGATCGACTTAATCGACTTTCCCTACCCCCTATATCAAAAACCATTATTATAGTTATCTGCGATGTGGTGACTATACTTTCAAATTTTTCAATATATGGATAATTAACGATCTTGATGAAATGAATGTTTGGTTGGTTAGGCGAATCAGTTGGTTCGATTAAATTAATTAGTTTAACTGGTTTGAGTGTTCAATATCAAGTAATTTCTCAATTTTCCTACACGTTCATATTTATTGATTATTTCTGAATTTTTTATATTATTTTCTTCAGTTGCGACTCTTGTTTGTTTGTTTCTTTCTTTCTTTCTTTCTTTCTTTCCGTCTGTCTACGAACTCGTCATATTTCTTTACGCTTTGAACAAAAGTATTCAAATGTATGCACCCACACACACTACATATACACATACCGACATGCACACACATATACATATAGGCCCCCGCCCCACACACACATATATATATATATTTATATATGGGAAAAGAGTCAGGACCCCGACGGCTGAGCTCCGGCCGTTTCGACAGCTAGATCTGAACTCGCTGTCGAAACGGCCGGAGCTCAGCCGTCGGGTCCTGACTCTTTTTCTATTACCCACTCTACTATCCTAAGTATCGAGTACTCTGGTGCGTTATGGTCCACCTGGTTTCTTACCACACTTTCTTTGTTATATATATATATGTGTGTGTGTGTGTGTGTGTTCAAAAGGTAAACAGAAACAACAAAGCAAAGACACAGTACAATGAAGAAATATATTAGTTTAACGCTTGTGTAGTATGAAAAGAGTCTTAAACTTTCGGACACAAGTCTTTCTTCGGGAGATCCGACAGGTTTGCGGTCGAGTCCGTAGCAGTGGAGACGTTTGGTGTCCTTGGCCCTAGGACCACCTCCATACTCACCACCACACCATATTGCATTTTTTTTTATGACTGGCAGGATTTGAACTTAGAATGCGAAAACGCGAAACAAACATCGCAAGGCTTTTTTCAGATATCGCCTGAATTGTTTCTAAATTACGCACAAGGCCAGCAATTCGGAGAAGTGAGAAGAGTTAATTACATAGGAATCAGTACATAACTGGTACTTTATTTCATCGACCTAGAAAAGATGAAAGGAGAAGTTGATCTTGGCAGAATTCAAACTCACAACGTAAAGAGTGGTAACTAAATACCGCAAGGCATTATGTCTGTTTCAATAATAATTGCTTCTACTTTTGGCATAAGGCCAGCAATTACCCTAGTGCATTACTGGTACTTTATTTTATCGACCACGTAAGGATGAAAAGCAAAGCTAATCTCAGTGGGATTCAAACTCAGAACGCAAAGGGCCATAACTCTATGCTGCAATAACAATGAATGTTAATATTTGACATAGAACCACTGTAAGTTATACACAGAAAGCTACATTTGATTAAATCAATCAAACGATACTTGACAGGTAGGTATTTTATCGATCACTGAGTGATGAAAGTCTAAATTAAGTGTATAGGAAGAATATGCGGTCGATTATGCTGTTATTAGATCGTTAAACATGCGTTCTGAATCTCAGCGTTCTGAATTCAAATCTCGCCGAGGCCCACTTTATCTTTCATCTTTTGGGGATCAATAGATAAAGTACTATTCCAATACTAATATAGCACTCTTTACTTCCAGTTGTCATTTGTCCAGTTGTCCATTGAATTGAAGTAGACAGAGTCAAGATGGTGTATATATCTGTTCGTGACTGCATAGACGCATAAAACTCCACCAAATGTAAGGTACATACTACCAAGTCATAATCAATTGCAAGTGACGGCCGTAGATGTTTTAGTGTGTGTGTGTGTGGGGGGGGGGGGTAATTTACTTAGAATAATTGTTTCTACTTTTGGCACAAGGCCAGCAATTATTCCAGTGTATTACTGGTACTTTATTTTATCGACCCCGTAAGGATGAAAGGCAAAGTTAACCACGGCGGGATTTGAACTCAGATCATAAAGGGCCGTAACTCTTTGCTGCAAAGCATGGCGTCATTTACTTAGAATAATGTTATATAGTCATGATATACAAGTGGTTTGTAGAATCAGGACCGGTGGAGGCTGGAACAAAAACTCTGCTCTTCTCGTACTTGGGTCTACTTTTACTATTTGATGTCCATGCAGACCGTGTTCCTAAGCGTTTAATTCGGGTATTAATTTCAAATTACTTCGCCACCTTGTGTTTGTGTTCATTCTCTAATGGGTACACACACACACACACACACACACACACACACACACACACACACACACACACACACACACACCGGGATCCCGAATGCGAGGGTCGCAAAACTGAACAGAGTCAAGAGCTCGATCGATAGACGACACTAACCCTTCGGTCGCGCATGTGCAGGCAACTTTGGGGATGTTCCTGATGACTCTCCGTGACGCATGTGGCGTCGAGAGGGCTAGGCATTGCGTGCAGTGCCACCGGGGCAGGGATTCTGTCGCACGCCGAGTAAGTTTGACGCAAGAAAGATGGAAGAAACTGTTACAGTTGGTACAGTTCCTTTCTTTGTTGCAACTGTTGCACGTGGTATATTAGTAACACTGTTCACCATCCCGCAGGGAATAAGGGTGGGGGAGGCGTGTATTTTAACTGTGGTGTAGGAGATGGAAGCAGAAAATTGTAATTAAGGAGATGTATAGAAGCATAGAAAAAGAGAGAAATGGAAAGATAGTGATGGGGGATAAATAGATGGATAGGTGTATAGAGGGATAGAGAGAGGGTAGGAATAGATAGGTGGATGGGTTCCAAAAAAGGAGAGAACTAAGAGAAAAATGCATAGACCTAAATTAGTTAGAATTTGATAGGTGGGATTTATAGTAAAAGTAACATACATAGTAAATGAAACAAAAAAGGGAGGTGGGATCAAAGAATTTTTTTTAGAGAAAATCAGATACATAAATACATTAATACATGACCAAATGAAGGAAAGAGGAGGAAAGAGCAAGTGAAGTAAAATATAAAGGCGGAGCAGAGACAAAGAATGAAAAAAATTGAATAAAAAGATAAAGATAAAGGAAAGAAATATGAAAACTGTTACAGTGTGCAATGCTTGACTGGCGGGCAAAGTCTTTCGGTGCAGATTAAGGATAAAAATAAAATAGAATAGAATCAGCGAGCTCAAACATGGATTTCTTTCGCATAATCAAAGATTACCTTGGAAATATTTATTAACACCTATATTTCGGATGTAGCATCCATTGTCAAATGATCCGAAGGAAACTCCGGGGAATGTCGAAGAGGACATTTCTATGCTTCTGCGTGGCTCGTGTTCAAATTCCGCTCAACCTCACTTCTCTATTTCTTCACCAGATTTTGTTGCCTTAATATTTACAATCCCGCCTGCATTGTTGCGGCTTTATAAACATAATCAATTAACGTATTCCACAATGGTTCAAGTAAAAACTACAACACGCTCTCTTACCCCCCCCCCCCCCTAGTATAATTGTTATTATTATTATTATTTGGAGTCTTCTTTGTATTTGTACGAGCTGACTCCAAGTCTCACCCAGAGATCTCAACAACAAATGTTAAGTTCAAGTGGGCGGTCATCATCATTATTATTATTATTGTTCTTTGAGTCTCAGTCATTGATGTTATTTAACTGGAAAGTTTGTTGAAATGAATATCAAGCCTCAGATATTCAGGACGTATCGGAGGGTTCTTGCTGTTGTAGTATCCGTAGAGGGTCGGACACCATGCTTTCCAGCATAGTTACGTCCCTTTACGGTCTGAGTTCAAATCCCGTCGAGGTTAACTTTGCCTTTCATCCTTACGGGGTCGATAAAATAAAGTACCAGTAATGTACTGGGTAATTGCTGGCCTTGTGCCAACAGTGGAAACAATTATTATTAGCAGGGTGGCCTCCCTCACCCAGAAATGGGCCGAGAGGAAGCTGTCCCTGAAAGGCCGGGCGGAAGTGGCGAATACGTACATCGCATTCGTCATCTGCTACCGCCTCACCGTCGTCCCTTGCCCCGGGCCAACTCTCACCAAAATGGAGCGCTTCCTCTTCCGCTTTTTGTGGAAAGGACGCGCTCCCATGGTCAGACGATCCATCTGCTGTCAACACCCGTTGCGTGGAGGACTGAGTATGCCATGGCAGATGATGCGCAAACATGCGCTGAGGTTACGACATCTCTGGTGCTTCCTTGACAGTGAACAGGCGTGGTCGTCGTTTGCCAGGCACGTTTTCCCACAGCTCGTCTCCTTGACGAAGCTGCAGTCCTGGGTCAGGAAAAGACCGAGGGATAGCGCTTGGAAACTGGAATGTCTCCAGGCGCTCACCGCCCTCTGCCAGCTGGGCACCAGTATCGGTGGAACATCCACCTCGGTGTTCTATAGAGGACTAGTGGAGGGTAAGAGCGACGACGTTCTCGGAGAGATCCTGGGCGTCGAAGAAGATCAGCTGTTTGCTCTCTTCCGGAGAACTTTCAGCCCAGGACCTATGGATAACTTCCAGAAATCCCTGGCCTGGCAGTGCTACCGGGGAGCGTTTCCGGTTCGAGATAAGCTCTACAGGCACGGAAGTGCCGTCAGCCGAGCCTGTCCGAGATACGCGCAGAGCGACGAAATCGTCGTGCACGCACTCGTTCAGTGCCCGAGCATTGCTGACTTGTGGAGCTATGTCGAACAGTTGCTGCCGCGTGTAGGACTGATCCGGTTATCGACTGAGTCCATTGTACAGATGGTCTCGCGGTCTTCCTTCGAGGAGGAAGAGCAGGCGGTTTTCATCTGCCTGGTGGCCATGGCAAAAGAGATTGTGTGGTGGACAAGGTTGAAAGGGTTGAAGAGGAAAATTAGGGTGGAGAGGCAAGTGCTGCCTTCTAGCAAGTTTGTTGAAAGGTGGGTGAATGTAGCGAGAATGGTCCGAGTGAACGGGACCGCTCTGAATATACGTCTGTAGTTTGAGAAATGGAAAAATTGAGAGAGGGCACTTGCCCTGGTGGTCAGGGTGGCCGTGGTCTTTTGTGCGGTTTTCGCCACGAGTAACCCTCAGAGGTTTCCACCCTATTGGGGAATTTTTCCATTGTTTCAATTTTCATTTTTATTGTTTATAAAGAAAGCATTGTTTATATATATATATGTGTTTCTATGTCTTTTTTTCTTTTTTAAATAAATAATAAAAATCTTTACACGCACAAAACCCACATCGTACCGTCCTGTACCGTCCTGTACCGTCCTGTGCCGTCTGTAATGTTTTTCCGGATGTCAGCCCTTGTGGCCAATAAAGAAATCATTATTATTATTATTATTATACAGTACAAACCTTTAAAACAAAAATTCCCCAACGCAGTTGGAGACTTCAGAGGGACGGTTACCAAGAGGATATACACTGACATCCTCTTGGAAACACCCATGACCAGCGAAAGGGACGATTCTACTGTCCCTTCACCACACGAACAAGGTAAGTGACCCTTTCTCATTTGCCCCGTTTCTCATCCAACATGGCTGTACTCAGAATAGGCAGTATAAATGCACGTGGCCTGGGGTCATCTTGGAAGCAGGGTCACCTGCTCAATGACCTCAGGTCACTAAACATAGATGTGGTGGCCATCAGTGAAACCAGAATCTCCGAGGCACGGGCCTTCGCACCGATCTTCGGCAGCTACGATGTATACGCATCTCCCAGCCGTCCAGGATCGGGGGGAAGGGTTGCCGTCCTTTTTCGGAGAGGCTTGGATCTCGCGATATGGGCCATCTTCCTGGACCCAGAAGATAAGTCGGTGGTGCTGGACGTGACCGGCAGCGAAGGCAATGCTTTCAGGCTAGTAGCCGTCTACGCCCCAACAGGGGCAGGGTGGCCAGATTTCTTCAGACGTCAAGAGACCTTTCTTGGAACGTCCCGCTCTTTAGTGTTAGTGGGCGACTGGACGGTATCTTGGATGCACGCTGGGATCGTGTGGGGCTAGTGGATAGGGAGGAGGGTGCAAGAGCCTCACCAACCTGCTCAGACGTTTTGAACTGTCTGATAGGTATCGACTGGATCACCCGAATGTGCCAATGTGGACATGGACAAACCGCATCGGGTCATCCAGATCGTATCTAGATAGGGTATTCTGCAGGGAACTAGATAAGGCTAGTATAAGTTGTCCACAATTTAAAATAGTCGACTACACAGACCACAAATTTGTGATCTGTGATATCAACATAGACAGACTTCATAGACAAGGGCCTGGTTACTGGAAGCTGAACGCGTCTTTCCCGGCGCGCAAAGCCTACAGAGACCGGATTAGCGTATTAGTTAAGCGGGCAATGACGGGAGCCGTCGTCAACAACAGGTGGTGGTTCGCCCTGAAAAGGGCAATTAAAGTAGAGTCGATTAGGTTTAGTAAAGGAATAGTGATAGAGGAAAATAGAGTAGAGGGAGAGCTAGTCAGAAAGCTAGAAGAGGCGTTTAGGACAGGCATCGCAACCGACGTGCTTGCGGCGAGATTGGCACTCGACCAATTCTTCAACGCAAAACACGAAGGCTGCGTTGTCAGAGCTAGAGCGCGTGCTTTGAAACACGAGGGTACAAAAGCCGTCCAATGGATCCGAGTGGCAGAGGCGCGACGTAGCAACAAAGCCACAATTCGGTCTTTGCCTGACCAAAACGGGTGCGTGATGCTCGAACCCGAGCAGATGTGTGAAGCTTTTCAGCGGCACTTTGCTGAACTGTTCGGGAGCGGCGGCGGCCCGGATCGGGGCATGGACTTCAGTGCATACCTCAACGGACTGCCTCGGCTCTCGACGACCGCAGCACAGTGTTGCGAAAAGCCAATAGCAGCTGGTGAAATACGGGAAGCGATGGCTAACTGCACAAGAGGTAAATCGCCAGGTTTAGATGGTCTGCCCTACGAGCTTTATGCATTTATGCCAGACTTGTTCGGTGACCTCTTGGCAGACGACTACTGCAACTGGCAGCAGAACGGGAGCATTCCCAGTTTTGTGAGCTGGGGAGGAGTGGCGCTGCTGAGAAAAGACCCGAACAAGGGGATGTTATTGATAATTTCAGGCCCATAACCCTGCTAAACGCAGAGTTCAAGATTTTGGCCAAGGTGTTAGCAACGAGGTTGGCGCTTGTCGTCAAGGGTCTGGTGGGAGAGGCGCAGATATGCGCCATTCCGGACAGATCCATACACGACAACCTCCACCTCATGCGATACATCATAGAGAGGGTGGTTATGGAACCTGGCAAGGGTAGGGCCCTGATCAACTTGGATCAATCCAAAGCATTCGATAGGGTCGACCATCGGTACCTGGCGGCGGTCCTCGAGGCAACCGGTTTCGGGCCCGTTTTCAGGCGTTGGATCGCAGCAATGTACAGCGACATCTGCTCAGTTGTGAGGGTGAACGGTCACCTGTCGCAGCCATTCAGCATCATGCGCTCAGTCCGCCAGGGTTGTCCCCTCTCGTCCCTCTTGTACGTATTGGCTCTCGAGCCGTTACTGCACAAACTGGGGGCGATGAGGGGCGTCCCACGCGAACTAGGATGCGGAAATCCGAGTCGGCTTACGCTGACGACGTCACCGTGGTGGTGTCGAGCACCAGACACGTCCAGATGCTCGGCACCGCTCTCAAGGAATACGAAGCGGTGACAGGAGCAAAGATAAACCAGTGGGCTTGCAGATAGGCATCTGGAGAGGCAAGTCCATGCCGTCCGACAGCGTCGTAGGGCGTTGGACGGACGGACCGGTTAAATTGCTCGGGGTCTGGTTCGGACCGGACCTCCAGATGGAGAAAAACTGGAACGAGGTGACGAGCAGGGTGGCCTCCCTCACCCAGAAATAGGCCGAGAGGAAGCTGTCCTTGAAAGGCCGGGCGGAAGTGGCGAATGCGTACATTGCATCCGTCATCTGCTACCGCCTCACCGTCGTCCCTTGCTCCAGCCCAACTCTCACCAAAATGGAGCGCTCTTCTTCCGCTTTTTGTAGAAGGGACGCGCTCCCATGGTCAGACGATCCATCTGCTGTCAACACCCGTTGCGTGGAGGACTGGGCATGCCATGGCTGATGATGCGCAAACATGCGCTGAGGCTGCGACATCTCTGGTGCTTCCTTGATGGTGAACGGGTGTGGTCGCCGTTCGCCAGGCACATTTTCCCACAGTTCGTCGCCTTGACGGAGCTGCAGTCCTGGGTCAGAAAAAGACTGAGGGATAGCGCTTGGAAACTGGAATGTCTCCAGGCGCTCACTGCCCTCTCCCAGTTGGGCATCAGTATCGGTGGAACATCCACCTCGGCGTTCTATAGAGGACTAGTGGAGGGTAAGAGCGACGACATTCTCGGAGAGATCCTGGGCGTCGAAGAAGATCAGCTGTTTGCTCTCTTCCGGAGAACTTTCATCCCGGGGCCTATGGATAACTTCCCAAAATCCCTGGCCTGGCAGTGCTACCGGGGAGCGCTGCCGGTTCGGAAGTGCCGTCAGCCGAGGCAGTCCGAGATGCGCGCATAGCGACGAAACCATTGTGCACGCACTCGTTCAGTGCCCGAGCATTGCTGACTTGTGGAGCTATGTCGAACAGTTGCTGTCGCGTGTGGGACTGATCCGGTTGTCGACTGAGTCCATTGTGCAGATGGTCTCGCCGTCTTCCTTCGAGGAGGAAGGGCAGGCGGTTTTCATCTGCCTGGTGGCCATGGCGAAAGAGATTGTGTGGTGGACAAGGTTAAAAGGATTAAAGACAAACACTTTCCTCTTCGGCGAATCCCTAATTAACTTTTTCAAGTTTCACTTGAAGAGGAAAATCAGGGTGGAGAGGCAAGTGCTGCTTTCTAGCAAGTTTGTTGAAAGGTGGGTGAATGTAGCGAGAATGGTCCGAGTGAACGGAACCACTCTGAATATACGTCTGTAGTTTGAGGATGGAAAAATTGAGAGAGGGCGCTTGCCCTGGTGGTCAGGGTGGCCGTGGTATTTTGTGTGGTTTTCGCCACGAGTAACCCTCGGAGGTTTCCCCCCTATTGGGGAATTTTTCATTGTTTCAATTTTCATTTTATTGTTTATATATATATGTTTTATGTCTTTCTTTTTCTTTTCTTATATAAATAATAAAAATCTTTACACGCACAAAACCCACATCGTACCGTCCTGTTCCGTCTGTGATGTATTTCTTGATGTCAGCCCTTGTGGTCAATAAAGAAATCATTATTATTATTATTATTGAATGCCATGGTTGACGGAGGCTCGGTTCTGTAAGGTATTGTAAATTTTGACCGCTATAACAATTGTAAATTATTTAAAACTTTAACCAAATTGTAGACAAAAACACCCTCCTCCTCGTGAGAGGGGTCTTTCTGCCCGTTATTTGGCCCTTCGGGGTTAAATAATCGCTTATTGGTGTTTTGTGCCCAATATTTATTTTAAACAAAAAAAAAACATGGCCACGAAAAAGAATTTTCATAGGTCACTCCCACTCATTCCGTCTTCTTCATCAATCATCACTACAGCAGAGAGAAAATTGTCTCTCTCCCTCCCTTCTCTAAATGTGTCTTTCTCCCTCCCTTCTCTAAATGTGTCTCTCTCCCTCCCTTCTCTTTCGCAAGCGACGACAGAAAAGAAAAATCTCGTGCAAAGCGTGCAAGATTTCTCCACAACGACGACGACAACGACGAAACAGGTGTGCGGGAAATACGAAAACCCATTTCATTCGTCTGACGTCAGGAATAATAGCAGTAGCAGCCGTAATAACAACAGCAACAGTGACAAGGAAAACAACAGTAGCAGCCGCAACAGCATCAGCAGCAGCATAAACAACAACAGCATTAGCAGCAACAACAACAGCAGCAGCAGCAGCAGCAGCAACAACAACAACAACCACAGCAACAGCGGCGCCGGCAGTAGTCGTAGTACCTGCAGCAACAACAAAAGTAACAGCAGCTCTGACGACAACAACAACAACAACAGCAGCAAAGAAAAACCAATCTCGTTTGCAGGTATCGCAAAGAACCTGGAAACCATCCTCATAAAAAATGAGGAATTAGAGGAAGCGAAGAAGATGGTGACAAAAACTGGACACCGAGCAATCTGCAAGGTAGCTGAAAATCTTTTCGAAACCCAACAGCACTGTACGGTCACGTACCGTATAGTAAGTACAAAATCCCGTAGGGTTGAAAGAGCCACAGAGGCTCAAATACAAAAAGCCTTGGGGTCTGTGTGGCAGCGGAAAACGCACATCACCCGAGGCAAGAAATATGCCACCGTAGACGTACTTTTTGCCACACCCCAGGAGGCAAAGGATCAATCCTTAGTGACCCTAAGGAGCGAGGAAATGGTGTTGGTGCCCTCCTACTGCGGGCAAAAAATTGTGAGGGTCAAACTGACCCACGTCCCCCCCGGGATGGCCTCTTCTTGGCTGGCCGCGTCTGTCCTCGTCGGAATCGAGGACAAAACAACTGTACTGCAATTACAGAAAAAAGTAAAAGAAGATTGGGTCGGCACCTCCATTGAGATGTTAATCCAAACCAACCAGGAGTGCATCGAAGCTATCCCGGATGTGATAGACTTCGATAACGGCACTCAATTGCCCATAAGTGTTGAGGGCAAACGCCCGAAATGCTTTCGCTGTGGATCGAAGACTCACCTCAGGGCCTTCTGCAACGAGAAGACCCTGAGAAAGGAGAAAACCCCCCTCCTTACGAAACCGGCTCCACGGCTACCAGCAACAGGACAAGCGGCAACCAGGAACGATAGGTCCGTAGCACCCATACCCACGCCACGGAAATCAAAAACAGCAGCAGCAGTGGAAGTATTAACAACAACAACAGCAATACCAAATGCAGCTGCAACAGAGACTCCAGTGCAAACATCACCAACAACAACAAGTGAAAGAGTGGAGCTGGTACCCCTCCCCGACCTCACAGAATCAGACATGGAGTGTGAGGTGGGAGAGGGATGGCAAAAGGTCGTAAGAAGGCACAAACGCAGAAGCAGCGCATCGTCACCTTCGAAAAGGGAGGAAAGAAATGAAAAAAGGGTAAAGGCTACTGCAAAGAGACTCACAGCAGCAACACCACCAACACCATCACAACCCACACTAGCACCACCATCACCACCGGCGACAACCCCACCGCCAACAACAACAACACCTTCAACACCACCACCACAAGCACCAACATCGCAAACACAACAACAAAACACACACACCCAGCAACAACGACAAGAAAATAGCAGAACCACACCCCACCCCCAGAAAAACAAATGCACAGCAATAAATACACACAACAAGAAACTAATGACTTACATAATTGAACACACAGACATTTCACAACACGACTACATAATACCAGCACCAATCAAAACGCCAACTAACATAAGACTGCTAAAAATAGCACAGAAACAATACACAAACATTAAAACGAAATTCCCCAAATCAGTTGGTGATTTCAGAGACCTAGGAGGGACTCTCAATCGAAGAGTATATTCGGACATACTCATAGAAGAGCCGACGACCAGCCGAAGGGACGATTCAACGGTCCCTTCACCAGACGATCAAGTGAAAAGGGATGGAAAAACCATCCCTCCTCTACGAAAAGTACGGTAAGTGGTCTTTTCCATCTTTTCCACTCTATTTTAAACATGACCTCACTCAGAATAGGCAGCATAAATGCGCGTGGCTTGGGGTCGTCATGGAAGCAGGGTCACCTGCTCAACGACCTCAGGTCACTAAACATATATGTAGTGGCCATCAGCGAGACCAGAATCTCCGAAGCACGGGCCTTCGCACCGATCTTCGGCGGCTACGATGTGTACGCATCTCCCAGCCGTCCTGGATCGGGGGGAGGAGTTGCTGTGCTTTTTCGGAGAGGTTTGGATCTCGCCATACGGGCCATCTTCCTGGACCCAGAGGGTAAGTTGGTAGTGCTGGACGTGACCAGCGGAGACGGGCAAGCTTTCAGGCTAGTGGCCGTCTATGCCCCGACAGGAGCAGGGTGGCCTGATTTCTTCCGGCGTCTGGAGACCTTTCTTGGAACGTCCCGCTCTTTAATGTTAGTGGGCGACTGGAACGGGATCTTAGATGCACGCTGGGACTGTGTGGGATTAGCGGATAGGGGTGGAGGGTGCAAGAGCCTCACCAACCTGCTCAGGCGTTTTGAACTGTCTGACAGGTACCGATTGGATTTCCCGAATGTGCCAATGTGGACTTGGACAAATCGCATAGGGTCATCCAGATCATATCTAGATAGAGTATTTTGTAGGGAAATAGATAGGTCTAGCATATGCTGTCCACAATTCAAGATAGTCAGCTACACGGACCACAAATTCGTGATCTGTGTGCTTGACTTAGATAGGCTTCATAGACGAGGACCCGGCTACTGGAAGCTAAACGCGTCCTTACCAGCGCGTAAGGCCTACAGAGACCGGATTAGCGAACTAGTTAAGCGGGCGTTGACGGGGGCCATCGTCAACAACAAGTGGTGGTTTGCTCTGAAAAGAGCGATTAGAATAGAATCTATTAGGTTTAGTAAGGCTTTAGCAATAGAGAAAAATAGAGCAGAGGGAGAACTAGTTAGAAAATTAGACGAGGCGCTTAGCAAAGGCATCGCGACCGACGTGATTGCGGCGAAATTGGCCCTTGACCAATTCTTCAATGCAAAGCACGAAGGCTGCGTTGTCAGAGCTAGGGTGCGTGCTCTCAGACACGAGGGGACGAAAGCCGTTCAATGGGGCCGAGTGGCGGAGGCGCGTCGTGGCAACAAAGCCACGATCCAGTCTTTGGTGGACCACGATGGGCGCATGCTACTCGATCCCGGGCAAATGTGTGAAGCTTTTCAGCGACACTTCGCTCAGCTGTTCGGGGGCAGCGGTGGGCCGGGTCGAGGGATGGACTTTAGTGTCTACCTCGACGGACTGCCGCGGGTCTCGGCCACTGAGGCGGAGTGTTGCGAAAAGCCCATAACAGCCGCTGAAGTAAGGGAGGCAATGACTGGCTGCACAAGGGGTAAATCGCCTGGTTTGGATGGTCTGCCCTATGAACTTTACGTACAGATGCCAGACTTGTTCGGAGGCCTCTTGGCGGACGTCTACTGCAACTGGCAACAGAACGGGAGAATTCCCAGTTCTGTGAGCCGAGGAGCGGTGGCACTGCTGAGAAAGGATCCGAACAAGGGGGATAACATAGATAATTTCCGGCCCATAACTCTGCTAAACACAGAGTTCAAGATTTTGGCCAAGGTGCTAGCAAAGAGGTTGGCGCTTGTCGTTGGTGGTCTGGTGGGAGAGGCGCAGACATGCGCCATTCCCGACAGATCCATCCACGACAACCTCCACCTCATGCGATACATCGTAGAGAGGGTAGCTAAGGAACCTGGCACGGGTGGGTCCTTGATCAATTT
Source organism: Eledone cirrhosa (assembly GCA_964016885.1). Classification (NCBI taxonomy): domain Eukaryota; kingdom Metazoa; phylum Mollusca; class Cephalopoda; order Octopoda; family Eledonidae; genus Eledone; species Eledone cirrhosa. The sequence goes on from OZ024741.1 coordinate 129,477,852, forward strand.
AGATCAGTCGAAAGCTTTCGATAGGGTCGACCATCGTTACCTAGCGGCAGTCCTGAGGGCGGCTGGCTTTGGGCCCGTCTTCAGAGGCTGGATTGCTGCCATGCACAGCGACATCTGCTCTGTGGTGAGAGTGAACGGTCACCTATCGGAATCGTTCAACATCATGCGCTCGGTCCGCCAAGGATGTCCCCTCTTGTCCCTCTTGTACGTATTGACTCTCGAGCCATTACTGCACAAACTGGAGACGTTGAGGGGCGTCCCGCGCGAACTAGGATGCGGAAGATCCGTGTCAGCATACGCGGACGATGTCACCGTAATGGTGTCGAACGCCAAACACATCGAGGCGATCGGCACTACACTAAGAGAATACGAAGCGGTGACAGGAGCAATGAACAACCAGGAAAAGTCAGTGGGCCTGCAGCTCGGCACCTGGAGATGCAGGTCCATGCCGTCCAACAGCGTCGTCGGACGCTGGACGGACGGACCGGTTAAATTGCTAGGGGTCTGGTTCGGTCCGGACCTCCAGACGGACAAAAACTGGGACGAGGTGACGAGCAGGGTGGCTTCTCTCACCCAGAAATGGGCCGAAAGGAAGCTATCCCTGAAAGGTCGAGCGGAGGTGGCTTACGCGTACATCGCGTCTGTCATCTGCTACCGCCTGACCGTCGTACCTTGTCCTAAGCCTCGCCTGACTGCGCTGGAGCGTTTGCTCTTTCGCTTTTTGTGGAAGCGACGCGCTCCGATGGTCAGGCGGTCCATCTGTTGTCAACACCCGCTACGTGGAGGGCTGGGCATGCCGTGGCTGATGATGCGCAGGAACGCGCTCAGGCTACGACATCTCCACCTCTTCCTCAACGGTGATCAGGTGTGGTCGCCGTTTGCTAGACACGTATTTCCTCAGCTCGTTTCTTTGACGGAGCTGCAGTCCTGGGTCAAGCGAAGACCGAGAGGGAGCGCCTGGAGACTGGAATGTCTTCAGGCGCTCACAGCCCTCGACCAATCGGGCAATGTGATAGGTGGAAACTCCACCTCGGCGTTCTATAGAGGATTAGTGGAGGGGAAGAGCGACGACGTACTTGGGGAAACTCTAGGCGTCGACGAAAATCAACTAGCCAATCTCTTCGGAAGAACTTTCGGGCCGGGGCCTATGGACAACTTCCAGAAATCTCTGGCCTGGCAGTGCTACCGAGGAGCCTTGCCAGTTCGGGATAAACTCTACAGGCATGGAGGGGCCGTCAGCCGGGCATGTCCGAGATGCGCACAGGGTGACGAAACCGTCCTACACGCACTCGTCCAGTGTCCGAAAATTGCTGACTTGTGGGTTTATGTCGAACACCTGCTGTCGCGTTTAGGACGGATCCGGCTATCATCTGAGTCCATCATGAGGATTGCCCCGCCCTCCTCCTTTAGCCGGGAAGGGCAGGCAGTTTTTATCTGCCTGGTGACCATGGCGAAAGAGATAGTATGGTGGACACGTTTGAAAGGGCTGAAGACGAGCACTTACCTCTTCGGTGATGCTCTGATTGACTTTTTCAAATTTCATTTGAAAAGGAAAATCAGAGTAGAGAGGGAAGTGCTCTCTTCCCAGCATTTTGTTGAAAGATGGGTGAGAGAAGCAAGAATGGCCCGAGTGAATGGGCCTACTCTGAGTATATATCTGTAAATTAAAGGTGGAAAACTGGGAGAGGGCACTTGCCTTGGTGGTCAGGGTCATTGTGGCTTTTTACTGGGCTTTCTCCACAAATGTCCCTCCGAAGTCTCCCCCCTATTGGGGAATTTTTCATTGTTATTTTTTGTTACACCCTCTGTTTTTTTTGTCTTTTTTACACGCAGAAATGCCCATTTGTACCGTCCTGTATTGTCGTGCACTGTCCTTAATGTCTACTTTATGTAAACCCTTGTGGTTAATAAAGAAATCATTATTATTATTATTATTATTATTTTTTTTTAAATTATTATTATTATTATTATTATTATTATTATTATTATTATTATTATTATGACATCTTATACAACCACTTGCCGGGTCATTACCTATGTCTGGGGAAAGAGAAGATGATTAATTGCTTTCAACTGCCTGAATAGGAGGTGCCACAAAATGTGTGGTTTGTGCACATAACTTGGCATTGAATATATAGAAGGAAGTATAGAGGTATATAAAGTATAATTTAAATTAAGTGGTTTATTTCCTTGAACTTTTCGGTCTCAGCTAACTGGAAGTATTGTTATATTGTCTGCTTCCTTTAATGGTTCTGAGTGGTGTTCATACCAGTTGATGACTGTTTTTATTTTGTATTGGTTGCATATTCAGTATTGGATGGTCTAAGATGAGATATTCCATTGTTCCCTCATATTGGTAACAAAACCTGCATTTTGGATGGGTTTGCACCATATTTTAGGACATGAGCTTGGTAATTTCTGGCAAGCAAGCTTTGATCTTGTGCTGCCAATATAAATCCGCATGTCTCTGCTTTCAGTTTTGAACTCTTTGGCCACTGATAGGTTGTTTTCTACATTAGCATCTTTATTTCGGGGTATATACTTTCCACGTGGAAGCTTTTGTCTTCATAGTTCTTCTAAATATGAGAATCCGCGTGGCTTAATGGTTAAGGCATTCGACTCACGATCGTAAAATCGTGAGATCAATTGTATACTTGATAAAGAACTTTATTTTACGTTGCTCCAGTCCACTCAGTTGGTAAAAATGAGTTGTACCTGTAATTCAAAGTGCCAGCCATGTCACGCTGATTCCCTTTGAGAATTACTTAAGAGGTACAAGTATCTAAGGAATGCGCAGCCACCTGCATATTCGTTTCATGAGCAGTCTATTCTTTTGGTAAAACAACTGGAGTAATCATTGTCGGAACCGACAGAATTCCAACACCAATGGCTCCATTTTTCTAATTGTTTTTTGGCAATTTTTGGTTAGCTTCTTGGTGTTTTTAGCCTACTTGAAATTTAGTTGATCCTACTTTTTTCACTCATTGTATGGTTTACATTGGGTTCGTTAGCATATTTTCAACATTTCTTTGTAATTGAGTGGAGATATTTTGATGACTTCATGCGCTACATCTTGCTGCATCATCTGTGAGCTCTAGATATCAAGACATCATTATCATTGCTGCTTTATGACAGCTTTAGTGGTGTCGTTCCTTTTTACTAGCTTCTGTATGACTTTAACTTGCTTAGTGGCAGTTTTTACTTGTTAGTTGTTACTTTAATTTTCTACTTTCTTTTGCATCTGACTCTTATTGAGTGTTGTTAGTTTCGGGGTCATCGCTTATAACATCCAATCTTCTGAGAACTCTCAAGTTAAAGTCTGTTATAAGCCAAAGGCTCATCAGGCCGGTGCTTACCCCCAGTTTCCTTGGCGTTAAGTGACTGAGAGTACAATATTCTTCCCGGATAGGACGCCGGTCTAGCGCAGGTTTATCTCCCTAGCTACTGCTGGTACTCATCTCAGCTAAGTGTACTGAAGCAACGTAAAATAAAGTGTTTTCTTAGAACTTTAGGGTATCTAAACATTACGAATAGAGGTATTTTTTTTTTTGGACAGTGTCCAATGTAGTGAACCTTGGTATTGCTTCTATATTTTTGTTACTATGTTTTTTTATCATATTTTAGAACAATAATTATTATTGACATTGTTTTTACCTTTATGTTTTTACCTAGATTTCAATTTCAAGATCCTTCTTTCTTAAATTCGGTGTTGAATGGTCATGAATCTTGGGTAATGACTGAAACACTATGATCAGGAGCACAAACAGCCGAAATGGGCTTCCTCCGAAGGGTTTTGGAGTAACGTTACTCAATAGAGTGCATAGCTCGGAGATCAGAGAGTCACTCCAGGTAGAGCCGCTACTTCTCCGAATTGAGAGATCACAGCTCCGATATTATGGATATGTAGTTGGAATGTGTAAAGAAGGAACTGCTGGATTTTACGAACAAACTAAAACTAGTAGGAGACCCAGAAGTAGAACCCGAGCAAGATAGTTGGATAACAACCATAAGCTCGGTTGGTCTCGCTTGGGGATCCGGCCGATAGGATTTACTGGAAGGCGTCTGAGGATCCTGTATATACAGAATATTTCAAACCTGGCAGAGCCCATCCTTCTCCAGAACTGGGTAGTCGATTTTTTCCGGAGAAGGAAAGAGTGAGAGAGTGAGCGAGCGAGTAAGCGGAAGAGATAGATAAATAGATAGATATATAGATAGATAGATTTCTTTATTTACCATAAAGGCATAAAAAGAAGGGACAAATACAAAGGGGAAGTTTACATACAATCGAGTAAAAAGGGTATAAAATGAAAATAATCGAAAACAACCTCAAAAGGAAGGGGACGTGATGGGGGTTGCACACACCCCCGAAAAAGTGTGCAATCCTTTGCCCGGGGAGCACATGGAGAAGGTGCTCCCCTCTCCTTCACTTCTTTACCTACAGGATGGTATACAGAGAAGGCCCATTTACACGAGCCATTCTCGCCACTATCACCAACCTTTCATAAAACTGCCTGTGGCCAAGCACCTCTCTCTCCATTCTTATCCTTCTTCCGAAGTGATATCGGAAGAAGTAGACCAGACTATGGCCAGAGAGGAAGTTGCCTGACCTCAGACCTTTCAATCGTGTCCACCAAACAACCTCTTTCAACATGGCTATTACGCACAGAAAAACCGCCTTTGCTTCCTTTGTGAAGAGGGGAGGCGGTTTGATTGTCATCACGGACTCGGCGGTCAATCGAATCGGCGCCACCCGCGACAGCAGTCGTTCGGCGTAGCCCCACAGATCAGCCACGCCCGGACATTGCACCAATGCGTGCGCAACGGTTTCTTCGTGACGCACGCATCTAGGGTAAATCTTTTTCGAGGGATCCCTGCCCGGGCGCCCGTGTCTGTAGAGCCTCTCTCGAACGGGTAGAGCCCCCCGGTAGCACTGCCAGGCTAGTGACTTCTGGAAGTTGTCCATTGGTCCCGGGCCGAAAGTCCTACCGAACAGGCTGGCCAGTTCGTCCTCTTCCATGTCCAGCGACTCTCCAAGGGTGTCATCGCCCCTGCTAGCCACCAGCCCTCTATAGAATGATGAGGTGGATTCTCCACCGATGGCCTGGCCCGCTTGCCAGAGAGCCCCGAGCGCCTGAGCACACTCAGTGTGCCAGTCTCCCAGTTTTCCAGATCTTTGCTTGACCCAGGACTGCAGCTCGGTGAGCGAGACGAGTCTCGGAAAGGCCAGTGAGGTTGACCAGTGAGGAATACCTGTAGTTGCCGTAGCCTTAATGCGTGCCTACGCATCATCAACCACGGCATCCCCAGCCCTCCTTTCGAAGGTTGTTGGCAGCAGATGGATCTTCTCACCATAGGAGGGCGCTTCTTCCAAAGAAATTGGAAGAGCATGCGTTCCATGGTGGTGAGTGTTTCCTTAGGGCAAGGCACGACAGTCAGGCGGTAGTAAGTGACGGACGCTATGTAAATGTTCGCCACCTCCGCCCGGCCTTTTAGGGACAGCTTACACTTGGCCCATTTCTGGGTTAGTGCAAACACCTTGTTCGTAACCTCGTCCCAGTTCTTTTCTACCTGGAGGTCCGGTCCAAACCAGACCCCAAGCAACTTTACCGGGCCCTCCGTCCAGTGTCCGACGACACCGTCGGGAGGCATCGGTCTGCCTCTCCACGTTCCGAGTTGCAGCTCGATGGATTTTTCCCGGTTCAGTTTCGCTCCTGACAACCTTTCGTAATCCTCCAGTAAGGTACCGATCGCCTCGATCTCCGAGTCGGTCGATACCATTACTGTTACGTCATCGGCGTAGGCCGACACCGCTTTGCTCAATCCTGGTTCCAGGGGGATACTCTGCAACAACTCCAACTTCCTCAGTAAAGGCTCGAGAGTCAATACGTACAGAAGGGAGGTAGAGGGCACCCCTGTCGAATGGATCGTGTGATTTCGAACGGCTTCGAAAGGTAGCCGTTCACCTTGATCCTAGAACAGATGTGGTTGCTATGTAAGGCAGTGATCCAGCCTCTGAAAACAGGACCAAACCCAGCCGCCGCTAGCACCGCATCCAAGTTACCATGGTCGACCCTATCGAAGGCCTTAGACTGATCCAAGTTGATCAGCGCCCCACCGAAGCCGGGTTTGTTGCCAACCCTCTCTATGATGTATCGCATGAGGTGGAGGTTATCGTGAATCGACCTGGATGGGATAGCACATGTCTGCGCATCTCCCACCAGGCTACCCACGACAAGCGCCAACCTCTTTGCTAACACCTTGGCCAAAATCTTTAACTCTGTGTTTAGCAGGGTTATGGGCCGAAAATTATTTATACTATCCCCCTTGTTCTCGTCCTTCCTCACCAGCGAGACTACGCCCTTGGCTACAGAACAAGGAATTCTCCCGTTCTACTGCCAATTGCAGTAGATCCTATTAGGACATGCTCCTGCATAGTCCCAACGTGCATCTAGGATGTCATTCCAATCCCCCGCTAGAAGCAGGGGACGCGACGTTCCCAGAAAAGTCTCCAAACGCTGGAAGAAGTCGGGACGTTCAGCTCCGAAAGGGGAGTAGACGGCGACCAGTCTCAAGGCCGCACCTTCACTACTGCCAACGTCTAGCACCAACAAACGACCCTCCGGGTCCGAGTGAACAACCTGTACGGCAAGACCCAGGTGTTTTTGCAGCAGTACGACAACCCCACCCCCACCTCCAGGTTGACAGAGAGATGCATGCACCTCAAAGTCATCGAAGGTAGGGGCCAGCTGCCGCACGACGCTGATCCGTGTCTCACAGATAACCATTACATTTATACCACATGACCTGAGGTCATTTAGAAGCTTTGCTTGCTTCCAAGTTGAGCCCAGGCCACGTGCATTCAAACATCCTACTCTTAACACATCCATGTGGGCGGCAAAGCCAAAGGAGAGTGTAGAGACCTACCTTTCTGCTTCCCGGGGTTCGGGTCGCACGACTTCCATGGGGTCGGGGGTGTTGGGTGAAGTGGTGTCTTGTGGTGGTGTGGGGTCGTCAGTGTGTGGTGGGGTTGGGGTGTTTGGAGTTGTGTTGGGGAGGGGAAGGGGAGGGGGAAAGCTTTTTAGTAGGACGCGGTTTATGGGTTTGACAGAGGGTGGTCCTACGTCCTCCTTAAAATCCTTTTTTAGTTTTTGGTAGAGGTTCATTGGGATCTTTATTAGTTTTAAATGTGGGTAGTTTTTTGAAGAAACAAAGTTTACACCTTCGGTTTGTACCGAAGGATTATTGTTTATGAGTTCATTTAATTTATTATTGTTTCTGTTGATGTAAGTATAGTGTAATGTCTTTTTTTCGGATGGTGTGAGTGTTTCGAAGAGGGGGGGGGGCAGGTTTGGTTTTGTTTGTTGCTGGAGGGGTGTTTTGTGTTTTGTTGGATTGTGTTGACATTTGGGTGGTGGTTGTTTGGCCTTGTGTGTTTTGCACATGTTTTCTTTTTTTCCTTTTAATCTGTCTGAAGGACTCCGTTTCTTCCTCCGAATTCGTTGGGTTATCTTCAGTGTTGGAGGGAAGAGGTATGTTTGCTGGTAATATTTCCGTGTTGGTTTTCTTTGTGGGGGAGATGGATGTCACTATGTTAGACTGTGTTGTGTGTTGTGGCTGCGATGGTTGTGTTGTTTTATTGAGTGAGGGGTTGGGTGGGCCTGTATTTTGTTTTGGGGTAATGTGTTGTGACTGTTTGTGTTGTGGTGGTGGTGTAGTTTTACTGAGGGACGGGTTGGGTGGGACTGAGTTTTGTTGTTTGTTTATCTGTTGTGGTGGTGGTGGTGGTGGAGCTGGTGTTGGTAGCAGGGTTTTCTTTTTGTTGAGTTGGGGACAAGCCGCCTTCAGATGCCCTCTGCCTGCACAGATATGAAAGGACGGCCTTCTCCCCTCCACGCTAATGTTTATATACCCGTGGCCCTCTAATAGGATTCTGTCGGGTATTAGGGCGATGCGTTCAGGCTTCATTTGCACTACAAGTTCTATACCTGTTCCACTGGACGCATTGCCTGTGGTTTTCCCAATGGAAATCACGTTGTCATTCGCTGGATCGATGAAGCCAGCTATGAGCCAGCAGTAGTCCACATCTGGCATCATTGCATCCAGCCATATGCGTTGAGTTCTTTTACCCATATAAGATGGATAAAAGGTAAAATTTTTCGAACGAATCGGTGACAAAGCACATTTTTTTGCCGCCGATTCGTTCTTCATAATAATCGCTAGGCTTCCATACAGTCTGTCTTTTCTTATGAAAGTGGTTTCATTCAGTACTTCTGTAAGTACTGTTTTGATTTCTGTTTGAGTTGGCTGTTCAGGTTTTTTAGAAATGTTGTTGATGGTGCGGAAAACGACCGTTCGACTTTCAATGTCTTTGGTGAGTTCTTGAGGCATTTTTACCGATAAAATACCATTTTCTCCTTCAGTTATATATTGTTTGGCGTCTGTGATTCTTTGTGCCACATCTGAAATGTTTTCAGGTATATATGTCAAAGATTTCTTTGTTGTTTGTGCAAATGAAATATTTTTGGTGTTGGCTTTGTCGTCTGCTTTGATTTCTGTTACGATGTTGTTTTCAAATGTTATTTTTGTGTTTGTCGTGTCTTTGTTTGTGGTATTAATATTGTCATGCAATTTTTCAAATTTTTTTTTTTCGTTGTTGGAATCAATGTCCAGATTT
>OZ024741.1:129494025-129536525 GCA_964016885.1 Eledone cirrhosa
ATATATGTATGTATATATATGTATATATATATATATATATATATATATATATATATATATATATATATATATATATATATATATACATATATATACATACATATATATATTTGTAAAACACCAGAGCCAAAGAAATGTAACAACTTTAGCAGAAAAAGCTTGGACGCTCAGGGATAGCGACCAAAAGTTTACCCTAAAATGGGAGAAATTAGCTAAAACCCAAAGCTTTTCCAGGAGCCAAAATTTCTGCAAATTGTGTAATCTTGAGATTTATTACATAATCACACACAAGAAGAAACTGCTGAATAACAGAATTGAACGAACATTATTCTGCCGTCACAGAACTAAAACCCTTTTTTCCCACTACAAGCCGAATATTACATAAAAGAGGGACATCCCCCAACTATATAAACCTTAATCTAGTTAGAAAAATATAAAAACAATCTCTTCTCAACATATATTAATAACCTTAAATTACCATACTAATAATGAAAAGATATGCTGATGAGAATAGGTACAAATATGCGATAATGAATGTGTCTAAAAACGTCCATAAGTATGTATATATATGTGAAAATGTATATAAATAAGTAAATATATATATATGTTTGATGTGTATAGTTGGATGTAAGTGTATTCATGTATTAAAGTGCTTATATATATATATGTATGTATATGTATGTATATGTATGTGTGTGTATATATGTATGTATATATATATATATATATATATATATATATATATATATATATATATATATATATATATATATATATATATATATGTATATGTATATATATATATATATATATATATGTATGTATATATGTGTATATGGATGTGTAAGTATGTGTATGTGTGTACACATGGACTAGAGTATGTATGTATATATGAGTGTGTCTATACGTGTGTATATAAAGATAAGTTGAGTATGAAAATGTATACACATGAGCGCGTATGTATGTATATGAATACATGTGTGTATATATATGTGTATGCATGTGTATATATATGTAAGTATGAATATGTGAATTGTGAGTATATGTATTTTGTAGAGGTGTGCAAATATATTTGTGTGTGAATGCGTGGGTGAAAGGATACGTACACTTGAAAGAAAAATTTAAGTCTGAATGTTAATTAAGTGCAAACACAAAACCAACCACGCATATCTTAACTATCTCTAATCCTTCTATAGATTTAGAAAAATAACCAATAATATATTCTATAAAAAATGTCAAAACAACAGATGGGAATCTAATTACTCACTGCCACCAAGAATTCTCACTGCTATCGAAAAACCACTCCTTCAACTATTCTTCTAACAACTTCACCCCTCCCTCCTAATATTCTCTATAAAAACTAAATAGGTCCTCAGTAATATTATTCTGATGAAATGACAGTAAATAATAACATTGAAATATTGAATGTCTGCATAACTAAAAGTTTGTAGATAGCTGTTTTAGGTTATGTAACTGTTATAGAAACACGTGTCAATAAATTCCTTTCAACTAAACTGTATCCATTCAAATCTTTCTATTTTTCTCCGGATTACTTTTGGAACTACAACTGGAACCGTCGAGCAAACTCTACGTGAGCTGATAATCTACTGTGTGTAATATTTATATTACAACACAACGGAAAATACTGTATATATATATATATATATATATATATATATATATATATATATATATATATATATATATATATATATATATATATATATATATATGTGTGTGTGTGTGTATATATATATATATGTATATATATATATATATGTGTGTGTGTGTGTGTGTGTGTGTGTGTGTGTGTGTGTGTGTGTGTGTGTGTGTAAAAGGTAAACAGAAATAACAACACAATCGGTACAGTATATGGAAGGGATATATTAGGTTAACGCTTGATATAGCAGGAAGAGGGTCTTAACGTTTCGGACGCTAGTCCTTCATCAGAAGAAAGAATGAGAAATAAGATAGAATGAGGGGACGGGCGGAATGGAATTGGAAAAATTGTCTTGCAAAACTGTTGGTGCTGGCGTTTTGTGTATGATTTATTTGTTAGTAAGTGGATGATGGAGCGCGTCTACCTGAAATGGAAAAAAAAAAACGTTTTGTAAAAAGAACTATACTTGTGCACGTGCGTAAGCGCGCGTGTGTGTGTGTTATTATAGGTCCGTATGAAGCTAAGAAGAAATGTGTGTGTATATGTGAGTAAAAGAGTGTGTGAGCATGTAAGTACGAAGCTATGAGCAAAAGGATGTGTATGTGTGTATACAGAGCAGTGAAGGGAAAAGTGGAGTGAGCATATATAGTAGCCCGATCTTCTGTAGCTCATATTTGCTGGTCTTTATTTTCAGTGTGTATCAGGTTTAGAATAGGTACACTATCCCTGCATGTGGTCTGTTGACAGCGATTTCTTGGTCAGTTATCACAGGCATATCCCACAAGATGGATATGTTGCCCTTTTCCATGACTGTTTTTTTATCAGAAGTTTGGATGTCATGAAAGCATCCAGTGAACATATTTGGCAATGCGGTTGTGTCTTTCTATATAATCGGTTTTTGCCAGCTCTGGACGCCCGGAAATAACATGATCTACCATTTCTTCATGTTTGTAGCATATTCTGCATAGAGGGCTAGTCGCATCAATCACTATTCTGTGTCTATAGGTCCGAATGTCTAGAGTTTTGTCTTGTGCAGCAACTAAGAGTCCCCCAGTCTCTGCTTTCAAACCAGCACTTCTGAGCTAGGATAGTGAGCCATGCTGATCGATATCATTGTTAGAACGTCGTTCTGGGAATCTACCATGTAGTGATTTTGCCTTCCATTCACGGTTTAGTTCCTCTGTTTGGAGTTTCTTTGCCTTGATTTTCAGTCTTAGCTAGCTGTACATCACTCTGTTATTGATTTTCTATGGGTGTGTCTTGTTCCATGTTCAATTTTTGCCGAAATTTCCTCGCCTCTTTTGTTATTGAATGTAGTTTTTTAATCCGTTCATGCTTGAGTACAGGCTTAAGAAGTTCATCTTGGGTGTGGTGGAGGTAGCTACCCAATACACTGGTTGTTGTTTTGTATGCAGCTTCCAGTTGTAGGATCCCCGCTCACCTTCTCACCTTGAGATATACAGCTTATTTACATCGGCTTTAGGGTGGTCATTTTTTTCAGTTGTCAGTAGTTTTCTGGTCTTATTATCCATTACTTTATAGTTCTTGTAGGTTCCAGTTTACGATGTTAAAGCTGTATGTTATCACTGGTACTGCTAGACTATTAATGGCTTTGAACTTGTTGCAGGAGTTTAGCTCACTTTTTGTTACCAGTCTCACTCTCCTTATGTACTCCTCCCATATCTTTTCCTTTCATACTTGCATGTTCGATTCCATCTCCTTCATTAACTTAAAGATATTTGTAGAACTCTTCATTGTTAAGTTCCTTTATGGTGTTTTTTTTCGTCTATGACAATATCTTAATGGTTAGGGAGCCACCCTCTCTTGACTGTGGCTTTTGCACACTTGTCCAGTCCAAATTAATATTAATATTGTTATTATTATAAAGACGGTGGATTGGCAAATCAGAAATCATTATTATTACAATGACGGTGGTGGATTAGCAGTATCGGTAGAGGGTCGGACGCCATGCTTTGATGCATAGAGTTACGGCCCTTTCCAATCTGAGTTCAAATCCCGCCGAAGTTAACTTTGCCTTTCATCCTTACGGAGTCGATAAAATAAAGTACCAGTAATACATTGTAATAATTGCTGGCCTTGTGCCAAAAGTAGAAACAATTATTACGATGACCGTGGATTGGCAGTATCCGTACGCCATGCTTTTCAGCATGGGTCGGACGCCATGCTTTCTAGCATAGAGTTACGTCCCTTTATGATCTGAGTTCAAATCCCGCCGAGGTTAACTTTGCCTTTCATCCTTACGGGGTCGATAAAATAAAGTACCAGTAATACACTGTAATAATTGCTGGCCTTGTGCCAAAAGTAAAAACAATTATTATTACAATGAATCATTTTGCAGATCTATAACCAATGACTGTATAGAAATATAAATTTCTCAATCTTTCTTTGTCCTACATCCCAACATTCTACACTGACCGAATAATGTCATCCCTCTAAATTATACTGAAGAAGCTGTATTATTGATGTTGCTACGCTTCCCTGCCACTTGTGTTGGTTTCGTTGTTCGTCTTTTTATTTATGGTTATAAAGGAGTGCGTTTATGGTGGCATCTAGGTAAGTGGGATTAGTTTGTTAGTTCAATAGATACTAGATCGATCTGAACAGGTAATAAATAATGTACATGTAACGCCCAGGTGTGTAAGTATAAATATGTATATGAGTGATAAAATGAATACTTGTGCACACAGAAACACACCCCCACTCCCCGATACACACACACACACACACACACACACACACACACATATATATATATATATATATATATATATATATATATATATATATATAATTGAAAAAGTGGAGAATAACATGGTCAACAGTACAAAAAAAGGGGATTTATATTCACAATCTCTAATTGGATTACCTATAACGATTTTTTGTTATCCTTTATATATATATATATATATATATATATATATATATATATATATATATATATAAGGGTGTGATAAAATACCATGTGGACCATAACTAGAGTACTCGATACATGGGGTAGTAGAGTGGGTAATACACACACACACACACACATGTATATACATATATACATATATATATATATGTGTGTGTGTGTGTATGTGCAGAAGTATACATATATATTACATATATATACTATACATACATACATGTATATATATATGTATATTACATATATGAATATATATATATATATATATATATATATATATATATATATATATATATCTTCATATATACATATATATATATATATAATGGAAAAGTTTGAACAGGGACAAAACAGAGAGGCAGTACAACGAATGTTTATTAATTTCACGCTCTGGAGAGTGGGGTGTTGGTGGGGGACGACGTTTCGGGCATAATCCCTTCCTCAGGTGAGAAGTGTGTGGGAACAGAGTTCAAAGGGTGTGTAGGGGAGTGGTGGAGAGACATATAGCGAAAGGAAACGGTGCGAATGAAAAAAATAAAAATAAAAATAAAAATAAAAATAAAGCATGATCAAAATACAAGGAATGAAATAAATTTAAATATAAAAGCATGATCAAGATAAACTGAAATTAAAAGGGGGGTAAAACAGGTGGTGGAAGGGTGTGGGTGTGTAGGGGTGGTGGCGGGTGGAGTGGGGAGAGGGAGACGGGGTGTCCGAGCGGGGAGGGCTGAAGGTGGTGTGTGTGTGTGTATATATATATATATATATATATATATATATATATATATATATATATATATATATATATATATATATATAAGCATATATTTATATTTACACTTATAAGCTTTGTGTTAACATTATTTAGTGTATGTTTCTGTGATATCCTTTAACATAAATTGTGTGCATCCGGAGGATCTGAATACAACTATTTATACAATAGCGCAGTGTAGAGGTGGTACTCAGCAGAGTCGGAAGGGTGAGTGTAGTGATGAAGAGTGTGGAGGGGTCATGAGTGGGGTGCACTGGGGTAGAGAGACTAGCTACTAGGGTGTGATAGTGAGAATATCTAAGGGCTTTAGTTGGGGGTAGTAGCTAAGAAGTGATACTGGAGGAGGCAAGGATGGGGTGGGTATGGTGCTGTGTAGTGATGGAAATTATAGCTAATAAGCAGTGCTAGTGGAAAAGGGGACACGAGGGTAAGTAAGGACACAGTCTATGCTGTTGGCCGGGTCTTCACCAGCTCAGCATAGCGCCAGCCTTTACAGTTCTTTGTTATCTCTGTTATCGTTAGTTTCTTAAGATCGATTTTCTTCCTGGGTTTGCTTCTTTTACGGGTCCCAGTCACTGAGATTTCTCTTCATTTTTTCATTCAGCTGGTATTGTCCATTCGTATCACATGTCCATACCAACGCAGTCTTCTCACTTGCTCACTGCAACCACTTTCTCGTGTACAAAGTTTTTCTTTCAGTTTGCTTATGTTATTTCATTCATGAACACTAATAAAGTACCAGTAATACACTGGGATAATTGCTGTCCTTGTGCCAAAAGTAGAAACATGAACACTAATATTACAGATTCATCGGAGAATAACTCGCGTCGTTATTTCCTACTCCTCGCAAAGCTTCTGCGGTCAAGGATCATGTTTTACTGTCTAACTTTTACTGTTTAACTTTCACTTTGAAGGAGAAGGCCTTTGTTGTCATAAGAGGTAACAGTTCTTTAAACGTCTTCCAGCCTGTTCATATCCCGGCTATCACACTTTCAGAGCATCTTTATTGATTACTAATTAGATCGCCTTTGTAACAAAAGCCGTCAACAAGTTCCAAGGAGTTTCCTTAGTAATTGGAGGAATATATATAAATATATATATATTCCATTTATGTTTGATGGTTAAACTAATGGGTAGATCTGGTCATTCCAATTAGCATACTATGATGCAATTAGCAAAAGCATTCAAAGTTATATGTTTCATCCATTGTTGATGTGGTATCTCATGTCTGGTGCACGATTTACACCTAATGACGTCATGATCTGATGAAATACGTATTGTGATTTTTGCAACAATAAAGGAATATATGGAACCCAGCCCTCTCTAAATGTGTTAAATTATACCCACGGTTTGGTAAACGTTTGTCCAGTTGCGTTTACTTACTAAGGTGCGGTGGACTCCTTCGAGAAGGCTCCACATGCTGTCCCATTGCACGTCATGCCTTGCTCAAGCATTGCAGACTTCCCTCTGACATAAGTGGTGACATCTGTCCTGCTGACTCATGCCACTTTATTAAAGTACAAAAGCACCAAGCCAATTTTCTCCACGTGGTAGGAGAAGCATACCTAATACTAATTGCATCAGAGCATTCGGTTTATATTCTTTACATATTGTCCAGGCATGCAGTTTTCCCACGATTAGGTCTGTTGGCGGCCCGCGTTATGTTTCAGGGAGTGTTATGCACATAAAAACTTCAACTTTTTGATCTCGCATTAGGTGAAAAACTGCATTTTTTTCAGTTTTTTAGGGGTATTTTGAGGCGTTACGTCAGACCGATTTCCTTGAAATTATAACTATGTATTAGTCAGTCTCTTCTTCATACCGTGAGCAAAGAAAATCCAACTTTTTTATGGCCTAGGGCCCGCATTAGGTGAAAAACTTCATTTATTCAGCTTTTTAGGGCTTCTTTTAGGCGTTACGTCTAGCCGATTTTCCGAAATTTCAAGGCATATTATGCACATAAAAATAATTCATTTTCTTGATCCCTTAGGGTCCGCATTAGGTGAAAACCTGCATTTTTCCTGCTTCATCGAGGAAAATCTTAAAGATTATCCAGCCATCAGAATATTCTGTTTATTTTCTTTACATATTGTCCAGGCATGCAGTTTTTACACGATTAGGTCTGTTGGCGGCCCGCGTTCCAAAATATCTTAATCCGGGCAATGCCGGGTACCACTGCTAATACATAATAAATATACAACCCCACAACCTAGCGACTGAGGACAACATAAGTACATACAAGAACAAATCTCTGTGTGTGTGGCGGGGGTGAGTGTTTCGTGTGTGTACGTGTGCGTTATATTTAAAAGGGTGTGGTCCTGTTCAAAAGACAGACAGAATTGCAATAATGCAAGCCACAGACAAGATAAACATA
Source organism: Eledone cirrhosa (assembly GCA_964016885.1). Lineage (NCBI taxonomy): Eukaryota > Metazoa > Mollusca > Cephalopoda > Octopoda > Eledonidae > Eledone > Eledone cirrhosa. Next base: position 129,501,761 of record OZ024741.1, read on the forward strand.
ATAGGTGGCTACTGTAAGGTGGGGAATAGAGATAGCTGTTAGAGTGTTCAAGGTATTACTTCAATGATGGTGGTGGTGTTGGTGTTGTTGTTGGTGGTGGTGGTGGTGGTGGTGGTGTTGGTGGTGGTGGTGGTGGTGGTGGTGGTGGTCTTGGTGTTGGTGGTGGTGGTGGTCTTGGTGTTGTTGTTGGTAGTGGTGGTGGTGTTGGTGGTGGTGGTGGTGGTGTTGGTGGTGTTGGTGGTGGTGGTGGTGTTGTTGGTGGTGGTGGTGGTGTTGTTGGTGGTGGTGGTGGTGGTGTTGGTGGTGTTGGTGGTGTTGTTGGTGGTGGTGGTGTTGGTGGTGGTGGTGTTGGTGGTGGTGTTGTTGGTGGTGGTGTTGGTGTTGTTGGTGGTGGTGGTGGTGGTGTTGGTGGTGTTGGTGGTGGTGGTGGTGGTAGTCTTGGTGTTGGTGGTGGTGGTGGTCTTGGTGTTGTTGTTGGTAGTGGTGGTGGTGTTGGTGGTGGTGGTGTTGGTGGTGGTGGTGTTGGTGGTGGTGGTGTTGGTGGTGGTGGTGTTGGTGTTGTTGGTGGTGGTGGTGTTGGTGGTGATGGTGTTGGTGGTGGTGGTGGTGGTGGTGGTGTTGGTGTTGGTGTTGGTGGTGGTGGTGGTGTTGGTGGTGGTGGTGTTGGTGTTGGTGTTGTTGGTGTTGTTGTTGGTGGTGGTGGTGGTGGTGGTGTTGGTGGTGTTGGTGGTGGTGTTGGTGTTGTTGGTGGTGGTGTTGTTGTTGTTGTTGTTGGTGGTGGTGGTGTTGGTGGTGGTCTTGGTGTTGTTGGTGTTGTTGTTGGTGGTGGTGGTGGTAGTGGCGGTGGTGGTGTTGGTGGTGGTGTTGGTGTTGTTGGTGGTGTTGTTGTTGTTGTTGTTGTTGTTGTTGTTGGTGATGGTGGTGGTGGTGGTGGTGTTGGTGGTGTTGGTGGTGGTGGTGTTGGTGGTGGTGTTGGTGGTGGTGGTGGTGTTGGTGGTGGTGGTGGTGGTGATGGTGTTGGTGTTGGTGTTGGTGGTGATGGTGATGGTGGTGTTGGTGGTCGTGGTGGTCGTGTTGGTGGTGGTGTTGGTGGTGTTGGTGGGGTGGTGGTGTTGGTGGTGGTAGTGGTGGTGGTGGTGGTGGTGGTGGTGGTGATGGTGTTGGTGGTGGTGTTGGTGGTGGTAGTGGTGGTGTTGGTGGTGGTGATGGCTATGTTGGTGGTGTTGGTTTTGTTGGTGGTGTTGGTGTTAGTGGTGGTGATGTTGGTGTTGTTGTTGTTGTTGGTGGTGGTGGTGGTGGTGGTGTTAGTGGTGGTGGTGGTGTTGCTGTTGTTGTTAGTGGTGTTGTTGTTGGTGGTGGTGGTTGTTGTAGTGGTGGTGTTGATATTGGTGGTGGTGGTGGTGGTGGTGGTAGTGGAGGTGTTGGTGGTGGTGTTGATGCTGGTGGTGTTGGCGTTGGTGTTGATGTTGGAGGAGGAAGTGGTGTTGGTGGTGGTGGTGGTGGTGTTGGTGGTAGAGGTATTGGTGATGGTGTTGTTGTTGTTTTTGGGTGTAGTGGTTGTGGTGATGGTGTACGTGGTGGTGGTGTCGGTTGTGATAATGGAGGAGGTGTTGGTGTTGGTGGTGGTGATAGTGGTGAAGGCGGTGGTGGTAGTGGTGGTAGTGGTGCGGAGGCGTTGGTGGTAGAGGTACTGGTGATGGTGATAGTGATGTTGTTGCTGGTGGTGGTGGTGGACAGAACCCCCCCCCCCCTTCACACACACACATACATAGATTACAAAAAATAGAATAACAAATCACTAGTGGCAGACGAAACATACGCACACACACACACACACACACACACACACACACACACACACACACACACACACACACACACATACACACAAAAATATGGTGGGGCAACAAGACACAAAGACATACATACACAGACATACACACATGCCAAACACAGAAGCTTGTAGAAGTAGCAGCACGCAGATACACACACACACACACACACACACACACACACACACACACACACACACACACACACACACACACACACACACACACAAGCGTTGTACGGTAGCATTGCAGAGCCCACTGTTGTATTTTAGGGGCCAATGCTTAGCTTTCAAAAAGAACATGAAGTCTAAGAGAAAGAAAGTTTATGGAACACCCAAATGATTTAGAAGTCGACCTTAAGTAGGAGCAATAACATTAAGAAAAACATAAACGACACCACATCATTTTGGTTTGAAAAATTTTGAAAGTAGGTTTATAAGTATGAATTTTCATAGGATTTTCGTAGTTGTCTTTGTGGCCTAGTGGTAGGCACAAAAGACGGTGACGATATTGGTTTTGGGTTCAATCCTGGTCGAGAGGTACATGCCTTTTTCGATTTTTATTTTACATGCCATAGAAAAAACTGAAAAGGTTTACCAGGAGCCTTACTCCCGACCAGGATCGAACTTCAGAGCAGGATCACCACCGTTTATGATTCCTCCAACTAGGCCATCGAGACAGCTACAAAAGTATACTGAAAATTAATAATTGTAAACCTACTTTCAAAATCAAAGTTTAAAAGATGTGGTGTCGTTCATGGTTTTCCTAGAGCTATTAGTCATATTTAGGATCGACTTGTCAATCATCTGGCTCTTTGGTAATAACCCTATTATTCCTATGTGTGTTTCACTGTTGAATTAATTTAATTTGATTATTTTAACAACCAAACAAATTATATATATATATATATAACCCATGTAACCCATGTGCAACCACGCAGTTTTCCTCTTTCTTCCCATGTTTTATATATATATATATATATATACAGTGGCGGACTGGCCAGGTTTCCAGGTTGACCAATGGTATGTGGACCCCAGAGGATCCACTGTAGTATCTTAGGGGCCAACGCTAGCATTCTATATGTAGGTGGGCCCCCTTCATTTCCTGGCAACCAATATTTTTAGACCCAGTCCGCCACTGCATACATACATGATGGCTGCAAACTCTGCTAAGAGTATTGCAATCGCTTGTCAGATTACAGAAAATGGTGCACTTTTAGGCTACGGCCAGCCACACGAACCTGTAACATATCCTGAACAAGCAATGCCTGTGTTTCGAAGGATTTTTTTAAGTGGGGAAAGGTCTTGCACTCGACCAATCCCGCTCTTTGAACCTCGAAAACACTACCCGAAAAGGAGAATCGGTCAACATAATCAGATGCTTCCGAAGCCGCAGGTTCTTTTTTTTTTCAGAGTTTCCTTCTCCTAGAAAGGTGTTGTGACAACTGGAGGCATTTTACTCCTAGCTGAAAGAAAGTACTAAGTGGGTGGTCGTTGACTCTGGGAAATGCCTTACCAAAAACATAGTCTACGACTGTAAGGTCTCCACTCCTGATAGAACCTTTAGGTATGTGGGGGCAACTGCCACGGAATTTAATGATAGATGGTATAATCACCGCCATACCTTTAATAGATTAGATAAAAAAAATAGCACACCACTTTCTGAATTAGTCTGGAAGCTTAAACATCAGAATATAGAGCACTCCTTATCCTGGTCCATAGTTTGCTCAGCCCTACCTTATAACGGCAGCACTTGCGTCTGCAATTTATGTATAACTGAAACTTTTAATATTATTAGAGGCGGCCCCCTATTAATTAATAGGAGAGCAGATTTTTTCAGCAACTGCCAACATAGAACCTCGAAAACCTTCCGCAGGATTTTTGGAAGGTAACCTACCACTAATTCCTCCCTCTCTACTTTAGCCATAGAGTTCTCTCAATAAACAGACAGTCACACACTCAGGTAGTTAGACGGCTAAGATTGTTTGCGCACTTACAAACGATACTCGGCCTGTTTCCGCGGAGTTCTCACAGCTGAGTGCACTTTTTTTAGAATACCTAGCTAGTAAATAGTTAGATTGGTTACACACTTAGTATACCTAGTTAGTAATTGATTGCACACTCAGACATGACCGATTACGCGCATCTACCTTTACTTTAAGATACCCTAACCATTGAGTTCTCTATATAGATATAGGATATAGCTAGTCGTATTACACACTTAGTTAGGACCGATTACGCTCTATATACATAACTCTATACACAGTACCCGTTTCCTTTAGACATTGAGCTCCCACAATTACAACTGTCACGTTCCTACCGACTGAACACTACACTAGGTTATGATCCGTGATCATCTAACCATGGAGGACTCACTGTTACGGATTGAACAATAATACTGACACACTATTAATGGGCCTACACACATCATTTGGATTTTACTATCCTGTGTTTTTATTTCTTTTTTTTCTCTTCATCTTCTGTGTTGGATAACACACCTCCACCACTCAAACAACTATCTTAAAAGCTCATTGGCCCATATGACGGGAAATCGCACTTACGCACGCATTTACCCAATACCCAACCCTACACGGAGCCCTTTGCTGGCCTACATTGCGGTTGCTTGCACGCACGGATTTGGTGACTCGGATTCTCAATGGGACAGCGGTACATACTGAGTTCGATATGAGCTGATTGCTTGCTCTTCACATGGATGTGTATATACCCGGACATACCCTTTTTTGGACGTTTCGGATGTGTATATACCATAACATACACTTGAAGATATGGATGTTACAATTCAATCTATACACGTATAGCAGAACACTGAACTGAACTGAACTTACGCGCGTGTGTGTGTGTGTGTATGTATGGGGCGTTGGTTAACCCAATATTTCCAATTTACATCGTCAAATTGAGATTTGACCAATATAGCTTCTGTTGTTTTGTGAACTAACTTTCGGTGAGTGCTGTGTTGGTACATTCTTATATTTGTTTTCTTATATTTTTTTTTCTAGGACATCGCTTCGGTGTGTGTGAGAATGTGTGTGTACCCACCCACACTAAATCTACAGGTTTAATACTGTGTTCATGTGTGTATATATATGTATATATTTTTCTTTGATCTCGAGCCGGTGTATGTGGGTGTGGAATGTGTGTGTACCCACTCACATTAACTGTGACTGACTGTATCCCTACAGATTTGATTGATGTCCAGCGTCTTTTGCAGCGATAGAAATCTGAAAACTTTTATGACCTCAACTGAGGTTAATAGCAGTCGCCGTGTCTCTGACTGACTGGTGTGTCTTCATATGAGGGAATGAATTCTGTGAGAGAACATCGTTATTTTTCTCCCTCATATCGAGAATTTGAAGACAATTCATTTTCACCTGATGAGATCAGTGATAATCGATCATGGCTTCACAATCGATCTATCTCTTATTGAAACATGTGTCGTGATTAAATGATTGGAACTTTACCTTCCCTTCGGATTTTCATTTTGATATATATATATATATATATATATATATATAGAATTAGTATATTTACCAACATATGCGTACAGATGTACACTAATGCTAGCAAATACATAAGTTATGTCATAGTACCTAGGTGGTTCAATGCAGGAGGATGCAGAACAATTATATGAAAGACGTAAAATAAGAAAATTTAAAAAATTAAAAATTAACTTACTTACTAAAATTTTCACTCCAACTAATTAGTTTCTGTAATGGGATAAAGATAGTTACGCAATGTAACCAGCGAGAATTCATTACGTCATCAGGGAGTCTATTCTCAGCTAAGTCTCCAGGCAATGCGCGGACACTAGGGACTCATATAAAAATGATAATAATTCGGTGGATGGAACAGCTAGCGGGGACTGAATTCCAAAGCACTGAAAAAGTTCACTGTCTCTAGTCAAATGGCAGATTCTAAAGAATCAATCACGTGACACTGAGGCTAGTCGGAAGGAGTGGGGTGGTAAAATGACAAAAGCCTACTACCACTACAATGAGTTAGTAGTGGATTTGGCAGGTTTGCTCAAAAATAAATAATTTGGAGATAAATATAGAGAATTAGTATATTTACCAACATATGCGTACAGATGTACACTAATGCTAGCAAATACATAAGTTATGTCATAGTACCTAGGTGGTTCAATGCAGGAGGATGCAGAACAATTATATGAAAGACGTAAAATAACTATATATATATATACTAGCAGAATGGCTCGACGTTGTTTGGGCTTCTAAACATAGATTGGCATGTTTATCCCTCCTTTCTGAAACAGTACAGAGAAATGTACGGAATACCTCGGCCTGGGGATGATGTCTACATTTTGTGCTTATAAAGAAAATTCGTCGTAGATTACCATGGGATTAACTTAATTGGGTGCCTGAGAGTAAAATGTTCAACCCACGAAAGCTAAGACGATAGGGTTAAGCAAAAAGGCATTCGACAAACCGAACATGTATTTGTTGTGCTATGTTATAATGAAAGTTACAGAGCAGTAACCATGTGGGACTGCAGTGGTGGAGAACATGAAGGAATTTAGTTGGATACTTTTAAGGTTACAAAAATCCACCCAATCTGATATAGACCGAACTGTTATATCAGATGCCGAAGGCTTCGGAGTTACTATTAGGGTCACCATCAACAATTTCAAGGGATGTAGGTTTAAGTAGAGATAATATAGTCTATATAGAGAGGTAACTCTTTCAAAATACTAAAGAGTTGTCTCTCTTGAACATTGTAGACAAAATTGCTGAACAGACCAAAAAGTGCTTAAAGTTTTAGTGAAAAAAAACGCCTTTAACAACAGAAAATTGAAAAATAAAAGATGCAGTTAATATCTTTAGACCGCAAGGAATATATAAATGCAAGTTTGAAGTCAAATGGAGTAGAAATGTGGATTTGTATAGACTTTCCAAAATTAGGACACACACGCACACACAGACAACTTCAGTTTTATATATATGTATAGATATAACATGTGTGTGTGTGTGTGTGTGTGTGTGTGTGTGTGTGTGTGTGTGTGTGTGTGTGTGTGTGTGTGTGTGTGTGTGTGTGTGTGTGTGTGTGTGTGTGTGTGTGTGTGTGTGCGTGCGAGCGTGTGTGTGTGTGTATAGGTATATATATGACACAAGACCACTACAATAAAGGTACTCTTGACCAAGAGGAATCGGAAATTTTAAAGTCGAAATGAACCTGGTAATTGACATGAGCAAGGATGAGTCGTTTGACGGAGATAGCGGCGATGAACAGGTGACTGGCTGGTTAGATTCTGGTGACTTTCAGGTCAAGCGAAACCATGTTTATCCTCTGGGGATCATTTGCCTTCAGCCGACTAATCTATTGTTCTCAGCTATAGTCACCTCACAGTGTCAGACTAACTGCAAACCTAGAAGAAATCCAGCGAAGCCACACCAAGAAGATTGCCTCAATAAAGCTATACTCACTGCAACGAAGGCGGGAAAGATACGCAGTGATATACATGTGGTAGATTCTGGAAGGTCTAGCACCAAAGTTTGGCATTAGAGCTAGAATAAAATTTCGAACAGAACATTCCTGCACAGTGCCAAAGGTACCATCCTTCACATCTAGAGTAAGAACCAGATGCTGCAATAGCCCGTGGTTCAAGAGTCTCGAGTTCTTTAATACATGGTGTGAATGTAGATGTTTTCAAGAAGCATCTCAATATTCTGGTAAGATCTCAGGTGAACCCACAGCACGGGAAGAAGTACAAATAAGGGCAGCAGTAATAAACTCCTTCATACACCAATGGCAAACCAAAGAAAAGACAGACCCAGAACATTTAGCTACAATGGCAGTGCTCCAGCTTGTCCTCAGCCAATTGACTGGAACAGGTAAAGGAGTATATAAATGCACACATACACATACATACATTCACACACACACACGCACACACACACACGCGCGCGCGCGCGCGCACACACACACACACACACACACACACACACACACACACACACACACACACACACACACACACACACACACACACACACACACACAGTTTCTTCAATAAAATTAATGCAAATAACTTAAACCATTGGTAATCAAATCAATCAGTATATATAAATGTGTGTGTGTGTGTGTGTTGTGGGTGTGTATGTATATATGTATATATGTATATATAAATATATATATATATATATATATTTAAATATGTGTGTGTGTGTGTGTGTGTGTGTGTGTGTGTGTGTGTGTCTATACACACACATACAGAGGTTAGTTATTTTTATTTGTTTGTGACCGAAAATAAGATTCAACGAAAGATTTTAGAGAGAATTCATTCATTAAAAATACCTGCGAATTGTATATTAAATTTTATTATGACACCTTATTTCATGGAATTCTTTTAAATCTAATAGTACGTAAAATATGAGCCTTTAGAAGTGATGTAGGTGAAGGAAAGTAACTCTTTTAGCCATTTTACAGGAAGCCTAAAGTTATTTCCCTTGTTATAAAAATATGCGTCTGTAGAAACAAATAAGGTTGTCCAGAAATTAATTGTTTCTACTTTAGGCACAAGGCCAGCAATTATCCAGTACATTACTGGTACTTTATTTTATCGACCCCGTAAGGATGAAAGGCAAAGTTAACCTTGGCAGGATTTGAACTCAGACCGTAAAGGGACGTAACTATGCTAGAAAGCATGGCGTCCAACCCTCTACCGATACTGCCAATTGTCCAGAAATTAATGCAGGTTTCTAATAACAAAAAAAAAAAAAAAAAATTGAAATAATATACTGCAGTTCAGAAAACGCTCTGTTAATCGAAATAAAAACCTTTCTCAGATTTGTTTCCACCACCTCTCGCTGTTATTCCATACAACCACCACCGCTTATTAAATGTCGCTCATTTATCTCCGGAGAATGTTTTCTTTATACATCAAAAACATTATACATGACATAAAAATGTACATTACTAGAAATCTCGTACATTATTAAAATAAAAAGGATAGGTTGGGGTCTCAATATGTAAACTAAGCCACTAATTCTGGGTTTTTTTTTAAATCAACGAAGACAACATAGAAAAATTACTGATTCCTCCCCCCACCAATTATTCCAACTGGAATACTCAGCCACTTACACCAGGCCTACTTACTAATTGGTATCATCCTATATAAACAGTAACTGCGAATGTACCACTTGTTGCTTCACATCCTCAAAGTCATCGCCTCTGACAACGTCTTTTCAATCACCATGAACAAGTGGCGACGCGTAGCCTAGTGGTAAGTGTGCTGGATTTAGGATCACAATGTCGTGAGTTCGATTCCTGTACTAGGTTGTATGTTGTGTTCTTGAGCAAATCACTTCATTTCTCGTTGCTCCTGTATACTCAGCTCAAAATGAGTAGCAAGGGGTTTAACAGTAGAAAATGCACCCAGTTACACATACATAACATCAACAGACAAATGCATCATTACTTCATCAGCCACCATGCTAGCAGTACAGTTTCGCACATTAAAGTCGTAATACACTTTAACTGTCACCTTGTACAACAGAATGGAGCCTGCTACGTCACATAGGAGACAATAATAAAAACAAAGTTTAGACAGGAAAGATTTACTTGAGTCTTTCGACCAAAGGAGATACATACGTGAATATTTACAACTAGAATTGAATGGACAACAAATTGTGCATGCATGTATGTATGTATGTATGTATGTATGTATGTATGTATGTATGTATGTATGTATGTATGTATGTATGTCCGGGAGAGATGACCCCTTAGCCTTTGTCAAGGCAGAATTCTAGGAGAAGGAAAACTCTGATATAACACCTGCAACCCTGATGGTATCCAATGATGTTGACTTGTTCTTCTTTTTGGTAAATATCATCTTGGTTAAGAGAGTGGGACTGGCTTTGTGCAGTGCCTTTGCTCACTATAAAGCTTCACGGCACAGGCATTGCTTTATATCTGGAGTTCTCTCTGCACTTGTCATCACATGGTACCATGGGCCCAGCACTATGTGTCAATAATTGTCACAAGTGTAGTGTTTGTAACCAGAGTTTTCAAGTCGCTGGCTGGACTAAAAAGTCACACTCGTTTAGCGCATCGGTAGGGGTTCTCCTACATGGATATAAAGTAGTGGCCGTACTCGAAAACGAGTTGGCAGCCACCATGTATGTGTGTATGTATGTATGTATGTATGTATCAGGCCACTCTTCAGCGCTACAGGTGACATGTATCCCAGTACAACCTGTGCATGGTCGGGTCGTCGGTGACTAAACCGGCAACTATACCAAGCTTACTTGGTGAGGAGGGTGATTTGGGGCACTCTGCGGGATGAAAAACGAAACCCGTCAAAGGACGAAGGAACTCAAGAGAGTCAACGGTCATCCAATAAAATGCTTTTTTTTTTTTTTCTAGCGAGAGACTCCTAGTCTGCATTAAGACATCTCTCTAGAAGGTCACTCTGATATAAAACCTGTGACTTCATTTGCATCCAATGATGTAGACCTGTTCTTCTTTATGGGAAAATGTATACGATGTTCAGAGAGTGGGATTGGCCTCGTGCTTAAAAAAGTCTCAAGCACAGGCATCGCTTGAAAGGTGACGCTTTTTGTGATGCATGGTATTGCTGGTCATAGGTAAGTCCCTAGCAGGACTAAAAAGCAACGCCCGTGATGATCATGTTTAAGTATAAAGCGATGGCATTACTTCAAATCGAGTTGCAGCCATTATGTATGTATGTATGTTTCGATATACACAGATATCCGGGAAAACCTGTATTCTAGCACGTCTTCAGAACTGAATCACTATATTTTAAAGGAAAACACTGCTCCTCCTCTCTCCCTATCTATCTGTCTGCCTGCCTGCCTGCCTGCCTGACCGTCATCCTGTTCCTTTCTCTCTCATTATATATATATATATATATATATATATATATATCCGCCACACACATACACACTCACTCCAAGACACCCACTTACGCACACATGGTGCCGTTGCCAAAATACTGTATTATATTATCAGTCGTTTGTTTGTATTTTCAGGAATATTATTTCAAGGTTTGTTTAGCAGCAGTTAAATGCGTATCTTCGTAAAATAGTTATGGCGTCAATTGTTCGCGTTGTTATTTTCGTATATTTACAAACGACTCCTGATTTTGCAGAACACAGCTCCGATACTATGGGTATGTGGTTAGAATGAATTGAACTCACAACCTTTCGATTGCAAGGCCAATGCTCTAACCACTAAGCCATGTGCCTCCACATGTAAATGTATGTATCAATCGAAAGGTTGTCAGTTCAATTCATTCTAACCACATACATATAATATATATATATATATATATATATATTAATATATATATATATATATATATATATATATATATATATATATATATATATATATATATATATATATATATATATATATATATATATATATATATATATATATATATATATATATATATATATATATATATATATATATATATATATATATATATATATATTTTAAAATAACAGATTAAAGTTTAAGCAAAGAATCGCTGCTTTCACCCTTAACGGGATCTTCTGAAACTAACAAAGTCAATCTGTAAACGCAGAACTGGATATTTCAAAAAACGTTGCAACCGGAGGAAGACAGGAAGACGATACTTTGGTTCGTGGTAACGTTCGCTGGCAAAGAACGGGAAAAAACGTACAGACCACATCTTAAACAAAAAATCTGAGGCAATTTCGGCTTGTAAACATAAATTGCACAAAACTTTCCTGTATTACAGCCCTACGTTATACCCTAACGGATAGCACGATCTATACGGGGATATTTTACGTCTTGATGTGGGTGCTAAGTATATGTTTTGTTTATTCCTTTACTTATTTGCATAGGTAAGTATATATTACCCGTATGTTTTGTGAAGGTATGTATACCTTCTCGTACGTGTATTTGACTGTTATAGCGTATAATTTTTACATATTTTGGTATTTAGGGTTTGGCTATGTGTATACGGGAGTTTTGCGTCCGCGTGAGGGTGCAGGTTCGTACGTATGGTGGGTGTGTGTATATGTGTACTTCTTGTTTTAGTTGACTTACGTCTCCGAACATTCGTGTATTTATATGTAGGTATGAGTGTGCGCTTGTTATATACGTATTTATTTACTTATATACGTTTATATAATTATTTATTTATTTGTACACAAGCATACACACACACACATATTTATATGTGCGTGGTTTTGTATACCCATGGTAAGGTTTTGCGTATGCTTGTGTATGTACGTATCTGTTTGCGTGTATGTATTTATTTGTTTCTATTACTTCTGTATTGTATTTATTTACTTTGTCCTTAACTCTGTAGTGGAGATTCATTTGGTCTCCTACTTAGAATTTTAGTCTACGATTTCTGCTATACCATTTACGTGGTTTTGTCTTTGCGGGCTATTGTTCTCCACGCTCCACATATGACTTATTATCTTCGTTTTTTCGTTCATTGCCAGAGAACGTCTCTACGCACCACCTAAGAGAACATTAGTCTACGACCTCTTTTATACCATAAACGTGGTTCTGTCTTTGCGCGTAATTGTTTTTCACCGCTCCTATTAATGACGTATTATTCGTTTTTTCCCGTTCTTTGCCAGCGAACGTTACCACGAACCAAAGTATCGTCTTCCTGTCTTCCTCCGGTTGCAACGTTTTTTGAAATATCCAGTTCTGCGTTTACAGATTGACTTTGTTAGTTTCAGAAGATCCCGTTAAGGGTGAAAGCAGCGATTCTTTGCTTAAACTTTAATCTGTTATTTTAATAAATATTTGCTCTACGGTTCTTATATATTTGATATATATTTTCCTTATCGAGCCCTCTTTGGATTTTAGTCTTCAATTTTATTATTATTACTATATATATATATATATATATATATATATATATATATATATATATATATATATATATATATATATACATATATATATATATATATATAATTTCAAATTTGCCGGTCATTCGATGCGGGAAGGAGCAACTTAACAGACACGATTTTTAACTGTGGTAAGAAATGTTTTTCTTATATCAAAGTTTAATGGGCTTCCACTGATGATTTATAAGTGCCCACCTAAATATATTCTTACATGAATGTATATTAAGCTTCTACATAAACTGGAAATATTCTCCGAATTTGTAGAAAACTTATAATGAAACAATTGTTTGGAATGAAAGATATATTTTAACTTTAATTATATCTCATAAAATAATACAACTGGCTTTTCCACATAATACATATTGTTAGCACCCCAAACACTTAAATTGGGTTTATATTAAAATATAACCTAATGTTTGTTGAGTGAGATGGTTACCAGTCAGAGATTAGCTTTAAACTATCTCTGTTATTGTATTAATATATATATATATATATATATATATATATATATATATATATATATATATATATATATATATATATATATATATACCGGCAAGAGCCCCAGGAGTGGATCCCGAACAAGATGGTTGGATAACATTCATTAGCTTAGCTGGTCACTGATAGGGATCCAGTCCCATCAGTTGGAGACGGTTGCTTCTGACAGAACCTGCTGGAAGGACTATTTGAGGAGTCTGCCCCCACCACCCTCCCAGGAATAAGTGGGCGAAGAAGAAGAAGAAGAAGAAGAAGAAGAAGAAGAAGAAGAAGAAGAAGAAGAAGAAGAAGAAGAAGAAGAAGAAGAAGAAGAAGACGATTGAAAAAAAATCACCAAATACTCCGAATTGAAAGTGGAGATGGCAAGACTGTTTGGATTTCGACAGCGACCACCAGGGAAAGAAAATGGTTAGTTATGTCCCGATATTTGGAAATCTTTCGCTCTTCTGCGTCACGGTCGGTTGTATCCAGGTTTGAGGCCGAAGTTACTAATTCGAAGAACGCGTCGTAGCACGTGGCAACCCAAATTAGGCGCTTGTCATCCTCACAATCGAGGCCAGCAGGTTCCAATTGAGATGAGTAACAGGCCGCATGAAGGCTTCTTCTGATAACGTCGTTGACGAAGGCCTGCTGAGAGGCCGATTTAATTGGTTATTATCGTTGTTAACATTAAAAAAAAAACTTGAACTCTTTACGTTCTGAGTTCAAATTCCACCGAGGTTAGCTTTGCCTTTCATCCTTCTCTGGGTCGATAAAATAAAGTACCAGTAACACACTGAGGTCGATTTTACCGACTTTCTCCTCCCCCTTCAAATTGTTGGCCTTGTGCCTAAAGTAGAAACAATTATTATCTAAAAAAAATAAAAGTTTAAAAAATTAAAAAGAAATAATTATTGTTGCGTATGAGACTCTGTCTCAGATTGTTGTTCGACTGATCAAGATCAGAGATCAGTGATCAGTTTCCAGTGCCTACCAGGTGAGGTCGACAAACTTGAACCCTGATTTAATTGATTGTGTTATATCTTCTCGTACAGCTTCTTTCAATTTATGTATTGCCTTGTCCATAAAATACTTGCCATCGTCTTCGATATTTCAGTGCTGATATTCACGAAATACATTTACCACTATTAACATGAGAATGGTTTGACATTTGCTTCCCAAGCCCTCTACCAACAACGTCAATAAATGGTATTCGCTGTCTCTTTGTTCTTGTCCTGTCACAACCCCATATTGACTGATATATTTCCACGTTTGAAAACCAATTAACTCTTAACAACTTGTAATGATTTAGCAGAAACTATCTTTAAAAATGGTTTTATTAATTCAAATATTTATAGTATCTTTACTGATGAATAGCTTGCCATAAACTAAAGTAAAAACTAATTTTTTATATGACGCAGTCAAAGTAGTGTTTTGAACTTTTCAAAGATGTCTTGCTAATGCGGTTTCATGTGGTACAGGATGTTAAGAGTTAAAGATACTATGGCATTTAAATGTAGAGACTTCAGAGTGAATTATACTTTTCTCGTAATAAAATTGATTTCTATCTAATGAAAATGATTGAAAATATTTTAACCGTGGGAAAATGGAAGTTTCTTTTCTCTTTCTACAGTAGATGAAAATGAATTTTAGAAAAAGAAAAAGAAGAATAAAAAGAAAAAGAAAAAGAAAAAAGAAAAAGAAAAAGAAAAAGAAAAAGAAAAAGAAAAAGAAAAAGAAAAAAAGAACGAGATTTTTTGAAAGAAGAAAGCTGGAGTCCTTATTCATCTATCTATATACTACTAAAATTCTGTGATTGTGTGCTTGTCTGTAATTTAATACAGCGAAAACTCTCTTCCCCTCATTCTCTTACAATTTCCCCTCTCTCACTAGACCACCAATCTATTTCCCCATCTATATATCCCACCACATACACCTCTCTCTCTCTCACAATTCCCCCTCTCTCACTAAAACAACAAACTCTCTTCCTCTCACTCTCTTACAATTTCCCCTCTCTCACTAGACCACCAATTTATTTCCCCATCTCTATATCCCACCACATACACCCCTCTCTCTCACAATTCCCCCTCTCTCACTAGACCATCAAATTCTCTCCTCCTCTCTATATCCCACTACATACCTCACTCACTCTCACAATTCCCCTCTCTCGCTAAACCAACAAACTCTCTCCCCCTCACTCTATACCACTACATACTTCACTCGCTCACAATTCACTCTCTCTCACTAGACCATCAATCAATCTCCTCCCCTCTATATCCTACTATATACTTCGCTCCCTCTCTCCCTCTCTTAATTTCCCCTCTCTCGTTAAACCAACAACTTCTCTGCTCCTCTCTCTATCCTACTACATATCTCACACTTTCTCTCACTAGACCACCAAATTCACTCCTCCTCTCTATATCTCACTACATACCCCACTCTCTAACAATGCCCCCTCTCTCACTAAAACAACAAACTCTCTCTCCATCACTCTATACCACTACATACCTTACTCTCTCTCAACTCCCCCTCTCACTAGACCTCCACCAAATTCCCCCTCTATATTCAACTACATAACTCACTCTCTTTCACTCTCTTAATTCCCCCTCTTTCACTAGGCCAATAAACACACACACACACACATATATGTGGGCCTTCCAATTTCATTTTAAATTGTAGACATGTCTGTGTATATTTTAACTATTTAAAAATTATTTTAAAATGAACATGGTTTATAAAAATTATATTTTTAAGCGAACGTAACTCAACGGGTGGTCTAGTATCTAAACTATAATAAAGTAAGGAGCGCAGGACTGCGTACGGTTTATAATTTTTTATCCCATTAGTAAAATAAGTTGGATTACTTTGAATAAATAATGAATGAATATTACATAATTTCTCTACTAAATTTCGTGGCTGTTGATTAAATATATTTTGTTTATTTAAAGAATCACTTCTTTAACATTTCTGAAATGTCAACACTTCCGGTTAGCCATCGCTTAAATAAACATATTAATTTTCTGTCACTAATTTTCTCCTAATGCAGTTTATATATAATATCGTCTTTTTTAATGTATCATGGATTACGTTACTGATTAAATAAGACAGTGTAACGCAGTCTTCGTTCAATTTCTATGTATTATATATTGTCAATTACGATTTTATTTGATGTATCATATCTACATGTATATATACCTGCGTATAATATCAATATACACACTACACATGCTAGCAGAAAACCACCCTTAGGCTGGTTTTTCTGCTAGTACATATAACAATATATTTATAACGTTCAGACAATACGCTGTATGTATAAAAGCTGGTGAGTTTGTTGGGTGAAGAGGATAGATTTGGAAGAGATTTACTAAGACTCTGTGCAGAGTTGGATTAAAGCTTTCTCCATGAGAGCAATGTTGTCGGAAGGTGCTGAAATAGCTGCCGTCGAAACGGCCGGAGCTCAACCATCGGGGTCCTGACTCTTTTCCTATTACCCACTCTACTACGCATAGTATCGAGTACTCTGGTGCATTACGGTCCACCTGGTTCCTTACCACACTTCCTTCGTTATATATATATATATATATATATATATATATATATATATATATATATATATATATATTATATCATATACTATATTATATTATATTATATACAAGTAGATGACCAGTTAGGATATTGTAACTGGTAGATCTCGAAGCATCTTGATGTAAGCACTCAACACTCTGAAACATCGAAGATTACATCTGGTGGTCCAGGCGGAGTATATGAAATGAAGAATAAGTATGCAAAATGGGTTTTCACAACAATTTATTCTGAAACTTTACAAATGTTTCGACACAAATTTGACGACTATACAGTGTGTTGGTTCCATAGTATCAATCCGTTCTCTTCAGATTGTCTTCCAAACATTATTTTTACCCAGCCCTGGTTCTCTGGAGAACCCAGGTGAAAAGATAGGGGAACTGATAAAATTCAATCTCTCCTCTCTCACTATCTGTTCCTCTATCTCTCCACGCCGGGTTCTCCAGAGTACCAGAAGTGGATATAAATAATGGTCGGAATACAATGCATAGTAGTCAAACCCGTCGAAATTTTTGCAATGGAAAATTTCAGAATAAATTGTAAACACACATTTTGCATACTTATTCTTCACTATATATATATATTATAAGAACAGGTTTAAGTTTAAGCAAAGAATCGCTGCTTTTACCCCTAACGGGATCTTCTGAAACTAAAAAAAAAATCAATCTGTGGACGCAGAAGTAAATATTTCGAAAATCGTTACAACCGAAGAAAAACAGAAAGACGATACTTTGGTTCGTGAAGACGTTCCCTGGCCTGGTTATCGAAATAAAAGGAACGACAACCAGGCCAGGGAACGTCTTTACGAACCAAAGTATCGCCTCTCTGTTTTCCTTCGGTTGTAACGTTTTTCGAAATATTTACTTCTGCGTCCACAGATTGATTTTTTTTAGTTTCAGAAGATCCCGTTAAGGGTGAAAGCAGCGATTCTTTGCTTAAACTTTAATATGTTCTTATAATAAATATTTGCTATACGGGTTTATATATATATTATATATATATAATCCTTATCGAGCCCTCTTCGGATTTTAGTCTTCACATTTATTATTACGATATGTATATATATATATATATATATATATATATATATATACAGGGTGCCCCCAAAAGAGTATACACAAAACATCTTTTAAAAAAATGCATTAAATTCTGTCTTATATGCATTATTTGAGTTCAAATCCCGTCGAGGTTAACTTTGCCTTTCATCCTTACGGGATCGATAAAATAAAGTACCAGTAATGTACTGAGTAATTGCTGGCCTTGTGCCAAAAGTAGAAACAATTATTTAGATTATGTAAACATTTAAATTATGTAAACACACACACGCGCACACGCACACGCACGCACACACACGCACACACACACAGACACACACACACACACACACATATATGTATATATGTATATACATTTATATATATATGTATATATTAGAATGGGTGGTTTGAAATACCATGGTATATAAAACATGCAAATATTAACTGAAATAGCACTCAATACGTTTAAGTAGAGTATAAAATTGTATTTCCTGAACAGAAAATGGCCGTGACACACACACGTACACAGACATATATACATATACATATATACACATACACGTGCACACACATATATATATTATGTATATATGTATACATTATACGTGTATGTATGTAGGGGGAAGAGAGAGGGGGGGAGGTGGTGCTTTTTATTCTATTCTTCTTACCACTAGTTCTTGACATTTTGCCACAGACGAAACACATAATTCTGGATTGCTTTGGAGTTTTTGTCTTCCTACTGACTTTTTATCTCAAAGTGACGTTATTACGGCTGCATGGGGGTTGGGGAGGGGGTTATAAACAACAGCGCTACCAACAACAAAATGGCAAGTTGAATAAACCAGGAAATAGCATTGTGTTGATAGCATGAGGTGAATCAACTTCTAGTGTGTGAAACTCGCAAAAACTTTAGTAAAATCCGGAATTTACCGAAGATACAGATAGATGTTCGGTAACTTTCGCAAAAAAAAAAAAAAATAATAAAAAAAATGTTCAACGATTATAGTAAGCATTATCAAGGCAGCGAATTGACAGAGTTTTTGACACGTTGGATAGAATGCTTTGCGTTCTCAGTTCGAATCACGCTAAAGTTAACTTTACTTTTCATTTTATCGAGGTCGATAAAAAAAAAAGTACCTGTCCAGTACTGGCAGTTCTGGATTTAGGACAAATGAGGCCCTGTTCTAGTTGAGTTATCTGGGCCCTGAAGGAGGTAAGAACATTTTTTTGGCAAGAAGATGATCCCCCACCCCACCCCCACCCCACCCTGACCAACGGGGCCCTGTGCTTAAGCACACCTAAGCACAATGGTAAATCCGACACTGAGTACTGCGGTTGATTCCATATCTGTATCTCTTTCTAGCTTCTTCACTCTCACTCACTCATTCTCTTTCCATATTTGTCTTCAAGCCTGTAGAAGTGATGGGCTCTGCCAAGTCTAAATTTCCCAAGACGCACCGTATATCAGGGCGGCACCCATATCGCTCACTTAATGTATGTTCAAACATACATATAGTGAATGTTATCATTGAGACAAAGGTAATGAATTAGCAGAGTCGTTAAAGCATCGATTTAAAAATGCTTCCGTGTTTGTTTTGGGTTACTGCTTTCTGAGTTCAAATCCCACCGAGGTTAACTTTGCCATTTACCTTTCCGGATTCAAATAAAGTAAGTACCAGGGAATAATTTAACCAGCTTTCCATTCCCTCAAACATTTCTGGCCTTGTGCCTGTGTTAGAAACCATTATTAATCAGTGGATTGGCAGTATCGGTAGAGGGTCAGACACCATGCTTTGACGCATAGAGTTACGGCCCTTTCCATTCTGAGTTCAAATCCCGCCGAAGTCAACTTTGCCTTTCATCCTTACAGGGTCGATAAAATAAAGTACCAGTAATGTACTGGATAATTGCTGGCCTTGTGCGAAAAGTAGAAACAATTATTAATCTAGCGAGTCGCTGGGAAAACCCAACGACCGCTCATAATTATGTCCGGATTAAAAGAGATGACAGATCATCATTCGCCAGTAAATCAGTGGTGAACCTTTAATAATTCTATTTTTTTTTTTTTTTTTAAATTATGAAATAATCTGGTCGTAATTTGTTTTCACGTCAAATAATAGTTTCTGATGTAAACATAAGGCCAGCAATTTGAAGGGAAGAGGAAAGTCGATTAAATCGACCCCAGTGCGTTACTGGTACTTTATTTTATCGAGCCCGTAAGGATGAATGGCAAAGTTAACCTTGGCGTGATTTGAACACAGAAGCATGGTGTCCAACGTTCTACCGATTCTGCCAATCCACCACCCTAATAATTGTTTCTACTTTTTGGCACAAGGCCAGCAATTATCCCAGTGCATTACTGGTACTTTATTTTAATGGTTTTAAGTTAGGCCGGTTTACGAACTGTATTTTAACATACGTAAATTGTTAATTCCTGTTTAGTTCGATATGTACTAAAACCGGCAGCAGACTGGGACGATTCCTGTGTGAACTGTGTGAACTGAAGTGTAGTGATGCTGCTTATGAAAGCTATATTAGATTATCTTCTACTAAACACCACAGAGTTAAAATATTTTAGCCAATATACTAAGTAAAAGGTTGGCACATGGCCTTGGCTTGATTTGATGGTACTACACAAATGTGTAATTCCGAGAATATCTTTCAAAGATAACCTCTACCGCATGAAAGATATCATATGGTGCGGGTATAGAATATATCTGGATCCGGTAAGTGTTCTGATCAGCTTAGACTAGTTGGAAGTGTTGTGGTAAGACACTGGTATCTATGAACAGTCAGTTTCGGTTTTAACAGCAGCGTTTATATAGGTTTTGGGTATGGAAGTGGATGAGCATTCCACAGACACGTGCAACCTTATAGTAGTTCTCAGGGAGATTCAGCGTGAAATAGTGTGTGACGAGGCTGTCCCTTAGCAATACAGGTACAGCTCATTTTTGACTGTGAAATAAAGCAGACCTGTCAACTCTCCCCGTCTGACGTGGAGATCTCCCACCCACTTTGGGGTGGGTAAAAGATCTCTTCTCTTGGGAAAATGGGTATTTCATTATGTAAAATCTCTGAATAAAGTGACCTGCCAAGAATTCGAACTCACAACGTTACGATCGTAAGCTGAACACCCTGACCACCAAAACCATGCACCTTCACGTTTGTCAGAGTAAATAAATGGCTATCAATCGGATCTTTCGGTACTGCGTTCTGTGTCCACCAATTATGTCTTCTTTCACTACTTCCGGAGATTTTTATTCTGGAATACTCAGTGAGGAAGTTGGATATTCTGAGGAACATCTGGTTCGAAGTGTAACACAAGTTAAGGTATTTATAGGTTGTGACGTTGTTGTTTTTGTTTGGACCGAGGTCAACCCTCATTAAGCAGACCTGTAATCAAATGCGTTCCAACTGTATCCATCCCATATTTAAAAAAAAAAAAAACCCAGAATTATATTAGCTAAAGTGTCCTTTTCTAAGAAGGTATTGTATGGTTTCTCTTCTACTTTCTGGGGTCAATGAAATAAAGAATCATATTAGCTAAAGTTCTTTTCTAAGAAGGTAGTGAGTGATTTTTCTACTACTTTCTGGGGTCGGTGAAATAAACTACTCGAGTCGATATATCTGATTGACCTCTTTCCACAAAATTATTTCTGGTTTTGTATCTATGTTAAAAGTGATCATATATTAAGCTTGGTGGACAGTAGAGTTACTAATGTAAATCGCTGATCAAGCAGACGTAAAATCGAAGACGTTCTATCCGTTTCCACCCCATCTTTGTATTGCCAGAGCTATATTGTTTAATGTATCATTCCTTATTTAAGACAGTAGAAATGGCAGTTAATTCTGGTCGGTGGAGTGGCCACGTCAAAGCTTTCTCGTGGGCTTATCTGGTATTTCCTTTCATTATATTCCAGTCAGTGGTAGACCTGTCAACTCTCTCCGTCCGACGGGGAGATCTCCCACCCACTTTGGGGTGGATGAGAAATGTCTTCTCTAGTGAAAATGTGTATAACTTTCATGATGTAAAATCTCCCCATTTTGCCTCATTTCTCCCCGTTTTAGGGCACCTTTTATCATGGTACTCTCCGTTTGGGTTTTTAGAGGTTGGCAGGTCTGCAGTGGATCAATTGAATAAGAAGTACCAGTTAAATACTGAGGGAGATCTAACAAAATATACATTCCCCGATGCAGAATAAAACATATATTTGTGTTGTGACTTAGTGCTTATATTAGAGAACTGAGAACTATTCATTATTATTGCATTATATTTAATGGCCTAAGGCAGTGGATTGGCAGTATCGGTGGAGCAGCAGATAACATGCTTCGCGGCATAGCGTTACGGCCCTTTACGTTCTGATTTCGAATACCGCCGAGGTTAACTTTGCCTTTGATCCTTATATGGTCAATGAAATAAAGTACCAGTAACGCATCATGATCGGATGATGAAACTGGGCCATCGAAATATGTATAGTGTTTTCACGGAATTAAAATTCTAAAGAAAGTTTCCAGTCCGGCCTTCTATTGTTTTAAAATGAATATTTAACTCCGTTCCTGCACCAGCTACGGGATACCACATCAACGATGGACGATTTGCATAACATCGAGTGTTTTAATTTATTGCATATTGCATCATCCTTTACTATCCACAACTACCAGTTCTACCCTTCCGGTTGACCACCGAGTCTATTGTAACGATCAAGCCGCCTCCTCTCTTCAAAAACGAAGGAGATGCGGTGTTTCTGTGCGTAATAGCCATGGCGAAAGAGGTTGTATGGTGGACGTGTCTGAAAGGACTGAGGTCAGACACCTTTCTCTCTGGCCAACAACTGGTCCGTTTCTTCCGATATCATTTCGGAAGAAGGATAAGGATGGAGAGAGAGGTGCTGCACCCCAGCCGTTTTTATGAAAGATGGGTGAAAGTGGCGAGAATGGCCCGTGTGAATGGGCCTTCACTCTACATCAGACTGTAGGTGAGAAAGATGAAAGATCAAGGGAGCACCCTCTCTCTGTGCTCCTGTGTGCGACCCCCCAAGGCGCCTCCTCCCTATTGAGGATTTTGTTTTTCAATTTATTTTTGTTATATTTTATATTTTATTAGAAATTAGAAATTATAAGCTTTCACCGTATTTTAGACTAAAGAAATTTATAGCCTGATAGTGGGGTTTATAACCCTCGGATCTCCGAGGGTTATAAACCCCACTATCAGGCTAGAAATTTCTTTAGTCTAAAATACGGTGAAAGCTTATAATTTCTAATTTTTAATTTCAAACTCGCGCACTGTTTCAAAAACATACTTACATGTTTACGTTTATAATTTGCTTGTTTATATTTTATATTTTTATATCTTGTTATTGCCTCCTCCTTAGTGAGGACGCCTTTTTATGTAAACTCCCCCCTTTGTACTTGTCCCACTTTTTGATGCCCTGGTGGCAAATAAAAATAAAGTTATCTATCCTTCTACCCCCTCTCTCCCTACACACACACACACACATTTATATATATATATATATATATATATATATATATATATATACTGTATATATATATATATATATATATATATATAAGGTCGATTTGTTAAGCCCTTCATTACGTTTATTGATTGGTGACGCCGTTTCGTTATTGATCAGCCACAGTAACTTCACGTTACACTCCTGTATATATATGTATATATATATATATATATACAACCATTACTGTTGGAAGCTCCCGGTAGCTTCCAACAGTAATGGTTGCATTTTTTAAGGGTATGTCAATATTTATTTATAAAACTGATCGATATTATATTTTGTCTGATGAAAGCACACCATAATTTAACTTGGTGTCCTTGAAATATGTATAATGAAATAAATATGGTTTTATAAATATAGTTTCCATTTGTTAATATCGTATGTTTACTCCAAATACTTGTTGAGTGCTTTATATCAGTTATAAAAATATTTGTTTGTTGTATCCCAACAATTTAAATAGAACTTTTGCATATATATATATATATATATATATATATAGATAGATATATATATAATTATATATAAGTATATAAGTATGTATATATATAATTATATATATATATATAGAGAGAGAGAGAGAGAGAAAAAGGAAGGGAGAGGGAAGGAGAGAGAGAGACTGAATGACTAGATAGAGATGTAAGTCAGGAGCGACGGATTGAATTACACAGAGGGCAAAATATAGTCATGATGATTCTTAGTTTTATAGGTGGTGGTGGTGGTGTAGTATGGTAGTGGTGGTGGTGTAGTATAGTGGTGGTGGTGGTGGTGGTGGTGTAGTGGTGGTGGTGGTGTAGTATAGTGGTGGTGGTGGTGGTGGTGGTAGTGGTGGTGTAGTGGTGGTGGTGGTGTAGTATGGTAGTGGTGGTGGTGTAGTATAGTGGTGGTGGTGGTGGTGGTGGTGTAGTATAGTGGTGGTGGTGGTGGTGGTGGTGGTGGTAGTGGTGGTGTAGTGGTGGTGGTGGTGTAGTATAGTGGTGGTGGTGGTGGTGGTGTAGTGGTGGTGGTGGTGTAGTATAGTGGTGGTGGTGGTGTAGTATAGTGGTGGTGGTGTAGTATAGTGGTGGTGGTGGTGTGGTAGTAGTGGTGTTAGTGATGTGGTATAGTGGTGGTTGGTGGTGGTGGTAGTAGTAGTGGTGTTAGTGATGTGGTATAGTGGTGGTTGGTGGTGGTGGTAGTAGTAGTGGTGTTAGTGATGTGGTATAGTGTTGGTGGTGGTAGTAGTAGTGGTGTTAGTGATGTGGTATAGTGGTGGTAGTAGTGGTGTTAGTGATGTGGTATAGTGGTGGTGGTAGTAGTGGTGTTAGTGATGTGGTATAGTGGTGGTTGGTGGTGGTGGTAGTAGTAGTGGTTTAAGTGATGTGGTATAGTGGTGGTGGTAGTAGTAGTAGTAGTGGTGTTAGTGATGCGGTATAGTGGTGGTGGTGGTAGAAGTAGTAGTGGTGTTAGTGATGTGGTATAATGGTGGTGGTGGTAGTAGTAGTAGTGGTGTTAGTGATGTGGTATAGTGGTGGTGGTGGTAGTAGTAGTAGTGGTGTTAGTGATGCGGTATAGTGGTGGTGGTGGTAGAAGTAGTAGTGGTGTTAGTGATGTGGTATAGTGGTGGTGGTAGTAGTAGTGGTGTTAGTGATGTGGTATAATGGTGGTGGTGGTAGTAGTAGTAGTGGTGTTAGTGATGCGGTATAGTGGTGGTGGTGGTAGAAGTAGTAGTGGTGTTAGTGATGTGGTATAATGGTGGTGGTGGTAGTAGTAGTAGTGGTGTTAGTGATGTGGTATAATGGGGGTGGTGTCTTGGTAGTAGTTTTATGGTATAAGGTTTGTGAGGGTGTGGTGGTGGAAAGGCGGTAGTGGTACTGGTGGCATATTGGTGTTGTTATGGTGCTGATATAATTGTTTCTACTTTAGGCACAAGGCCAGCAATTACACCAGTGCATTACTGGTACTTTATTTTATCGACCCCGTAAGGATGAAAGGCAAAGTTAACCTGCAGGAGATTTCAACTCAGACCGCAAAGGGACGTAACTATGCTGGAAAGCATGGCGTCCGACCCTCTGCAGATACTGCTGATATAATGATGGTGGTGATGGTGGTGGTGATGATGATATGGTGGTGGTGGTGAGGTGGTGGTGGTGGTGATGTAGTGGTGATGATGATATGGTGGTGGTGGTGAGGTGGTGGTGGTGATGTAGTGGTGATGATGATATGATGGTGGTGGTGAGGTGGTGGTGGTGGTGGTGGTGGTGATGTAGTGGTGATGATGATATGGTGGTGGTGGTGAGGTGGTGGTGGTGGTGATGTAGTGGTGATGATGATGATATGGTGGTGGTGGTGAGGTGGTGGTGGTGGTGGTGATGTAGTGGTGATGATATGGTGGTGGTGGTGAGGTGGTGGTGGTGGTGATGTAGTGGTGATGATGATATGGTGGTGGTCGTGTGATAGTGGTGGTGTAGTGGTGGTAATGTAGTGGTGGTGATGTAGTGGTGGTGGTGGTGTAGTGGTGGTGATGTAGTGGTGGTGATGTAGTGGTGGTGGTGATGTAGTGGTGGTGATGCCGTGGTGGTGATGTAGTGGTGGTGGTGATGAGGTGTTGGTGGTGTCGATGTAGTGGTGGTGATGTTGTAGTGCTGATATGGTGGTGGTGATATGGTGGTGGTGATATAGTGGTGGTGGTGATGGTGTAGTGTGAGGGATGAAGGAGTATTCAAGATGGTGTAGTGTTGACGTCGATAGTATTGTTGTTATCTCCTTCTCAGCTATGATCAAGTGGATCAATAACCAAAGTTATTCCATCCGTGACCATCACTTTGATATCCTAACGGGATACAACCCTCAACCTCATTATCCAAAACATGTTGTTTTTAGACGATGAGTTGTTATGTAAGGAAAATTTGGCTGCTATTACTAGCAGGTCGAACCACCTTGTAAACGTCCTCTCGCTGGCTCTGAGAGAGAGAGAGAGATGGAGAGAGAGAGGGGGGAGGAGATAAAGAAAGGGAGATAGAGAGGGAGAGAGACGGGAGAGATAGAGAAGTAGGAAAAGAGAGTTAGAGAGACGGGGAGAGAGAGAGAGAGAGAGAGAGAGGAGAGATAATGATGATGATGATGATGATGATGATGATGATGATGATGATGATGATGATAAGGAGAGGCAGTTCTAAATGAGAAATGTCTGAAAAATTCTATGACACACAGCCGAACGACAAAGTGTGACACACACAGATCAACCTTCGCAGTTACACCGTACCGTATATATTGAAGCATTTACATTTGAGCAGAGGCGGCGAGTGGGCAGAGTCGTTAGAACGTCGGATAGAATGTTCTATGGCAGGCATGTCAAACATGCAGCCGTTTACAAGTACACCTGCGGCCCGCACAAAGGTTTTTACAGCGCGAACATGTTTTATCTTCGTAATATAAAAAAAAAAAAAAAAATAGTTGTAATGTGCGCAATTAATTGTCGTGTGTGGCCATCAGACAACACATATGTGCCCCATGTGGCCCTCGGGACACCCTCAGTTTGACATGCCTGCACTATGGTATTCGTTCCGGCTCTCTGCTCTCGGAATTTAAATCCCTCCGAGGTCAGCTTTGCCTTTCATCCTTTCAAGGTCGATAAAAAAAATGTACCAATCAAGTACTTGGATCGATCCCTCCTCTATATCCCTTTCTCATTCCCTCTCTCTCATTTCCTCTCTCTCACTTTCTATCTTTCTCTGGAAGAAATCTGCTTTAAATGCCTAAGAACCGCCCGTATGTCCATACGGCGCCCCTATGACTTTATCAGGAGTTACGGGACCATACATACATATATTTGAGCACACGCAACAAACAGACACTGGAGATTTGGAACAAAAACAGACAAATGAACACATTCCTTTATCATCAGCTGTCCACTAGTAATAATAATAATTGTTTCTATTTTAGGCACAAGGCCATCAATTACCCAGTACATTACTGGTACTTTATTTTATCGACCCCGTAAGGATGAAAGGCAAAGTCAACCTCGGCGGGATTTGAACTCAGATCGTAAAGGGACGTACTCAGAGCATAAAGGGTCGTAACTCTATGCTGCAAAGCATGGCGTCCGACCCTCTACCGATACTGCCAATCCACCGTCTTTAGTAATAGTAATAATAATAATTGTTTCTACTATTGGCACAAGGCCATCAATTACCCAGTACATTACTGGTACTTTATTTTATCGACCCCGTAAGGATGAAAGGCAAAGTTAACCTCGGCGGGATTTGAACTCAGAATGGCAAGGGCCGTAACTCTATGCGTCAAAGCATAATAATAATGGCCTGAAAACGGAGGGAACTAGTACAACCAGCATCCCAATGCAGTAACAGGAGGCGAGAACGTAACAATCCTCTGGAATTTCCCTGTGAATACTGACAGAACAATGAAGGCCAACAGACCTAATATAATTGTGAAGGAACATAAAGAGAAAACATGTAACTTAATTGACATGAGCATTCCATCAGATCGCAACATCTCATAGAAAGAGTTCGGAAAGCTCAGTAAGTATAATGATCTATCAATTGAAATTGAGAAAATGTGACATCTCAAGGTCCGTGCAATATCAGTGATAGTCGGAGCACTTGGAATGATAGAAAAAGGGAGTGAAAAAATATTTGGACCGTATACCTGGAAAGTCATCTCTGCAAGAGATACAGAAAATAGTGCTGACTGGCACTGTCATGTCCTGAGAAGGACATTATCAATTTTAAAACATTTACTGTGCCCTTGTGGCATCCTCTGTATGACAATTGATTGTAAAATGTCTGTATTATCAAAATTTGCCTCAGGCATCATTTGGGAAAGAAGCAGAATTCAAAGTTTCAAATTTTAATGATAATAATAATAATGTTTCTACTTTTGACACAAGGCCAGAAATTACCCCAGTGCATTACTGGTGCTTTATTTTATTGACCCCGTAAAGATGAAAGGCAAAGTTAACCTGGTGGGATTTGAAGTCAGAACGTAAAGGGCCATAACTCAGGTGTTGCAAAGCATGGTGTCTGACGCTCTACTGATACTAAATAATAATAATATTAGTAAGGAGCAGGAACGAAGTTTCAATATAACACCTTTATGCTCATTCACACGTGACGCGCGTTTCGCGATCGACCAGTTCAAGTTACAATTAGTCGCGATCGTGCTCGATTCTGGAATCGATAGCTCATCAAACTTGTGGATTCTTGAATGAATAAAGTTATGTCTGGTGAACCATCAGTTACACACTAATACACACACACACACACACACACACATATGGTCGGGTAGTCGGCGACTAAACCAGCAACCCCACCTAGCTAGCTTGGTGAGAAGGGCGATATTTAAACACACTGTGGGATGAAATACAAGACCCGACAAAGGGCAGAGGAACTCAGCAGAGTCAACGGCCATCCAAATAGTACCTTTTTTTTTCACCTGGGAGTGAAAGGCCCCAGTTGTTGTCACAGCACCTTTCTAGGAGAGGTAAACTCTGAAAAAAAAAAAAAAAAAAAAAAAAACCTGCGGCTTCGGAAGCATCCGATGGTGTTGACCAGTTCTCCTTTTCGGGTAGTGTTTTCGATGCTCAGAGAGTGGGATTGGTCGAGTGCAAGGTCTTATCCCCACTTAAAAAAACCCTTCAAAGCACAGGCATTGCTTGTTCAGGATATGTTACAGGTTTATGCAGCTGGCCATAGCCTAAAAGTGCACCAAACTCTATAATCTGACAAGCGATTGCAATACTCTTAGCAGAGTTTGCAGCCATCACACACACATATATATATATATATATATATATATATATATATATATATATATATATATATATATATATATATATATATATAGAGAGAGAGAGAGAGAGAGAGAGAGAATAAAAATTACAGCTTTTTATGAAACTTTATTGCATATAATTCAATTGTTTTCTATATCGATAAGCTCAAGTTTGATCAGGCGATCGGATCCCGACTCTTCTTCAGATATGAGACTATACGAATGTGGTCCCAGAAACAATTATAATATGCAATAAAGTTTCACAAAAAGCTGCAATTCTTATTGTCACTCTATATATGCACTCTGCAAACTACAGCTGCCTTAAACCTGGAGCACAACCCAACGAGAGACGGCCCCCGTAACAGCATCGAGTGATTTGACCAGAGTCGCCGCTCGTAATCACAGGTTACTCACATAATAACACACACACACACACACACACACACACACACACACACATATATATATATATAAATTAAAGATGATTCTCTGAAGGAAAACAGTTAAATCAGGAAAACAGTTAAATACATTAGTAAAGAAGTATATTTGTTTCCATAAGAATGAAACCGTTCTATTCATGTAGAAGTCATTTAATTATATATATATATATATATATATATATATATATATATATATATATATATATATATATAGAGAGAGAGAGAGAGAGAGAGAGAGAGAGAGAGAGAAATGGAAAGGTCTCAGAATAAGATAAATATAGATAGACAGGTACGTAAATAGCAGAAGAAATATAAATAGAGAGACGGAAACTGTGAAAGAGAGGTAGACATGAATACAGTGAAGAAGAGAGAGGGGGATAGAGAAAACTAGATAAAAGATAGTAAGAGAGTGATAGAGAAGAGAGAGCGTGAATGTGTGAGATAGGTATAGACAGATAGTAAAATACTAGAGATAGATAGATAGACAGACATATATATATAGAGAGAGAGATAGATAGATAAGTGAAGGAAGGGAGAGAGAGAGATGCAGGCAAAGAGAGGGACAGGGTGAGAGAGGGAAATTGTGAGAAAGAGAGAGGGATATATAGCTATATAAGAGAGAATATAGCTGGAAATAGATAGATAGATTTAAATATATACTTAATAAATACAGACAGCGATATAAGAGAGAGAAGGAGATAGATAGAAAGTGAGAGAGAGAGGGTAGATATAGATAGATAGATAGATAGAGATATATAGAGGGAGAGAGAGAGGTAGTTGACTCATCTTGATGTAATGTTTTTAGTGTGTTTCTCTGTTCTTCCTTCTCTGCTGAGAGGACGACAAACAGCCAAATATATCGGCAAAGCATGGTTTACCTGACTGACTTACACAGCAGCAACTGTCCAAGAATGGTGAGACCAACTTTTACCAACTTTCTTATTTCACTACTTTCTTCTGCTACTACATGTTGGTATCGTAATAACCATCATCATTACCGTCGTTACTGGAATCCTAATCATCATCATTATCTATATCTTCGTGCTTGGTATTTTTGGTATTTAAACAAAATACGAGCTTCTTTCAGCATATATTTCTTTAAGGGTTTTTAACATCGTTTAATACCAAACCACCTGGAACCGCCCCTGGTTCTACAATTAAAACTGTTTTAAAGTTTATATTTATCTAAAATCCCCTCCGTCATAATTCTATCTCAGAATATTTTTTAAAGTTCTGTTTCAAATACCAGCTTAATGATTTGAAAGCTAATTACATAGATATTTCACATGAAAATATAAAATCAAAACGGAAGAAAATAGTAAGTCAATATTAAGCGTGTCAATCGACTAAACCCCGCCAAATTCTTGATTATTTTCAAAATTATTGATTGTCAAACATCACAGCGCTTCAATTCAATGATAGTCTAATACTACACAGTGTCTTTCATTAGCAATATGGCAACGAAAGGGTTAATGGGGTGGTGTGTTACTAAAATCGTCTTTTTGGTAGGATATTTTCATGTCTTCATGGGACGTCAACGATTCTGTTTGTTTATTAGTTTTATATATATATATATATATATATATATATATTTGTATAAATACATATAATGATTTGTACAGGACAAGCACTGTTTCATTCGGTTGAAAGAAATTACCATGTACCTTCCTGACGATTTTTGCCGAATGAAATAGTGCTAGTCCTGTACATTTCCAGCTGGAATATATCATGTACTTCTATATTTAATGTATAGAATACCTTAACTGTGATCTCTTTCCGTTCCTCTACGGAACCTCCCCTCTCTCTCTCTCTCTCTGTATATATAAGGAAGCCTGTTAGAAATTGCAGCTAAATCTCCCTCATACTGCAACTTACCGTTTTAAAAGAGTTGTGAGGCATTGGGTAATGTAGTTCTAGCTAGATACACCATTATTATGCCCAAAAAAAGACACGGTGGTCATGGCAGGAATTTCTTTGATTACAAGTCTGCTCAGTCAGGGTTGACCTAGGAAGTAAACAACTAAATACCAACACATCTTTCAACACACGCGCGTGTGCGCATAATGTAAGCCGCTTATTATAATCACCGATACCGTCATTGAATGGTTATTGTTACGAACATTGGTAAGTCTCGAATATATTGATATACCCTCTGTCTGATTTAACCATTACTATCTGAAGGTTCCGTCCCAAAGTAATCACAATAAGTATCTTACACACGCACACAGCCTCTCTCTCTCTCTCTCTCTCTCTCTCTCTCTCTCAGTGAAAGTTTAACAAATACTGTCCCATGGAATAGCCAAGCACCCTCTTCCAAACGCCCCAAATGTCACCGGCTGAAAAACAAAACATGTTTACTATAATTACTAGTATTTTAAAATTTTATTGCACCGACTCTCACCTTCACCGCATCATCCAGGAGGATGTGGGAATTAGAAAAAGAATCGCTTTGTTGGATTATTATTGTGGCAGTATCGGTAGAGCGTCGGACAATATCCTTTGTGGCATAGAATTACGACCCTTTACGTTCTGAGTTTAAATCTCTCCGAGATTTGAACTCAGAAAACCTAAAAATGGTTTCGTGATTTCGAGGGACAAAAGGGGGCGTTTGGCCTAAATGGGTTGAGAACCTGTGTTCTAAAGTACTGTGCGTTGGATTGGCAGTATCGGTGGAGGGTCGGACGCCATGCTTTCCAGCATAGTTACGTCCCTTTACGATCTGAGTTCAAATCCCGCTGAGGTTGACTTTGCCTTTCATCCTTACGGGGTCGATAGAATAAAGTACCAGTAATGCACTGGGTAATTGCTGGCCTTGTGCCTAAAGTAGAAACAATTATTCTAAAGTACTGTGCAATTTTAAATTTATATAGCTTTAGTTCTATATACAGTAGAAAGAATCTGAGAAGAGGATAAATGAAAGGATTTATTAGGCACCTTGAGCCAACCACGGTAGTCGTGTATATATATATATATATATATATATATAATTGTTTCTACTATTGACACAAGGCCAGAAATTACCCAGTACATTACTGGTACTTTATTTTATCGACCCCGTAAGGATGAAAGGCAAAGTTAACCTCGGCGGAATTTGAACTCAGAATGGCAAGGGCCGTAACTCTATGCGTCAAAGCATGGCGTCCGACCCTCTGCCGATATATATAATAATAATAATAGTTTAGATCGATATCCAGTGATTTCAATTTGTTGTATACATTTGCTCAACAAATTTATTTGGAACATACACATAAGATTAATTGTAATACAACATCCCCAGCCAGACTAAAACTATGAAAATAGTTTAATTATAGTATCGATAGATTAACACATGAAAACATTAAAGTACTCACAATTTCATCAATTGAAACAGCCAGTATCCTCCTAGTTGAGCACACAAACATTTGCCAGACTACAACAATCTACATCTAAGCTGTTTCAAATTCCGAGGAGGATCTGCTGGTCATCAATTGATTATTCCCGAGATCCGCCAACAGAACAGCTAACACATACACACATGTACTTCCCTGACATTTGTGTATTATTCTATGTACTATATTGACGAGTTGTAGTGCACCTGAGTACTTTACACAATAATTTCATTATTATTATTATTATTATTATAAATCCCAAACCAGCAAGTTCTGAACGATGGAATTCTTATCAACCAGCAGTCCAATGAGGGATTTCCAAAAATTATCCTTACTACTACTACTACTACTACTACTACCACACACACACACACACACACACACACACACACACACATATGAGGACAAGCCGAAGTATACACCCAATGAAGCCCCCAGCCCACACTGTAAAGTGATCGTGTAGGTGTCATGACAAAAAACACCCACAACTCACTGTAAATTAGGTTGGCGTTAGGAAGGGCATCCAGGTGTAGAAACCGAGCCAAAATCAGTTCTGTTGAACAAGACATGGTCACCTAACCTAATATTTCCCACAACAGGATAACTCATCTAACCCATGGTAATGTGGATTAAGCTCTGTTGCATACATAGAGCACTCTTTTTTCCTGGACTTTTCCGATGGAATTACTTCATTCACACAATATATATATATATATATAATATCACATGGTGGCTGAGGTACTGTGACATGATCACTACTTAAGGTACCATAGCGAGACTACACAACCATATAGAATAGGCTTTCATAAATACCTTTATTACGTGTAGAAGAATGGAAAGAGACCACCAACTGAATAAAATAGTCCTAGTCCATTAGAAATCATTTTCATCTGAAATTACACACACACATATATATATATATATATATATATGTGAATGTGTGTAGCATGTTGAAGGTGAGGAGCGTACTCAATACATGTTGTCGAATATCTGGTTCATTTAAACGGAATTTCTTTCTCTCTACACCTATACATATTACATTACGTAACAAGACGGATGAAGAGTTACTGAAGAAACAAAACTTTTCATTCATATATTTCTCTCTCATACACTATCTTTCTCACTCCCCTCTCTCTCAAACACTATCTTTCTCACTGCCACTCCCTGTTACATACTATCACTCTCACCCCTCTTCTCTCTCACACGCTGTCTCACTCCTTGTCTCTCTCATACACACTCTCTCTCTCACACACTACCCTCTCTCTGTTTCTTTGGCTTTGTGGTGGAGAGAGGTATGCATGTTGTGCTGTTTCATTCCACTTGCATGGGAAGGGGAGTTCTCTGCAGTACAGAATATCACCAGTTTTCTCAGTCCTGGGTCATGTTTGTGAAGTTCAGCTGCATGAGATCAACCTGAACCACATCATCCCAGATTTTCGTAGGTCTTCCTCTTCCAAGGGTTCCTTGGACTTCAAGCACCCTGCATTTCTTTATGCAGCTGTCATCTTCCATACACATTACATGCCCATACCATTGCAGTGTCCTCTTCTGCATGCTGCACTTGATACCTCTTATGCCCAGTTTTTCTCTTCGCTCATTGATACTTCGTTGCTCATGTATACTACTATTACACATTCATTGGAACATGCTTGCCTCATTGCTTTCCAATCTCTGTAAGTCCTATACACACAAAGACCAAGTCTCACTACCATATAGTATTGCTGTTTGCATTGAAGCATCATACAATCTGCCTTTCACTCTGAAGGAGAGACCCTTTGTAGCTAGCAGTGGTAGTAGCTCCCTGAATTTTTTCCAACCTGTACTTACTCTGGCTACTGTACTTT